>OV050032.1:188365775-188704330 GCA_920105625.2 Clusia tigrina
CTTGTTCCCGAAACTGAAAAGGCCCATGAAAGGACGACGCTACGCTACGATTGAGGAGATAAACAAAAATCAAAGACAAGCTAAAAAACGTTCACGCACAATAGCTGTCAAAAACTGACTGAACATTCAGAATGGCCGAGATTGTCAACATAAGTGAGGGTCATGAGTACCAACATAACACCACAAAAAGATCGAAAATCGAACATCCGTAGCCCGCGAAAATTCAAAATTCGCGATACGTTTTGAACAGACCTCGTATTTCTTTTTACATGACTCCAAAAGTTGTGTGAGTACCTTTTAGTGTCCTGGCTTTGGCTGGCTACCTTTGGCAAATGCTATCATCGCTTTCCTTTTAGCGTAATTTAGCTCTATTTTTAGCATAGCAGGCTCTCGAGCGCATCAGTACCGTTGGTATTATTATTTAATTACGTTTGTGTGCAGGAAGTGCTCTGAAGAGTCGCTCCTTTGTTGGCCTTTCCATCGGAGCTTTCCTTTGTTCTGCAGGAGCTTGCCTGCACATTGATTTCAATTAATAATTTTCAGTGGAAATATTATCGCGTTTAAGGGAGGAGGTACTATGGAGCGTTTAAGGGAGGAGGTACTGTGGAGCAACGTTAAATTGACATCTTTGTGTGTGGGTGTGTGACTCTGTGGCTGTGGAAAAGTTTCCATTAAAAAGTGCTCGTACTGGTCTTAATTAATGCCATTGACGCTACACAACGGCACAGGGCTGGAATGGGCTGTATATTCAAACATATTGTGTGGGAGAGAAGTAGAACTGAAGTAGAGTCCACTTACTTGGCTTTATTCGTTGGTTGCATAGAAAATTTCCACAAAGTCCTTCTGTGCCAGCTCACATGGACGTCGTACTCTGTGAATGCAAACTAAATGCCACAGTCTCTGCATTTTTGAGTGGATTGTACACTGCTCTTGTGTACAAGGCTCCAACAACACATCAAATGCGGCAATAGGGAGGGTTAAAATGAGCTCTTCAGGGCCCCCTCTTCCAATAACATAGTGCGTACATTTTCATCTGTAAAGAATGTGCCACTTCAAAGGACGTAACTGGGAGCCCCTTCTATAATTAGTGAGTATCGTCGCAGAAGTTGGATAGTTATATAGAGCAGGTATGTTCAAGCATACAATTCCGGGAACGGGAAATAGCAACGAAAAGTTTTACACCCTATAAGTAGACAAACAACATACATAATGGAGTTTGTATCAAAGTTTACTTCCCTCCAATAACTGGGCACCATATATTCAATCCAGAGATGTCTGAGCTAACTATGAGATGTCCGCATTAACTGCGTATGATATGAGTTACCTGTGTTCAGTGAGTATTCCAAAAATATTCCTCAATTTTAGTTTTCCTTTTAGAGTTAGCAGTCCATATGAATAAGTTGGGTCTACGCCTGACAGAGGCTGCGACGACGACTGAGGCAGATATAGGCATAGAGAAGGCAGTAGACCCCCAAATCGACAGCTGATCACAATCTGCGGATCTCTCTCGTACCCAAAATACCCAGGTGTGTTGGAGAGTACATCTTGGATATAAGCAAAGTTCCTCAACTTGATTCCTCCAAAATACTTGAATTCCGGTCAGGAAATAAAGCTGACAGAAGATCTCTCTATATATGATACTGTCTTCTGGGTTTAAATAAACAGGGACATCACAATAGATCTTTCAGTTCCCAGTGTATAACACTCTTTATTTATAATCTAATCTAGAGTTCGTTCCAGTCGAGATCTGAAATTGTTGCCATTGAGCATTCCTAAAGATATGCGTTAATTGTCCTTGGATTGCGTGAGGGTATAAGAACACATTGTCATAGTTCTGAACTTTCCACCAGCTTAAGGTCAGCAGAAATATTGACGTCCTAGGATACAATTTTGTAAGAAATATCGTAGGGTCTTCTCTTCAAAGTAAGGCTTCCTTAAATGCGAACTGTTTGTACAGAAATGTTCAGGGTGTCAATGAAGGTCATTTGACAAGAGACACATCTACATATAATAATGTAAATTTGAATGGGTCCTGTGCCTGTTTCTAATGTCCTCCTTCTCGGCTCTTTCAACTATTTCTTGGTCAAACTCCCATTTCTTTCTGAGATAATTTTAAGATTTGATAGAAGTTTGTTAGTGAAGGGAACACACAAGTGGGTGAGAAAAGGAAACTGAAGTGTTTCCAATTTAAGTGCCAGAATTGTTTGTGATTATAATGGAAAAAGCTCAAAGTACGTCAACCTCTAAATAGTAAATGAGAGAAAATTCATGTTTTTGTAGTAATTTTTTCCCCCCCACTTATCGCAATTCTCCTATCTTCCCAGTGTGTTCTGATTAAGAGTCTTTGTGTCCTAGCGTTGTGGCAATCCTTACTTATTCGTTACTTCTAACTGGGTTCTTATCAACTTTTTTGTATTTACCTGGAAGCTTATGGTGGACTAATCATCTATTTAATCGCCAGTGATTATAACAAACCCAAATTGAGTTTTTTAGTGATCCATTTTTTTGGTCTCCTCATCGATTTCATGAAGTTCTTCAAGGCTCTCTTTTGATGATATCGCACCAATCTTACAAATTACAAAGTAAATAGAAAGAGAAAGCATAATAAATTTGCTATCTCCTTTTTATTGTCAGCCAAAACAGGTTTAAACTGACTCCCAATACTGAGCTTCACTCTAAGAAAGTTTAGTATCGAACACCGATTACCGAGTACCGCATACATTCGGGTGCACATCTCTAGTTGATAATGTGTGGTAAACATTTCGGAAACTTCCCAAGCAATTTTGCATTTTTTAAGTGCACGTGCACTCATGCAACGCTTGAAATGGAAAATATTTTCCCACTGAATCATCAACATCATCATCCGCATCATCCGCATCATCCGCATCATCATCGTCATCGTCATCGGGGCATCGTCATCGTCATCATCATCATCATTAACATCGTCGCTGCTGCACAACAAAATGGCTGATGAACGAAAGTTGTTATTTGCATGTGCGCATAACAACAACAACGGCGAAGCCTCTCGCCGAAATCTCTCGCTGCTGCGGCCTATGATTGAACTCGATTAAAGTGGCGTGATTCTTCTGTAATACTTGTACAATATTAATAATACTATCATATCATCGGTATCTGGAGCTGATGTTGCTGCTGCTGGCAGCTGGCAGCGCTTTGCGTTTTGGTATACGTCCGGCAATAAGCGCACGCGAGCAACAACCAACCAGCAACCAGCAACCAGCAGCCAAGTCAACAGATATCAATTTTAGCAGCTGGCTGACTTGGCTCACTGACTGGCAGGCTGGATGCGAAATATTTGTATCACCCGCGAAGAGAGAGACGACGGTCCATAAATTATACGAGCTGTGTGTAGAGGCTCGTGGGAAAGTGGGGAGTGGGGGCGTCAGTGGGGTCAGGAAAGAGTATGCGTGGTTATGTATGCAAACTAATTAATTATATATCTTATATAAAAGGCGAAAGCGTTGCTGCGTTTATGCATACTTATGTACATATTTAGTACATTCCAACATATGAAGCAAAATCAAATGCAATTTTCTTCTCTTTCTCACTCTACATTCAGCATGCATGCATATTTGTACATAATCCAACTGTACGAAAATTAATTGCTGTGCGTGTTTAGAGGGATGGATAAATACTGAACGGAAAGGCACAAAGAAAAAGCTTCTGCAACATGCAACATGCAACGTGCAACATGTAACATGCAACATTCCTCAAGCCACTTGGTATAGCTAGAATATTCCATTGCTATTGCTCTGTGTAATGTAGCTGTCTCTTTCTCTCATATGAGCTTAAGTGCCGGTAAGACTAGAATGGTCTGGCATGATTTTGAAAGCAATCCACAGAGACAAAGCAGTCCAGTTGTGAATGGAGTGCACAGCTGTAGTAGTCAATACAAGCAATAAATGATTGAGGATGTTGTAAAGGAAACTTTTCTTCCTTTTTGGCCTCCTTGATGACGTCCTTCGAATGTTGAGTTCGGAGCAATACGCTCTTTGGTCGATGCTCATTTGTGTACCGCTGACAACATAAGCATACTGGCTCTTCAGAGGCAATAACTCCGCTTCTGTTAGTCCAAATGTCATTTTGACAGTGGGGGATCTACCTTTCTAATGCATATAATTGCCAATAGATGGCCTCACTATGAATACCTATCCTGTTTACTTTGGAATGCACCCACCTTGTATTGAATGACTTCGTGACACGTTTGAACTTTAACCGATCTAATGCTGGCTTAAACTCTTGTTGTTGGTAGTAATGGAACAAATTTGGAAGAGGGTTGCTATGTGGGGATATTGGAATATTCCCATAAGCACTCGTATATCAAATGTATCGATTTTGTCAGGAATTTGTGTGATGCTATTACTCCTAATAAATACTGCCTGGGAAAATTCTTAAAATAATTATAAAGTCCATCAATTTTCTTTGAAGAATCGAAATTTCCTATATAGGTGGTTGCCTAAAGGCACACTTAGGCCAATATCGGACCTTTGTGGTTTCTTACATAACATACCCGTACCCTTGGATCCCGTTTTTCTTCCAAAATCTTCACACCTTTTTTTGGATTAGATACTATTCCGCTGATAAATATAAGAACATGAAGAAGGTATTTCCAAATGCACATTCAACAAAATTTAAAAAATCAGATATTAAATTGTGTTTAAAAATCCTGTGGTGCTTTTTATCGATAGGGATAATATTGAGACATAAATGATTGCATACTTTTAGGATCCCATTTGGAGTTTGAGAATGAGTGCACCACCCTATGTATTTAAGCCAAGACACAATTCATGCAGATAAAAACTTCCTTCGAGTTGTAGATAATGTTCTAGAATGTTCTCGAAAATTCCTTCAAGGTGTAGATAATGTTTTAGAATGTTCTCGAAAATGCTCCAAAGTGTAGATAATGTTCTAGGATGTTCTCGAAAATTCCTTCAAAGTGAAGATAATGTTCTAGAAGGTGAAGATAATGTTCTAGAATTTTCTACCTCAACCATAAGAAAGGTATATAAGCCACCACACAATTAAAAGTTGACGCAGTTGAATAGCAATCGTATCAGTGTGTACATCATGCATTTCACTTGCAGCAGTTACAGTATTAAAAAGTAATAAACTGATTAATGAATTATTAAATAAATTGCAATTTGTAATAAAGTAAACTTTAAGCCTAATATTAAGTGTGTAAATTGCAATAATTAAATAAAGTTAATTATTTGAATTTAACCAGCGACTGTTTGATTACTGCACAATCCAGTGGTACGAATCCGAGTATTGAGAGTTAGAGTAAATTGTCAGGAGGGCAATTTCATAACAGTATAAATTGTCAGGAGGGCAATTTCGTAACAATATGATTTTTTTAATTATCAATCAGGAAAATATCAACGGTTTTGATGATCCATTGATCGAAGAAGTCGAATTTTTCTAACTAACATATTCGATATCACTTATGTATATTGTATCGGGTAACGCCCATCCCTAACAAACAACTCATTTTGTAGAAGATTTAGTAAGGTGAGATTTCCTCAAGGTCGCAATAGATGTGGTAGATTATGGTTTACAGTGTTCAGTTCGATGTGAACCTAACCAATTATTCAATGTTATGTTTTTTATGTACATACGAGTATGTACATACATTCAATTATCGAGTGGGAGGTAACGGAACTTTGCAACAGTGGCGGTAACGGAACTTTGCCACAGTGGCGGTATCAGAACCGTTATCAAGGGACCCAGTCCCGTTACCAAGAGACCCAGTTTTCAAATTTTATACATATATTTTCGTACATACATATTTCAGTGGATTTGGGTGTATAATATATTTCCTCAATAAATTTTAACATTTTTCTAGCTTAGCTTATCGACAAAAATTCCTGCTTAAATCACCGGATTTTGATCTAAAATTACCGATGTCTTCAAAGTCAGCCGCAGCATACCGCTGGTAACCATAAAGTCGCTGCTAAGTAGAATTGGACTTGGTTGTTCAGCTGACTGACCAGCTCATTCTCGTTCACTGAGCATATTGAACTAGGTCGTTCACAGCGTTCAGTTGCTCAATTAGTTCAGTTGCGCTCAGTATGCCACTTGCTCACCTACTCAATTTACTCTTTCATTCGTTCGTTCATAAGAAGTGGAAAGGAAGCAGAGAGCAATACTTGCACTTTGCGCTTTTTTGTCTGTGTTTCCAACAAAATGTCCCATGTTATAGCACTGTATTTTTTTCGAGGAGCCTTTATTAAAATATTTCACAAATTGCACATTCACTTTAAACAATTTTAACTTATTATTTTTTTATTTAACAATACGAGTGTCTAAATTTTGGTATTCCCTATGTCCCTTGAAGTTCTAATTGGAACCAACATGCATACATATGCCATCATTCAATTACATATGTAATGTATATATAATAATATTTGTGTGTATATATTCCTATATCTGCTCATATGAGTGAATAAACTGTTTAACCATATGAATAAGTAAGTGAACAAGTGAACAAGTGAGCTAATGAGGAAGTGAGCAAGTGAACTATTTTGTTTAACAGATCTGAACTAGTTCAGGTAGTTCAGTTCAGTTAAACAGATCAGTTAGTTCGTTCGGTCGTTCACTACCCAAGCCTTACTGCTAAGCTGATGCGCCCTACACTATTAATATTAAAAATCACAGTAGTTAATTTATCATCAAGTTCAGAACTATGAATTAATCAATAGGCCCCTGACAGATGGTGTATCATACGATTACACAAACATCTCCAGTCATGGTAGAGGTATAAAAAATTCTAATTATTAAATGAGACCGTATGAGGGGGCTTGAACCTCAAAATCTCGTATTTGAAACATTATCTATAGTTTGCTACGAACATTTAAACCACATGTATGCATATAAAGGGCTTTCCAATAAGAGGTGTTATTTTGGTATTCAAAGAAAAATGCCATTTTTTGAGATAAATGATCGTTTCATGAAATTTTCCATAACCAAATCGCCAAGTGGCTGGCCTATGTATGAATCGACACTGGGCTGTTGGCGTAGACCTTATCTTTCATGTGGCCCCAAAGGAAGAAGTCGCAAGGTGTTAAATCACAAGATCTCGGTGGCCAATTCTGATCACCTCTTCGAGAGATAACACGGTCGGGAACCTTTTCCCTTAAAAGAGCATGGCTTCGTTGCTTGTGTGGCACGTAGCGCCGTCTTGTTGAAAGTAAACGTTGTCCAGATCAATACCATCCAACTCCGGCCATAAAGAATCATTAATCATCTCTCGATAGCGCAATCCATTCACCGTAACTGTTGATCCAACTTCATTTTCGAAAAAGTAAGGTCCAATCACCCCGCTGGACCATAAACCGCACCAAACAGTCACACGTTGAGGATGGAGAGTCTTCTCAACAATAACTCTTGGGTTTTCCGAGCCCCAGATGCGACAATTTTGCTTGTTGACGTAGCCACCGAGGTGGAAATGGGCCTCATCAGTCAAGATGATTTTTCGATGGAATTCCGGATCATTTTCATTCATTTCAAGGGCCCAATCAGCAAAGACACGACGTTGTTGATGATCGGCCGGCTTGCGTTCTTGTGTTAACTGAACTTTATAAGCCTTGTCCCAACAGCTCCAATTTTTCCACCAATTTCTGTATTGCGGTTCAACAAGGTGCTTCACGACGACCCAATAATGCTTTAGTTTTGCGAACTGTGACTGCAAGATTTTCACCATTTTTGTAGTGAATTTTAATAATTTCAATGCATTGTTGAAGCGTGTATCGTTCCATTTTTAGTAATGGCGTAGTTTTTACTTGCCAAATGTCAAAGAATAAAAGCTTAAAAAGTGACAGCTACCGAAATACCGGGTGATTCAAAATAACACCTCTTGTTGGAAAACCCTTTATGTATGTATGTATGTATTTTTTTTTAAATTTTTTTTTTACGAGGTGTAAATCAGTCAAAAACCCTTGTAGTGTGAGGTCTTAACCCACTAAATTCACCCCGATGTCCGGACGCATTATCCTCTTGGGACCTCACCTTTAGGTAATACGTCGAGAGGCCGTTACGAGCGTTACCGCTCATGTAGTATGTATATATGTATGTATGTATATAAGTATGTACAAATGTATGTATGTATGTATATAAGTATGTATATATGTATGTATGTATATAAGTATGTATATATGTATGTATGTATATAAGTATGTATGTATACCATGACAACAATTAATTTTAGCACCTGCGTTTAGTCTTCGAAATTTAATCAATTAATTTAAGAATTTGATTAAATTAATTTTGTCAGAGGGCACTCGACCAAAGCACAACACAATTTGTTTAAACCAAGCTCTCCGAAAAACACTATGTTATCTCTCTTCACGTTGTACTCTCGCTTCACGTTGCTCTCCTTCTTCACCTTTATTTCTCTACACTTCTGTTTCTCACCACATCTCTCTCCATATATATCCCTCTCTCTGTACAAAAAATGCAAATCTGAAATCAAAGGAAAATTCAAATTTTTAATACCGTTAAATTCGCAAACTTTTACATTTGAAACAAAAACAAAAACCAAAAACAGAAAAAACAAAAACAAAAACAAAAACTAATACTTATATAAAAAAAAATCGTTTTTATGCTGAATTCAAAAGCGGAGCTTGAAACTCGCCTCTTTAAGTGTGTGCGTGTTATCAGTTTGCTTTATACGGCTTAACCTGTGTGTTTATGCCTATGTGTGTGTGTGTGTGTGTGTGTGTAATGCATTATCATATTTAGTTGTGCTAATTACGCCATGCTAGTATGCGTTGTTGTAGACGAGTGTGACGTACAAGTTCACTACTCTCGTTCGTTGTCTGACGCACAACATTCTAGTTTTCTCTTTGAATATCTCTGCACACAAAAGCGCGCTTGCCTTCTTCCCCCTCTTCAAAATGTGTGCTGGCCTTCTTCCACCTCTTCAAAGCGTTACACTCCAAAAACCAGTTGAACACTAAAAATTTACTCTTCGTAAATTAAATTTGCACAATATTTACGAAAAAATTTTCATAAATAAAAGAAAATAAACGCTAAATTAGTAAACTTATTTATGCACACGTGTACCTTACAACAACTAATTTGAGAACACATTAGACGTTTAGTTTGAGAGCTGTCGTGAGGTCAGATCGTACGATATCCGAGTCCAGATCACGAGTACAACACGCTCTTTTCACACTCAAGGCAAAAAAGTCTCACCAAAGAGTATTTATATATGGAGTTTGCATGACGAGCGAAGTTATTGCCAACATTTTCTAGTAAATCCCACGAACATAAATGCACGGATTGCACAAAATTTTGAGTGATTCAATCTCTATGTATGGTCTATATCTTCAATCTCTAGGTATGGTATTGGTCTCACACTATGTTGTGGTACTGTGCACGAGTGTAGTGGTTAAGGTAGTCAGGGGGAGGGATATCCATCTATAGCTAAATCAGGGGGGCGTTCATCTCTAGTATGTGAATATGCCGCTGAACAAAGAATTTGCTTATTGTGTGTGAAAATGTGCAGTTCACACAATATTATCAACATAAATCTTATTGAATTTGTGATGATGCATTATCCTCCATTCTGGTTACAGTTGATAATATAAACAACTCACAGAGGCTGACTGTTGAGAAAAGTGGATGCACTTCAGTCGATAGTCATAGCAATAAAGTTGCCACTTTGCGCAAGAGGGACACGACAAATTGTCTGATCATAAAATATGCGCGGAGCCAAGCAAAAATATATAGTAAACATATATATTTTTATGTTTACAGTTTGATTAACACTTGCATTGGGTACAAGGGGAGCGGATATTTCACTGTTGTTCACAGAGAAGGGCACCAGGCACCCAAACATTGCGTCTATTGTGACATTTATGAACATTGTAAGCATCTATGAACCTTTGATAGGCCCTTTGTTAGTTTTAACTAGTATCACGCTAGTTGTTGACACAGAGCCCAGCATCAGTTGTATCCCTCAAAGCACAGTGGGCAAATGCATACATATTTCGATTAAAAATTCCCCAAGTTTTATTTGGTTTTCAGATACCAACAGAACTGTAAGACAGGGAAATGAAACGTTTTATCACTGCTCGAATTGAATGGTACGGAATATGGACACAGAGAAATTAATAATAAATAAATAATAATAATAAATAAATAATATTAATAAGTAATATAATAGTTTGAATAATAATAATAAACAAATATAGCTTTGGAGATATTTGGAAATAACCTCGCAATTGTTATCAGAAATCGGAACAGAAATACGACTAAATTTAGCTCAATCAGGCTAGAGAGAAAGCACGGGTCAAAATATGGGCGCTCAGTAATTAGGATAACATGAGGATAGTCAATGCTAGGGAACTACCCCGGAATTGTTATCAGAACATTCAACAGAAATACGACCGAGTTTAGATGAGTCAGATTAAAGACAAAGATAAGAAAGGTTCCTTCCTCAGAACATTCAACAGAAATACGACCGAGTTTAGATGAGTCAGATTAAAGACAAAGATAAGAAAGGTTCCTTCCTCAGAACATTCAACAGAAATACGACCGAGTTTAGATCAATCAGATTAAAGACAAAGATAAGAAGGATTCCTTTACAACATGGACAAAATATGGACGCACAGCAATTATAAGAGCATGAGGATAGTCGACGCTAGGGAACCACCCTGGAATTGTTATCAGAACATTCAACAGAAATACGACCGAGTTTAGATCAATCAGATTAAAGACAAAGATAAGAAGGATTCCTTTACAACATGGACAAAATATGGACGCACAGCAATTATAAGAGCATGAGGATAGTCGACGCTAAGGAACCACCCTGGAATTGTTATCAGAACATTCAACAGAAATTCATACGACCGAGTTCAAATCAATCAGGTTACAAACAAAGAGGGTCGGTCCCCTTGCCACGGTGATGAAATATGGACGTACAGAAATTATAAGAAATAAGGATAGTGAACAACAAATGATGAACTCAAAGAGATTATAATGAAATCAGGATAGTCAACACTAAGAAATAACCTCGGAATTGTTATCATTGAAGACTTATAATTGAAGACATAAAATGAGAGTCAGTGATAAATGTATGGAAGGCTCTTTTGTAGTTTGAACACTTCGTTTTCTGAACAATAAGAATAGTGAACAACAGAAATTTAACGCCAGATTTGCCCACACTGCCTCAATTATGTGAGCCCAACTCACAGTTAATAGTTTCTGGCATTCCTTCCAGATCATTTTTTAGTGTGTAGATACTCCCACGAAATATTTGATACCAACAAGTTCTCAGAACTCTATTTTTTACTGCGAGACTCAAGGAATTAGATTTCTCCCAGAACTGAAGAAGGTTTTCATCTTCACAATTTGGGTCTGTTAAGTTTCACACCTAAAAAATTTTCGCAAATAGGCTCAGAGGTTATCAAAGCTATCTCGCGTCCATCTCATTGAGATCAGCGTCCTAGTCTCACAGTCGTGGAATCATGGATTTGACCAACACCCAGGGCACGGTCTAGGAATTCCTCCAAATATTGTCTCTTCCGAGTTGATACTTGAGAAATATTGTAGAAAAATCGCTTTGATAATATATTTGTCTCCTCTTTACGCCTTGAGTAATATCAGTTTGGCAGCCATTAAACAGCGCCATCTAGCATTCTCTTTGCGAAGCATTAAGTATGTCCCCTTATTTTTCACCTTTCACAGCTCACAAGTTTGAACTCCTTGTATCTGCCCTCGTTTATATGGGATCTACTCGAATAGGTCTGTAAACATCGGTACTGGCTGGTAAAGATGGGCCTTGAAGAAAGACTCAAAACCATATCTAATCTGCAATACAATCTTCAGTGATCTTTTACTGATGAAAAAGAATTCCCAATTGTCTTCCTTTTATATGGAATAGTTTTTCTAGAACCTATCCTACAGCATATGAGAAACATTTTTTCACTCTTATTTGGTATATAAAATATTAGTGAGAGATTTGTGGGGGTAGGGGAACATCCTTTATTTTGGAGATCAGAGTCTATGAAATTAAGTTCAAAGCAATGCGCGTCGAGTAGAAATACAATCATCAACGATTTAGTTTGTTGAACATTTGAATTTGTGTGGAGCTTTTAACCTTTGGTTTTGTACTAATTTGAAGCTTTCACGGAGATGCATTAAATACGAATACCAAAGTCTAAAAGCTCCTCGCGCCCTTGGGAGATACGAACACGATTGCTCGGCACTGGTTTAGAGTGATCCGAGTCTTTCATATCAGAGATGGTGCCAGATTAATGAATTATCGCTCGGTAGTCGTAATTATTGAGAGATATTGTGAAGATCTTATTTAGAATTCACAGAATAGAGACTCGTACTTTCATTGGGATGTCTCAGAAATGGGAACTTACTTATATTTAGATTGCAATCCCATTGTTCAAAATACTATTTAATACTATTGTTGGGAAGTGTCCATGATTTCAGCTCTCTTCACTCGTACAGCCTGAAGATATGTATTTGATTATATAGATACTACGATATTACGATTATATTGATACTGTGACACTCTCTTATGATTATATTGATACTATGATAATGTTATGATTATATTAATACTGTTTCCCTTGTGATTATATCTGATACTATAATTCTCTTATATTGGTACTATGATTTTCTTATGATTATGATGCTATGGTTATCTTGTGATTATATCTGTAACTATGATTCTCTTATGATTATATTGATATGATATTCTTATGATTATATTGATACTATGATTCTCTTATGATTATATTGGTACTATGATTATTTTATGATTATATTGATACTATGATTATCTTACGATTATATTGATACTATGATACTCTTTTGATTATATCTGATACTGTGGTTCTCTTATGATTATATATATACTACGATACTCTTATGCTTATATCTGATACTGATTCTCTTATGATTATATTGCTAATACGATTCTCTTTTGATTATATTGGTACTATGATTCTCTTATGATTATATTGATACTATGATTCTCTTGTGATTATATTGGTGATGATTCTCTTATGATTATATTGATACTATGATTGTCTCGTGATTATATTGGTACTATGATTTTCTCGGGATTATAAAGCTACTATGATTCTCTAATGATTATAATGTTACTAAGATTCTCTCATGCTTATATCTGATACTATGATAATCTTATGATTATATAGATACATGATTCTCTGGTGATTATATTGATTCTATGCTTCTCTTGTGATTATATTGGTACTATAATTCTCTTATGATTTATATTGATACTATGATTCTGTTATGATTATATTGATATGATATTCTTATGATTATATTGATACTATGATTCTCTTATGATTATATTAGCAGTATGATTCACTTATGATTATATTGGTACTATGATTATATTTATCCTTCTATATTCTTATGATTATATTGATACACGATTCTCTTGTGATTATATTGATTCTATGATTCCCTTGTGATTATATTGGTACTATGATTCTCTTATGATTATATTGATACTATGATTCTCTTGTGATTATATTGTTACTAAGATTCTCTCATTTCGATATCGATACTATAATACTCAGGTACTCGTGACTGTATCGTATACTAGCCCCATTAAGTAACCCAAACCATAAATCAATGGCCAGTTTCGAGAACTCTGTGAATCAAGCCTTGTAAATGGCATGCAATTTAGTTGAAATCTATCCTTCATCCAGTCGAGTCGGGTATAAGATTGTGTCCCCTCGAACATGTGAATCTGCTCGCCACTTAAGGGAAATCTCTGATTTGTTATGTTTTCGATTGACTCATAGTCGTCTTCTCTTTTGGAGGAGACTATGGGTGACAACGAGTCTGAGCGGCACGGGCTTATAAAAAAATTGAGTAATCTGCCATGTAATCTTCATGCGCCAGACGGGGAGTGGCATCCGGTCTGGTTGGCAATCTCTACGCAAGCCAATAATAAATCGCCTCATAGACAAGGGCACTTGCGGACTCAGACCCAGACAACCGTTTACATGCGAGATCTTTGCAACGTGACCAACATTTTCACAACTACTCTTAACCAAAATTGTTTATACAATAAATTATTTTCATTATTATCGACTTTATATATAATATTTTTAATAAAAATCCGCTCGCTACGCAATTTGGCAACTGTGCTTGCGCGACGCTACGCACCACCGACGAGGAAGTGGAAGTTTATTGGAGCCACTGTGTCAATACCGCTGACGTCTCACAAACCAAAAAAAGAAAAGAAATATGTATATTAAAAAAAAACACGCAGCACAGAAAAGCAACAACAACAACAACAACAACAACAACTCAACACACGACACAGACAATTCGAGAGAGATAAGAGAGAGCACATATGAAATAGTGTTGGTTGGACCGCTCTCGAAATGCGTGCGCAGTCAGCTAAAATTCTCTAAGAGCGTTTTAGGTAATCTCTGGTCGCGTGCAGCAACGTCCAGCGGAGCTCTGGGGGAGGGGCGGATGGACGAACGGGTGGCACAGGCGGGCGTCTTTCTGTGTGCAAGTGTGACTGTGGCCTGCGCGCTGAGACAGCAGGCGGCTTGGCTGCGCCGAGTGCTGTTGGTTGTTTGGATAGAGTAGGGTCTTCCAGTCGACGACTATTCAACTTCTCGTTCAAACGCTTGTTACGCTCTATCACGAACGGTCGGTCAAACGGGGCGCTCGCTCGTTTAATGGCAACTTGAAGCAGCGGCAATTCTTCGCCTCCTCCTCTTACGGCTTCTTCTTGCTTTCTTAAGCGTTCAGTGCAAGCGTATACAAATCGGAAGCGGTTCCCGAAGCGATCGACGAAAATTATATACACCAAGAAAACGTTTTGATTGACCGTTTAGAAATTATTGTTATTTTTTTTTCATAAATTTAAAATGAGAGTGCAATTAATTGAAAATTTTTGATAATTTCATTTGAAACGAAAAAGCACACTTTCAATGTCTGGGCTACTGTGATAAATCAACAACAACAACAGCAACAACAGCAAAATAAAAACACGCAATTCATACAAAAAAATAAATAAAAAAATATTTAAAAAAAACAAAAACCAAACATTCCAAAAATAATTTTTATACAAGCGCACATACAAAATTTTGAACTTGAACAAAATTTGTGTGCGGTTTTTTTGCAAAGGAAATTACAAAAAAAAGTGAAAAAATTTCAAGATGAAAGTCTCCACGCGCGACTCGAAATATTCATTCAATTTGAAAATATTCAAATTACAAAATACTTATAGTGGCGGCGGTGGTGGTGGTGGCAGTGGCAGTGCCGTAGACAAGAAAATGTCCAACGCATCAGCAGCAGCGGCAGCCAACGGTGGCACAGTGTCGCCGCCGATATTAACCAAAAGAAACTCGTGGCGTGCTTCATGGAAGTTATCGGCGAATAGTAACAACAGCAGTCATAACAAAACGAGCAACACTACCAGCGGCAACAACACCAACAATAGCAACAACACCAACAATAGCAACAGCACCAACAATAGCAACAACAATATCAACACTAACAATACCAACACCAACACTAACAACACTAACAACACCACAGCCATCAACACCAACAACAATAACAGCAGCTCACAAAAGAAAACAGCTGAGAAAATTGATAAGCATGCCGACATTGATAAGACAGCAAGCTCCGCATCCGCCACCGCTGCCGCCTCCGTTGCAGCCACCATCATAGCCTCCGATCAGCAAGAGCAAAGATCGCAAGATGCGCATGCCGCAGGAGCGTGTGTGGGTGATGCAGGCGCTAACGACAGTGGCGGAAGCAACAACGACGACGCTGATAACGACGCCGACGCCGACGCCGACGCCGATGCCGATGCCGACGCCGATAGTGTTGGCGGCGAGCGGTTCATGAGTGCACGCAATTGTTGCCATACGCTGCCTCGGCTGCCAAATACAGACGCCGGCCATAAGTGTGGCCGGCATACGGAGGAGAGTGCTGTTGTCGATAACGATGAATTCATGTGTAAGTTGCTATACTGTTAAACATATCGTCTCCTAGTCGACCCCTCCCCGTCTGGACGGCCCTCTCTTGTCATATCATAACAAAGAATTTTGGGCAAACATTATCAATGCTCGATTTTGTGCATGCATTGATTGTGTGGAATTTTTCTCAGGCCCGTTTTGGTATTGTCATTGCGGTTCAACTTGACTGAGAGTGAGTGTGTGTGTGTGTGTGCATCTCTCTCTCTCTCTCTGAGTGTGTGTGTATACAATTTGTGCGTGATAAGGACAGTTTCTAATTCAAATTCCGAAACAGGTTTGACCCAACAAACTTCGCCCTTATAACGACAATACACGAGTGTGAGTTTGATTACAATAGAATTCCAGTTGTATGGCTTCACTTTGATTGACCTTCAAGTGCGTTTTGCAATGTCACACAACCAACAGTTGGACTCTTATTTACATAAGTACATAACCGTATTGTACATAAATGAATTAGTTCGATATATGTACATACATAAAGTTAGACGCAAACATTATGCGCATACATAAATTGAATGTCGATACAACCGAGTTGATATAAGTACATATGTACATCCATATGTACATACATACATACATATGTACACTTCCATGTCTTTTGGAAACACCACTATACAGCGGAGCACTTCAAGTGATCTAAAATTAGAGATACCCGCTTTCTGTGTTAGTGCCACCGCACAATTTACATTACAAAGAGCGGAAAAGAACCGAATTTTTTGTGTCAATTAAAAAATCAGTCATAGAGTTTCTGACATAGAAGTTTATTGCTCTCAGATTCAATCGCTTTGAGTGGCCTCGCTATAGGGTCATAGGGATACAGATAGTGTGAGAGTGATATGGAAAATCGTAGCTACTGAAATGGTCTGGCTTAAGGACTCCCCTGTAGAATAGCTGCAACCAGTCAGTGGCACTTTGCACCCTTTGAGCTCTTTCCGTTATATTTACAACAGTGTCCAAAGCATCCACCAATTTGTCCAGAAATTGATTGACGATTTATGAGAATTAAGTATGTTTGCATTAACCTCTGTTTTTCTATGCCATTTTTCTGCTGGGTCACTGAATTTACATTGACCTGACCAATAAAAACGCACACAGACTACAGGAACACACTGTATTTTCTGACGGAGAAAGGGGAAGTTCTTACTCTCCACCTATTGAGACCATAGCCTGGTTCATATCTGCAACACAATGGTTCTCTCCGCATTAAATGGGCTGATACCTCATGGTATCACAATGAACTTTTAATTGTGATTAAGTTAGCTTTCATGGGAAACGTTGCCAATCTAAGGTAACCTACTATCCACCTATTTATTTCACTCTCTCTCCCTCTTTAATAGTTCCTCTGACTCTTTACTAATCTAACCTACTATCCACCTATTTCTTTCACTCTCTCTCTCTCTCTATAATACTTTCTCTGACTCTTTCTCTATATTGCTTCCTCTGACTTTTTCTCTATATTACTAATCTAACCTACTATTCACCTATTTCTTTCACTCTCTCTCTTTCTCTCTCTCTCTCTATAATACTTTCTCTGACTCTTTCTCTATATTGCTTCCTCAGACTCTTTCTCTATATTGCTTCCTCAGACTCTTTCTTTACTATTCACCTATTTCTTTCATTCTCCCTACTATCCACCTATTTCTTTCACTCACTCTCTCTCTCTCTCTCTCTCTCTATACTATTTTCTCTGACTCATTCTCTATATTAGTTTCTCTGACATTCTATAATACTTTCTCTGACTCTTTCTCTATATTACTAATCTAACCTACTATTCACCTATTTCTTTCATGCTCTCTCTCTCTCTCTCTCTCTCTCTAGCTCTAGTACTTTCTCTGACTCCCTATATTAGTTTCTCTGACTCTTTTTCTATATAAATTCCTCTGACTCTTTCTCTATATTACTAATCTAACCTACTACCCACCTATTTCTTTCACTCTCTCTCTCTCTCTATAATACTTTCTCTGACTCTTTCTCTATATTGCTTCCTCTGACTTTTTCTCTATATTACTAATCTAACCTACTATCCACCTATTTCTTTCACTCTCTCTCTCTCTCTATAATACTTTCTCTATATTGCTTCCTCAGACTCTTTCTCTATATTACTAATCTAACCTACTATCCACCTATTTCTTTCATGCTCTCTCTCTCTCTCTCTCTCTCTCTAGTACTTTCTCTGACTCCCTATATTAGTTTCTCTGACTCTTTTTCTATATAAATTCCTCTGACTCTCTATATTACTAATCTAACCTACTACCCACCTATTTCTTTCACTCTCTCTCTCTCTCTCTATAATACTTTCTCTGACTCTTTCTCTATATTGCTTCCTCTGACTTTTTCTCTATATTACTAATCTAACCTACTATCCACCTATTTCTTTCACTCTCTCTCTCTCTCTCTATAATACTTTCTCTATATTGCTTCCTCAGACTCTTTCTCTATATTACTAATCTAACCTACTATCCACCTATTTCTTTCACGCTCTCTCTCTCTCTCTCTCTCTAGTACTTTCTCTGACTCTCTATATTAGTTTCTCTGACTCTTTTTCTATATTACTTTCTCTGACTCTTTCTCTATATTACTTTCTCTCTCTCTTGATAGTACCTTCTTCCTTTATTTATCTCTGTCAAGAGTACTTTCTCTCTGTCTCTCTATCCAGAGTACTTTCTCTCTGTCAGTCAGTGCTTTCTCATCCTCTGAAGAGTATTTTTTCCCTCTAAAGAGTACTTTCTCTCTGAATAGTATTTTCTCCCTCTGAAGATTACTTTCTCTCTCTGAAGAGTATTTTCTCCCTGTGCAGAGTACTTTCTCTCCATCTGAAGAGTACTTTCTCTCCCTCTGCAGAGTATTTTCTTCCTCTGAAGAGTACTTTCTCTCTTTCTGAAGTGGATTTTCTCTCTGAACAATACTTTCTCGCTCTGTCAAGAGCTGCTGTTAAACACAATTTGTCTGCAATGTTCCCGAAACGTCTGCTTTTCAGCTGGTGAAAGTGTGTTCTTTGAAACAGCAGCAAAATTTGAATTCGTTTTGCTGAACACTCCGCAGTTGACCTGGGGACGTTCTTATCTCCAAGTAACCAAAAGCACAAAAATAATATTCTATATGCTCATTCAAAACAAATCATTCATTCTTAATGGGAATGAGAGATTTGGTTGATCTATTCTTGTACTCTTCCATTGCTCAGTACAAGTGCACTACTAACAAACACAATCGATGCTTTGCGATGATTGCTGATAGAGGACCAGGGAGCTTGATATCAGAGTACAGAGGAAATAGATTGAGAGTATATTTTGCATACAGATTTATATACATATTCTATATATTAGAATCTTTACTTGGGAAATGAGCAGGGATAGAAAACTAGAGAACTTAGCACATTATTAATGAAGGAACTCTCCATATAGGATAAGAATAAATGATGATATTATATGAACTTAAATTGTCTTTTCCCAAATTAGCATTAGATTTTTCTGTAGTTTTAGGTTCAGTTCCTCCTTGCTTCTGTTCGTCCTTATTTCTGTTCCTCCTTGTTTCTGTTCCTATTTGTTTCTGTTCCTCCATATTTCTGTTTCTGCTTGTTTCTGTTCCTCTATATTTCTGTTCCTTCATATTTCTGTTTCTGCTTGTTTCTGCGCCTCCTTACTTCTGTTCCTCATTATTTCTGTTCCTCCTTATTTTTGTTCCTCTTTGTTTCTGTGCCTCCTTATTTCTGTTCCTCCTTATTTTTGTTCGTCCTTGTTTCTTTACCTGCTTATATATGTTCCTCTTTGTTTCTCTTCCTCCTTATTTCTGTTCTTCTTTGTTTCTGTGCTTCCTCATTTCTGTTTCTCCTTGTTTCTATTCCTCCTTGTTTATTGTTATTTTATTGGAAAACAATAGACCTCCTTAGGGGTTGGATGTGTAGTGAAATCGGCAGCATTCCTTCCTGCTTTCATCATATCTTCTTTACTATTTATTAACTTTAATTTGTGGTTCTCTATCTGATCTTTGTGTACGACACCAACCTCTATAAAGAACCATATGTCTTTCTGGACTAAAGTCTGTCTAAGACTACGATGACTCGCATGGGGGACTCATTAGAGTCCTTCTGTGTTATTACCTTCCAATTACTCAATTTTATATTATTTGTCTGAGGAAGATTTTCCTCAGTCTTATTATTTGAGGAATATCCTCGGTCTCTGTGCCATTTTTCGTGAAAGAGAAATAAATCACAGGCTTTGTCTATCTATTTCTCTCTGACTCTTTGACCGTCTCTCTCCCAATCTATCCAACTCTCTCACTATGTCCATACCTTTCCCGCTCACTATATCCATTTCTCTTTCTCTGTTACTGTATCCATCTTTCTCACACTATCCAACTCATTCTAATTCTATTAAGTTCGCTCTCTCTCTCTCTCTCTCTCTTCATATCGCTCTTGGTCTCTCTCACTCTCTTCATATCGCCCTCTCTCTCTTCATATCCCTCTTGCTCTCTATCCATCTTTGTCACACTATATTCATCTCCCTCTCTTTCTCTAACTATATCCATCTCCCTCTCTCTTTCTCTAACTGTATCCATCTCTCTCTCTCTCTCTCTCTCTTTGACTATATCCATCTCTCTCCCACTCAAACTATATCCATTTCTCTCTATCTGACTATATCCATTTCTCTCTATCTGACTATATCCATCTCTCTTTCTCTGACTATATACATCTCTCTCTCTCTCTGACTATATCCATCTCTCTCTCTCTCTGACTATATCCATCTCTCTCTCTCTCTCTCTCTCTCTCTCTCTGACTATATCCATCTCTCTCCCTCTGACTATATCCATCACTCACTATATCTATCTCTCTCCCTCTCAAACTATATCCATCTCTCTCACTCAAACTATATTTATCTCTCTCTCACTCAAACTATATCCATCTCTCTCTGTCTGACTATATCCATCTCTCTCTCTCTCTCTCTCACTGACTATATCTACCTCTCTCTCTCTCTGACTATATCCATCTCTCTCTCTCTCTCTGACTATATCCATCTCTCTCTCGCTGACTATATCCAGCACTCTGACTATATCCATCACTCTAACTATATACATCTCTCACTCAAACTATATCTATCTCTCTCTCACTCAAACTATATCTATCTCTCTCACTCAAACTATATCTATCTCTCTCTCACTCAGACAATATGCATCTCTCTCTATCTGACTATATCAATCTCTCTTTCTCTGACTATATCCATCTCGTTCTCTCTGACTATATCCATCTCTCTCTGAGTATATCCATCTCTCTCTCTTTCTGAATATATCCATCTCTTTCTCTCTCTATGACTAACCATCTCTGTCTCTCTCTCTCTCTCTCTCTCTCTATTACTATCCATCTATCTTTTTTTTTTTTTTTTTTTGTGCTTCTCACATTATCCATATCTCTCTCACTTTATCCATCTCTCTCTCACTCTATCCATATCTCTCTCACGCTATCCTTCTTTCTCACACCCTTTCCTTCTCTCTCAATGAATAATAATAATAAAAAAGAAAAAAACAAATAAAAATAATTAAAAAAATAATTAAAAAATTTAAAATAATAATAAAAAAATATTATAAAAAAAAAATAAACAATTAAAAAATTTAAATAAAAAAAATATAAAAACAAAAAATAATTATTTGAAATTAGTCTGGGTTCTGGGTCGGGCTTTTTAGCTGTCCATATAAAAATTCCTGTCTTGTCGATGAGACAGTTTACGAGGGTCAGTTCACAACCCGACTGGGGTTATTCAAAATATTATGAATTGTTTCTGGCAGATAAGGGGCAAACGATTAAATAGCGAACAAATTAACTCAAATAAGAAAATAAACACAAATTATAAATGAAACAACATACAAATTAAAAAACAAACAACACCGTGTTTTGTTTGTGTGTCTTTTAGGCCTTTGAGCTGCCTCATTAGTACCGACATCGATAATGATTGGAACGGAAACTTTCTGCGCATTAAATGGACGTGAACTTCCTCCCTGATAGAAAAAATTAAAACGTATTAACTGTTTTTTTTTCCAGCTCCAAATGGTTTCATTAATCAACTTTTATCAGTTATAATCATGGGGAATATATCATATAAATATATATTATGATACAGTAGTCCCCGACAATTTTCGCTCTTTGAACCCTTTCAGTTGTTTTTACAACAAACAACGGAAACAGCACACGATTCGTAGAAATGCACATCAGCCCATGCCTGGTTGTGTGTTCTCTTCCACCAGAAGGTCGCACCTCCCTCCCCGCCCACCATACAGCATGGGAATTCCGAAGAATTGCTAACGAGGTCTGACAACAAACCTAGGAAAACATGTGGCACAGCACAATGAGACGCTGTGTGAGTGAGTGAGTTTGAGAGTGGGCGAGTTTGAGTGTTTGTGTGTGAGTTTGAGAGTGGGCGAGTTTGAGAGTGGGCAAGTTTGAGTGTTTGTGTGTGAGTTTGAGAGTGGGCAAGTTTGAGTGTTTGTGTGTGAGTTTGAGCAAAGAGTATACATACATAGAGCTCGCATGATGAATGAAGTTCTTGTTGCAAAAAAAAACCCCTCGAACGTAAATACACGTATTGCATCTCGATTCCCCTTGCCGCTCACCGATTTTTGTGAAATCGCCTTCACTTCCATTATACGAAATTTTGAGTAATTCGATCTCTATGTACGGATACTCTTTGGTTTGATTGGGTGTGTGAGTTTGAGTGTTTGTGTAAGTTTGAGTGTTTGTGTGAGTTTATCCTTATTTATTCACTGTGAGAGTTCTGTTTGCTACCTGTGTTTGCTTTAACCACACAATTTGGGGGTGTCATATTGTTGTCATTCCCGAACTTAATTCTTTATATGTATATATATTCTATTATAATCTTGATTACCATACGTTTTATGAGTTGTTCCATGAGCGTCACACCCTTTCCCCCCATGCTTCTCCATAAATCAATGACCATAAAGCGTAACCAGTTGCTATATAAGAAGCCAATTGTATAAATAACGCCCCATTTGATATAAACACACCTCATCATATATAACCTTACTAGTTTATATAATCCTACTGATGATCCGATAAGACCGAGCGTCATTTATTGAATTCCTGCGATTTGTGCAACTTAAAATTTCAATTTTCTACACAAATGTGTTTCACGTCACTTATATCGCTGCGTGAAACTCATTCTGACGTCACCAGGGACCGCGGACAGCAATGCTAAATATCAGACATACGCAATGCGCATTGTATATTTACAGCAATCTTGGTTTTGTATGGAGAAGAATGGATGTATAGATGGATATCCCTCCCCCCTGACTACCTTAACCACACTCGTGCACAGTACCACAATAAAGTATGAGACCAAAGAGTATCCATACATAGAGATTGAATCACTCAAAATTTTTTGTAGTGGAAGTGAAGGCGATTTCACAAAAATCGGTGAGCAGCAAGGGGAAGCCGGGCGAGATGCAATGCGTGTCGTCTTTATGTTCGAGGGGTTTTCTAGTAAACCTGATTTTTGCAACAACAATTTCGTTCGAGCTCTATTTATGTACACTCTTTGAGGGAACATTTAACTTCCTTGCATTTCTAAGTGTCTAATTCGACACCATAATTTTTCACCGTGTACTTCTTGCGGGCATGCTTGGTGGTTGTTGTTGTATAGTGTCGAGTATTAGAATTTTTATAGCATTTGAGAAACTTTAACAAGTAAACCGTGTTTATCTTTATGCTTGAAGCCGAGTTGACTTGGTGTCTTGTCAGTCAGTATTTGTTTTAAATCTCTCTCTGACTGTGTGCTCTCTCTGACTGTCACCTGTGTCTGTCTGTCTGTATGTCCTCTCTGACTGTGCCCTCTATCTGTCTGTCTGTCTCCACGCTCTGATTGTCCCCTCCCTAATTGTCTCCTCTATTTGTCTGTCTGTCTCCACTCTTTGTCAGTCTGTCTGTCTGTCTGTCGCCACTTTTTGTCTGTCTGTCTGTCTCCACTCTTTGTCTGTCTGTCTGTCTCTACTTTTTGTCTGTCTGTCTGTCTGTCTCCTCGTCTCCTCTTTCTGATTGTCTTCTCTCTCTCTATCTGTCTGTCTGTCTGTCTGTCTCGTCGTCCCCTCTTTCTGATAGCCTCCTCTCTCTCTGTCGGTCTGTCTCTTCTCTTTATATGTCTGTCTCCTCTTTCTGTTTGTCTGTCTGTATCATCTCTTTGTCTGTCTGTCTCCTCTCTTTGTATCACTGTCTACTATTTCTGTCTGTCTGTCTCCTCTCTTTGTATGTCTATCTCCTCTCTCTGATTGTCTCGTCTCTCTATCTGTCTGTCTGTCTGTCTGTCTGTCTGTCAATCTGTCTCTCTTTCGATTGATTTTGGGATTACGTGAACTCTGAGACTAGACTGACTTAGTTACTTAGTGACTGACTGAATGAATTCACGTTGCCACAAAATGCAAATACGCGGTACTTACTACCAATTTTGTCTCTATTTTTGCCAGCTGTGATGTTGATAGTGATAAGTTAGTGGTGTGTATGTGTATGTGTGTGAGAGTGTGTTTATCTGCATACATGAGTGTGTTTGGGTATGTTCGAGCGTTGAGTTTTGCATTCGTTTGAAGAACCTGCTTCGTATCTTTATTGGCTAATTTATTGTGTTTTTATTTTACTTGCCTCTTTTATATGATTCTTCTATTTTATTTAATTTTTTTTTTGCTCGTGTGTTTGTTGTACGGTATACATGCATATATAAAGTATATATTTATTATTTTTGTGGTTGTTGTTGTTGCTTTCGCAAGCAATTCTTTGATAAGCAATTCTGTTTCGATTTGTGTTAGTACAAACATTTCAGCACTTCACTATTAGCCTCTTAATTAATGGGTATACCCACCAGGGCGATTTCGTTTACTACCAACACAACACCAGCTTATCGTTGAGCAGCATGGTGCCAGCATGTGGCCTGTGCACTGGCAACAACAACAACAACCACAACACTTCTCTCCCCCATACTAACGATTTACGATCATGATGAAGTTAGTCAGTCTCGTCCATAAACGTGTCAAAGTCGGTTGCTTGCTGCTGTTTCAGCGTCTATTTCAGTGGTTAGTTTAGTTGGTTGCTTGCTCGCTTCATTCATGGCATACTCCAATGCCGCTGCCTCTGCTGCTGCTGCTGCTGCTGCATATCCGGCCTGAAAGCAAACAACTCGAATCAGTGTAAACAATTGTTGTGAACTTTCGAACTTCCACACCAAGTTTTCATAATTTTTTTTCTGTTCTATTTGTTTGCAATTAATTTTTAATGTCTTCGATTGATTTTTGTAATTAATTTTTAATATTTTTCCGCAACACAATTTTCTCACTCCGCAATTGAGATCCAAGTTCACGCGTCCGAGTTGTTCAACTGTGTGCACTTTTACATTGTCGGTGTTTATGTGTGTGTGTTTGTCCGTCCGTCCGTCCGTCGCTGCTCGTGCCCACTTGAATTCATTTCGATAATCACTACTTTTGATAACGTGTTTCAGTAATTTCTATTTTTAATATTTCTCAAAATTTATTACCTCGTATTTGCGTATCAATTCGCTGCGGAAAGAAGTGTTGCAGTTCCTGTCATCATCATCATCATCATCATCATCGTCTCTGCGTGATCTGTAGCTGAATGTGTTTCGAACGATTAAAAGAGTTCTATAACAAAGCTTTCAAAATGCACTACAATGGTGATTTGGAATCCCTACGAACAGGTACGGGAATCGCAATATGTTATAAATATATATAAGAAGGTTCTTATTCTGTTATTATACTGACGGCCCACATTCTGTTATTATTCTGATTCTTCTTCTGTTATTATTCTGAGGACTTCTACTGTTATTATTCTGAATACTCTTATTCTGTTATTATTCTGACGGCCCAGATTCTGTTATTATTTTGAACCGTCTTATTTTGTTATTCAAATCTTATTCTGTTATTATTCTGAAGACTTCTTCTGTTATTATTCTGACGGCCCTCATTATGTTATTATTTTGAAGACCCTTGTTCTGTTATTATTCTGACGGCCGTCATGCTGTTATTATTTGGAAGCCTCTTATTTTGTGATTATTCAGAAGAATCTTATTCTGTTATTATTTTGAGGACTTCTTCTGTTATTATTCTGAAAACTCTTGTTCTGTTATTATTCTGACGGCCCTCGTTCTGTTATTATTTAGAAGACCCTTGTTCTGTTATTATTCTGATGGCCGTCATTCTGTTATTATTTGGAAGCCTCTTATTTAGTTATTATTCAGAAGAATCTTATTCTGTTATTATTCTGAGTACTCGTGTTCTGTTATTATTCTGAACACTCTTGTTCTGTTATTATTCTGACGGCCCTCATTCTGTTATTTTTCTGTAGACTCTTGTTCTGTTATTATTCTGAAGAATCTTATTCTGTTATTATTTTGAGGACTTCTTCTGTTATTATTCGGAAGACTTGTTCTGTTGTTATTCTGACGGCCGTCATTCTGTTATTCTTCTGTAGACTCTGGTTCTGTTATTATTCTGAAGACTATTCTGTTATTATTCTAAAGACTTCTTCTGTTATTATTCCGATGAAGGCTCTTATTCTGTTGATTATATTCTTATTATTATTCTTAAGGCTCTCATTTTGTTATTATTCAGAAACTTTTTGTTCTGTTTTTCTATATTCTGGAAATTAGCTTAAGTCTGGATGGGTCTCTTTTTGAAATGATTCTTCAAATTACACCGTTCAATATAATTCAAGGGCAGTTAGAGAGATACATGGACCTAGATGGGTTTTTTTTCGCCCAGGAAGTTCTAGATTAAGGATGTGCTTATTCCTTTTTGGAATCAGCTACTTCAAATCACACCCTTCAATATTTCATTGATCGTAAGTAGCTTCATTTAAAATCCTTATCTTTAAGACTTAGAGAAATCATCATTTGGATTTGCTCCTTATTGGAATCATCTGATATAAATCACTACGTTTAATATTTCATTGATCATTCTATCATTCAAGAGAGTTATCTTAAAGACCTATCATCATTTTAGTTGGTTCCCTGTTGGCATTATCTTCTACAAATCACACCCTTCAATATTTCATTGATTGTAGGCAGCTGCATTCAAGAGAGTTATCTTAAAGACTTCCTTCATCCTTTGAGTTACTAACAACATTTTACTCCAAATAATCCACGGTGTAGTATAAAACTAGGGTAATTGAATGGACCATGTCCAACATTGATATTATTTTCCATTAAAAACTGGAAGATAGGTGTACTGACTATGGTCTAACTTTAACTATTCACCGCCCTACCTTTAACTATTCAACGCTCTACCTTTAACTATTCACCGCCCTACCTTTAACTATTCCACAGACTATCTTTTACTATCCTACGACTTATCTTCAACTATACTACGGCCTATCTTAAACAATTTTAATTCCTATTTTAAACTATTCTACCGGATATATTTAAATGTTTTATAACCTGTCTTAAACAATTCTACTGCTTATCTTCAACTATACTACTTCCTATCTTAAACTATTCTACGTTCTATATTCAACTATCCTAAAAAATATACTACGACCTGTCTTTAACAATTCTATTGTCTATCTCATAATTTTTCTGCGGTCTATCTTCAACTACATCAAGGCATATCTTCAACTTTACTACGGATATCTTCACCTGTACTAAGGCCTGTGATCAACTATACTAAGAACTATCTTAACCTATACCAAGTTCTGTGTTCAACTATACTATTATCTTCAATATTCTACGGCCTATATTCAAGTGGTCTACGACCTACCTTCAACTATTCTACGAGCTATCTTCAAATGTACCAAGGTCTATTTTTAACCATTCTTATGTCTATATTCAACTATCCTAAGATACATACTACGGCCTATCTTTAACCATTCTACTGTCTATCTTTATCTATTCTACGGATGTTATCTTCAAATATTCTATAGACTCTTTTCAACTATACTAAGGCCTGTCTTCAACTAAACTATGTCCTATCTATAAATATGCGACAAGTTATATCTACGGCCTATCTATATTTATTCTAAGGACTATCTTCAACTATTCTACGGTTTATTTTAATTATTCTAAGGTATATCTTCAATTATTTTACTGCCTGTCTTCATGTGTTCTCCATTCTATCTTCAACTATTCTTCGGGCTATCTATCTACAACCATTCCACGAAATATCTTCGAATATTCTAAGGTCTATCTTAAATAGTTCTACGATCTTTAAATTTTCTAAGTCATATCTTCAACTATTCTGAAGCCATATCTTCAACTGCACCACATCTTATTTTCGACTATACTTTTTCTTCCATTCAATTCTACGGCATATCTTGAAATGTTCTCCATCCTATATTCAACTATACCAAGGCCTATCTTAAAGTATACTATGGTCTATCTTAAACAATTGAACTGCTTATCTTGATCTATTCTGCTGGATGTCTTTAAGTATTCTACGACCTATCTGAAACAATACTATGACTTATTTTCTACTATTCTCGAGCCTAACTTCAACTATTCTACGAGCTATCTTCAACGGTACCAAGCCCTCTATGCCATTCATTGAGACTATGCCAACTTCTTTTCAATTGTTCTCCACTTTTTCTTGTTTCTTTCACATTTGTGCTCTCAGCCCTGCTTTTAGGGGTTTTTCTCCAATTTAAAACCTCTTTTTTCTGAAAGTTATTTCTGCCGATTCTTCCAGACTAATATATTTACGTCTATATTCAATATTTTTGTCGTCTTCTCCTCCTTCTTTTTTATTCTTCTATTTATTGTTCCAGGTTCTTTTATTTTTTGTTCCAGGTTCTTCTAAGTTTGCTTCAAGGCTGCTCAGTTTTTCAGTTAATTTTTTATAACTGTTTTATCTTAATTTCCTTTTTATAATTTTTTTTTACCCTCTTATTATTCTTACATTATTTTTCATTTCATCCTTTTCTTTTTGCAGCTTATTCTACCAAGTTTTCTTTAGTGAAAATAAATTTTCCCGCTCTTCGTAAATTTCTTACCAAGTACTTTCTTTGTGGTGTTTTTTATATTAACTGGATTTCTGTTGATTTTTTCCGTCATTAGCAAATTTTTCTATACATTGATTGTATGGGTCGTCTTTCAGCTTCTACTTCTACTTGGAACTCTTCCAAAGACGACGGCACACGTTTTGAATTCCTTGAAACTCTTTTGAAAATAACAAAACTCACAATCCTCCTCACTTAGTGCTCATACCGTGTTAGTCGATAAACTGCCGTTTATAGGGGTTCAGGTGTCTAAGTAGAGACATCTTGAGGTGGCTATATTAGGAGCGAGGAAGATACTGTAGACAATTTTCTTCGTGGCTGGTCGTTCCCTCACAATAAGCAGATTACTTCTACTAGGGAAAACTATAGAAACTGTTCCCGATGACGGAGAAAAAGACTTCAGTACACTTATCCAGTGCTGAAAACAGTGGAAATGAATTACACGTACGTAGATGCTATATCATAGTTCCAAATAAATATCCACCGTCATGGTGAGTGCACCAAGTGAGATCTCAAGTGAGATTCACTCCATAACTACGCTACAATAACTCACTAAGCAATATTATCCTTATTATTTTATTATCATACTTAGACCCTCAAGGGTTTGGGGAATTGAGTACTACCAACTAGGGGGAAAATATCTAGCAAGAAGCATTCTGAGACCCGGATGCCCTGGGCAAGATTTGAACCCACATACTACTGTGAGGCTAGCTTGCTTACCCCTAGACCACTAAGTGCGGCAGCCACTAAGTAAAAGATCTGTCTAATGGATATAGTCTGTTCAACAAGAAGGAAACGACGATATTTCAAAGTTAAAGTACACATATAACTATCTCTTTCGCACAGTGCGATTATTTGTTTACATGTCTACGACGCCAATGTCATATCCGCTCAGTACTGCACGGTACTCCATTAAGAAAGGATGTTTGACGAAATGAGTTCCGTATACGCGAAGCGGTATGACGCCCAAAATCATCCACACACCCGAAAGGAGCGAAAATGTCCTTTGCTGCCGCAGCTAAAGTAATTAAGAAGTCGGAATACTTCTTTGTGAAGTGGGTGAAGCGATACGATGAAGAACAATACGTAGATTACCTAACAATTCATCTCACAAATGTGGTACACTAACTCCCTCTTAAGGCATACAGACGGTTCTAAGCTGTTCTCCAAACTGTTATACCAAGCGTGGTTAGGGTTTCCTCGACTTGGTCCTTCCATCGGAAGCATGGTCGTCCCCTACGTCGTCGTCCAGCGGCTTCCGCTTCGAACACCTTTTTCTTTAAAGCTTTCTGCGCCCCTACCCACGACATGTCCAAGCCAGCGCAGACGTTGTATTGTGATTCGTCTGACCATGTCAATATCAACGTAGAGCTCGTACAGTTCCTGGTTCATCCGAATACGGTAGTCGTCGCCGACACGAACAGGACCGAAGATGTTGCGAAGAATTTTCCTCTCGAACACCCCAAGCGCGGCTGCATCAGTCTGCAACACGACCCATGCTTCTGCGCCATAGAGCAGCACGGGCAGGATGAGCGTCTTGTAGAGTGTCAGATTTGTCGGGCGAGAGAGGGCTCTACTACGCATATGCTTACTGAGCCCATAGCAACGCCTATTAGCAAGCGTGATTCTTCGTTTAAACGCCAGGCTAACGTTGTTTTCCGTGTTAATGGCGGAGCCAGGGTATATAAATTCCTTGACAACTTCAAAAGTACAGTTGTCCGCTGTAACAAGGGGTCCCAAACGCCGAGTATCCCTGCTGGTGGTGGACAGCATATACTTTGCCCTCGTTCAACGTCATACCCACTTTCGTTGATTCTTTTTCAATGGCGGAAAATGCAGCAGCAACATCTCGCTTGCAACGTCCGATGATGTCGATGTCATCAGCATATGCGAGGGGCTGGACACTTTTGTAGAAAATAGTGCCATTGCACACCTGGCTTCCGCAGTACCCCTTCTATGATGAAATTGAAGAGGTCGCACGACAGTGGATCGATCGCCTTGTCTGAAACCCCGCACGGTATTAAATGGTTCGGAGAGGTCACTTCCTACCTTGACAGAGCTGAACGTATCATTCTACAGAGCCGTATTAGCTTTGTATGAATACCGAACTCAGACATGGTGGTATATGGGCAATCCCTTATCGGGCTATCGAAAGCAGTTTTATACTCGACAATGAGATGATGGGTGTCGCTCTGTTTCTCGTGGGTTTTCTCCAGGATTTGGCGCAGCGTGAAGATCTGGTCAATGGTGGACTTTCCAGTTCTAAAACCGCACTGATAAGGTCCAATCAGTGTGTTGGCGTATGGTTTTAGTCTATCACACAATACGCCAGACAGAAGCTTATTAGAGATGGCAATAAGACTGATTCCCCGGTAATTGGCTCATATCATTGGGTCACCTTTCTTCCTATATACACGACAGAGGACACTGAGATTCCAATCGTCGGGCATGCTTTCTTCTAGCCATATTCTAGCCTATCAGCTCAGGGTGTTGGCATATGGTTTTAGTCTATCACACAATACGCTAGACAGAAGCTTATTAGAGATGGCAATAAGACTGATTCCCCGGTAGTTGGCTCATATCATCGGGTCAACTCTTCTTTGTTTATACACGACAGAGGACACTGAGATTCCAATCGTCGGGCATGCCATATTTTACTCTTGAGCTGATGCATGCACCCTATCAGCTCATCACCGCCGGCCTTAAGCAATTCAGCAGACAGTCCATCGGCACCAGCTGCTTTGTTGTTCTTTAGTCGCTGAATAGCAACTCGGACCTCATCGTGGCTAGTATAATATATCTATAATCTATATAATATATTGTACTCCTCCTGCATTTACCTATTAAGGGTCTTCTGTTAGTCCAACACTTCTAAGGAAACTTAGCACTGAGTTGTTGGGGTCCATTGCTTTAATATCTCTGCTCTCGTGCCAGTAATGCCGCGGATATTTCTTCTTAATGCGACCAAAGACTTCACAATTGATAGAGGCTGCTCTGGTGTTTCTTCTGCCTCCTCCTACACGTACCTACTGGTGAGTCCTGCTAACGTCAGAGAGTTATTGGATTTTATCAACTGAGGCATCACAGCGTCAGAGACAACAAGAAAACCACCGCCAATTTCATAAGTTAACTAGACTGGTAGATGGATTAAATATTGACTGAGCTAATTGTGTGGACAGTTGGGAGGAACTCCACAGCAGAATTAGGGGCCGTACCAGTTACACAAACAATCGTTTGTTTGATCTAACCACAAATTACGCGTAGGATGGAGACGTGTTCCCCAGCTTGATACGGAACAACGCACCTTTTCAGTCCGCCCTCAGACTGAAAACCGGTTTCTTCTTCGCCGCCTTTGCTGGCTTAGAAACATTATATCTGCATAATATTATATTGTAACAAACAACAACTTATTTTGTTGTTGTTGTTGTTGTTTTTATTTTATAGCGAAATTGACCGTTCCGAACGTTATCGCTCGGCAGAAACTGTCCAGATAAGCGAAAAACTGGTTGCGCAAATATTGTAAATTTTCAATGAAATTTTCAGTGCAGTGTAAGGCAAAAAATAAAAACAAGAAAAAAAAATAAATTTAATTAAAATAATTGCAAAAAATAAATAAAAAGAAAATTCTGTGAAATTGCAATTTTGCGCTTGTACGGAAATGCGGTCAATCACTGGAAGAAACGTGCCGTATTTTTGTCTGCGTTTTTGAATCCATGCAAAAAAATTCTGCTCTCGTACGCGAAACTTGTGCAGGGCAGTAAAGGGGTGTGGTACTCACACACACACACAGGCACACACCGAAGTGTTCAGCAGCGACTGCTCCGAGCCGCTCCATGTGATTGGATGTGTTCGCATCACATCACGTGGTTTATGCGCTTCAAGATTGTCGTCTGAGCACCTGAGCACCTTGAGAGGAGCATTTGCGGCAATGTCGGTCAAACTTATAAACGGGATTTTCCGGACTTTCGCATATTGCCAGCATAGTGTGTGGCGGTGTGGCGGTGCGATTTCGTCCCCCTCGACTATAACCGCGTTTTGAGAAATGCGTGAGTGCAGCTAAAGCGGATCAAGTTCAATCAAAATCAAACAAATTCAATTCGGTTAAACTCGTTTTGCGCTGTGAACTTGAAAATATGTTGATGAAATCTTCTCTTCACACATTCAGAAAAGTCGACTTTAATCTTCAGCTTAAGTGAGGAAGGGAGGTGGGATCAGCTAAGTTCAGTTCAGTTCAGTTCAAAGAGCAGACAATTGGGAACCCCCCATTGTACCGCGCTGAGTGCTGAAATTTGCAATTCATATTTGACGTCTTGTGAGTTGTCTCCGCTCTCTGGAAAGGGAGAGTCTTGTCTGATGAGTGTGTCTACTGACATCGTAGTGCTTCTATGGACTCCTGCTTTTAATGAATCCATCCCTCTAATAGAAACGCATGCTGTTATTGGTACTCTTTGATAGGAACCAACAAACTTGCTATACTTATGATGGGCCAAGTGAAGGTGTTGTGTGTGCCTCAGCTCTTTGTTCAATCTCTTCAGTAAACTTATATAAGGAGGAAATGCAAAGGAGTCAACAAATTTGCCCTTCTAAGGACAGCTGAAGATGTTTTCTTAGTCCTTTGTCCAATTTCTTCAGTACAATTTTTAACTGACGATACGTGAAAGAAGGAAAGGCGTCTACAAATTTGATATCCTAAGGTGTTTCCTTAGTCCTTCAATCTCTTCTGTAAATTGCTTTAGTAGGGAAATGTGGAAGTAGGAAAAGATACAATAAATTTGGTATCCTAACGACACAAGAAGCTCTTCTGATGATCTTTTGTCCAATCTCTTCCAATTGAGGAAACGTGGAAGAAGGAAAGGAGTCAACAATGTTATCCTATTGACAGGTGAAGATATTTTCTTAGCCTTTTCCCCAATCTCTTCAGTAAGCTTCCCATTGATCAAATGAGGAAGAGGATACAATAAATTTGTGATATCCTAATGACATGAGATGAAGGTGTTTTGTAATCCTTTCTTTCCAATCTTTTCAGCAAACTTACAAATGAGGATATGTGGAAAAAGGAAAGGAGTCAACAAATTTGCTATCCTAATTACAGGAGAAGGTTCCTGAGTCCGTTATCCAATTTCTTCAGTGAACTTTTAATTAAAAAAATGTAGAGAGGAAGGGAACGATAAAAACCAAAGGTGGAAAGGTTTTTTATCCTTGTCTTGTCTCTTCAGTAAACTTCCAATTGAGGACATGTGGAAGAAGGAAAGGAGTCAACAAATTTGCTATCCTAATGACAGGTGAAGGTGTTCCCTGAGTCCTTCAATCTCTTCAGTAAACTGATTTATTAGGAAAATGTGGAAGAAGGAGTTATCAAAGTTGCCATCCTATGTCTTTTGATAATCTTTTGTCCAATATATATATATTCTCTATAAGTTCTTAATACTATACTAGCCCCATGGGCTCTATATACCATGTATTTTCTAACTATGTTCAATCATTCATGGAGATGGTCTCTTCGTTCTCTGTTTCTGGAACTGTTCAATCCTCGTCGTATTGATTATATTGAAGCAATTTTTCGTTTTGTTTTGTTCCCGACATTTCTCGGTTTTCAACTATTCTGTTATGTTGGTATTCTTCCTTTTACAATCTTCTCTATTTATGCTCACACTCTTCCACTCTACTTGATCAGTAGTTGAGACTCACGGAACTTACAGAGCGGTGGTATCACAATGGACCCATGGTGGTCTGAGTGAGCTGGTCCTTAGACCGAATGCCACGTTAACCTAACCTAACCTACAGAGCCAACATATTCATACTCGTGTGGATCCAGAATTACTCTGAATGAAGAATTTCATTCATGGCATTTTCCAGGTCCACTGCAATAGGTAAATTTTCCGTAGTGCCTCAACTCTATAATGCTGATTATTCATATTCGTTCTTGTTCCAGAGATTCACTGTTTGTTAAACAATATCATTCATTGTCTTAAGACTTCTTTTCTAGAGTCCCTCTGGAAGTATTCTTATAAACATATTATGTCATTTTATGTTTATATTATTTTATTATTTACTCGTCTGGAACTCTTTAACACTATATAAATTTCTTGGTTCACTACTTTATAAAGATGATATACAAGTAATATCACTTCTATAATTCTATTAATTTTGTGTGTTCTTTTCTCTATAATTTTCAGCAATGCCCTGGTTCGGTATGGACATTGGTGGCACACTAACGAAGCTTGTCTATTTTGAACCGAAGGACATAACACCCGATGAACAGGATCAGGAAGCCGAAATTTTAAGAAATATAAGGCGTTATTTAACTAAGAACTCTGCATATGGAAAAACCGGACATCGCGATACACATTTACAGGTGAGTGCAGTAAACTGGAGAGGAAGGGGGTGGGCTTATTAAATTATTAAAGGTCTCAGAGGGCAAAGTGATGGGACAAATTTGTCGTTCAAACCTTGTACTACGCGATTAACTGCATTTGAAGCTCCCAGAAGTGTTTCTCTATATAGCTGCGAGTATTCTTATTATTACGTGAAATTTCAAGTATAGTTTTGTTAAAGTCGGTGTCAGGGTTCTGAAGACCCGACTACATTTGAGCACGTAAATTGAAATTATTAAAGGAGAAGTTCATCAGAGTACGTGAATGAAATGGTTCTTGCGATATTACTACATATATATCGATACTGGACCCAGAGAAAATCGCATAATTTTAATTACAACTCTTTTATTTGGTATCTGAAGGTTTCTGCAAACGAATCGGATAATTCTCTTTGGAGACCTTTGTTGGTTGTGGTGGTTCTTTGATCGGGTATCAATATAAATTCACCACTTTCGAATGTAATCTTGTGGATTCTATGATGTTATTCTTCCAATTTCTCCTGCCTTTGAATACGCGCTTTTCACAGACCTCTTTGCTATTCCTTAATGACCTCTTCGTATTCATATTCATCTATGCAATGATGTTCTCGAAACTTTCTTCTCCAGCTGCTGAATCAACCTCCCGTCGTTACAACAAAGTATTTCTTAGAGAGACTCCAAGATTTACGCTATAACAACCATGTCTCTGTTGCACTAAAGGACTGACTCCTGGAATATGTTGGAATAGTCTCGAAAGCAGTTGATATAAATAAAAGGGAATGCGAACTGCGTCAGTGAAGTTCAATCGTCTGAGATTTATGTATTCACCATTCTGAGAACTTCCACTATCCTAGCGACAGAAGAAGGTGTTTTCTTAGTCCTTATCCAATCTCTTCAGTAATCTTCTTAATAGAAGACTACTATGGTGCCTCGGCCTTTGATCCCGATGTCTGTAGATAGTGTTGCTTCGTTGGTAATCACTGGATGTTACATGCAAGATGCATTTATTATATTTTCTATGGAAGTAAGTTTTGGAAAGGTTCTGTTCCTATTCCTTTTCCAGTTCTAGTTATTTTTGATGAAAAGAAGCTTGAGGAGTTGTTGGTTAGAGATTTAGGACAATGTCTGTAGCGAAAGATGCTGTGGTAGAACAGCATTAGTGTCTCAAATTATCGAAAGAGTTATCCTGTTCAATACACCGTCAGTTAGGGAGATATCTTATTATGTTGAAATCGGGGTGTGTGTGTGTTGTTGGATAGGAATGATAGAAATTTTTCCTTGTGAGAGCTCCTCGTCCTTTGTTCATAACTATACCAATTTGAGCGACATTTATGTTGTTTCGGCATAGGTGAACATGGTTCCACTTTGTTGTGGGTAATTCGTCTACAGACTAGTTAGTCCAATATAATTTGTCATTGTTAAAGCTGTTAATAACTTATATCGAGTCACTCACCTGCCTATTCACAAAAGTTGAGTTCCTGAGAAATGATTGAACATATGTTTAAATACGCCATCAGAAGAATTTTAACTGAAAGGGGACGGTAAAGAATAATGGAACTGATTCTTGAGGATTTTGTACAGCTGTCGTGTCTATCTGACAATTGGTAGAAGATAATTACAGTGATCCCTAAAAATTCGACCAACCTTGAGGGTTTTCAGCAAACCTCGAAATAACTAATTTAGTTCTCAGTTATCAATTCCTTGGTTGTTAGAAAGAGTGGCTAAAAATAAAGTATTTCTTCATTCGGAAGGTTTTTTGTGTCAAAAGATTTTAACGACCAGAATTTACACTCCTATCTTCCTATATTAACGGGTTATCGGAATTATATTGGAGTCAATGTGTTCTTAATAGATCATACTCCGCATCGGCTGTAGTTGAGTTTATGTATTCTTTAAAGTTGTTGACGGTTTCTGTTTTAAAATTGTTTTAATCGACACCGATAATCGCCGATTACAGGTAATCGTGAAATCAGCGATTATGGTTTATATTAATCGTAATCATTTTTTCAGTGTGCGGCGTGTGCGCCATTGGAAATAATTACTTTGGTTTGGACTTTGCACACAAGTTTGCTCGTTAGAGGTGTTATTCTATGCATTCCTGGTAGTCTACCAAGTAATCTAATCTTACTCTTTGGATTCTGTGTGATGTCTTGACGACAACTTCGGTTATATACAAATGTTCCTAGTCAGAGTCACCGACGCAGATGGTAAGCGATTCATTCGGAACGTCTGCATTTGCAATTCGGTGTTGACAGTTTTTCGCAGTTGATCCATTTCCATTGCAATTACAAGGAACATCCAACAACTCATAAAAGCTCACATTGAACAAACTCATTCCTTGCCCTAATGAGTGCTCTCTTTACCTAAAGAACTTCCATAGAAACTCTTCTTCCCTCTAGGATAGTCATGATATCTTATCTGTACTCACAAATGCCAATGGGTCTGTTTGCCATTTACTTTCTGGTAAGAATACGTAGTGAATCCATGTTTCTACTCTCTGCCTGCCTTTCTCTCTATCCTCTCTTCTCTCTGCCTGCCTCTCTCTGTATCCTCTCTCTTCTCTCTATGTTCTCCCTCTCTCCTATCGCTCGTCGCTCTCCCTTTTCTCTCTTTTCGCTCTCTTTTGACTTTCTCTTTGCTATCTTTTCGCTCTCTCTTCTCCCTTTTCGCTCTCTTTTGACTCTCTTTTTGCTATCTTCGCTCTCTCTTCTTTCTTTTCTTCTTCTCTTATCTCTCTTCGCTTTCTTCACTCTTTCTTTGCTTTCTTCTCTGTCTCTTTGCTCTCTCTTCTCTGTCTCTCTTTTCTCTGTTTTACTCTTTTATTTCTCTCTTCCCTCACTCGCTTATCTTTCTCTTCTCTCTCTCTCTCTTTTATCTCTATTTTATTTCTCTCACTCTCTTTTATCTCTCTATTTTCTTTCTCTCTTTTCCCACTCTATTTTCTCTCCTCCCTCTTGTGTTATATTCTCTATTCTCTGACTTTCTTTACTATAGTCTTTATTCTCTGCCGCTCTTCTCTCTCTTGTATTGCTCTTTTCTCTTCGTCATTTCTCAGACCCACCTTTCTCGCTCCCTCTTCATTCTACCTCTCTTCACTTTCCCTTTCTTCACTTTCCCTTTCTTCACTTTCCCTTTCTTTACTTCCCCTTTCTTCGCCCTCCCCCTGTTCTCTCTCCCACTCTTCTCTCTCTTGTCTCTCTCTTACCTCATTCTCTTTTCTTTATCTCTATCTTATCTAACTCTCTTTTCTCTATCTCTCTCTTCTCTCACTTTCCTTTCTCCGGCTCTCATTTCTCTCTTATATCGCTGTTGTCTGCCCATTTCTTCTCTTTCTCTATTCTCTCCATCTACATCTTTTCTCTTTCTTTCTCTATTCTCTCCATTTACCTCTCTTCTCTCTCTATTGTCTCTATCTATCTCTCTCTATTCGCTCTCTATTGTCTCTATCTATCTCTCTCTATTCGCTCTCTATTGTCTCTATCTATCTCGCTCTATTCGCTCTCTATTGTCTGTATTTATCTCTCTATTCTCTCCATCTATCTCTCCCTATATTCTTTCTATCTATCTCTCCCTATATTCTCTCTATCTATCTCTCCCTATATTCTCTCTATCTATCTCTATTTCTCTCTTCGATTTCTTTTCTATTCTTCTCTATTTCTTCTTTATTTCTTCTCTCTCTTCTCTCTCTTCTCTCTCTTCTCGGTCTTCTCTGTCTTCTCTCTCTTCTCTCACTCTACTCTCTCTCTCTCTTCTCTCACTTTACTCTCTCTCTCTCTACTCTCACTTTACTCTCTCTCTCTACTCTATCTCTCTCTACTTTGTCTCTACTATATCTCTGTCTCTACTATCTCTCTGTCTCTACTCTCTCTCTATCTTTCTCTACTGTCTCTCTCTCTCTACTCTGTCTCTACTATTCTCTCTCTTTTTCTCTATCTCTATATTCGCTCTCTTTACCCTCTATCTCTTACTTCTCTCTATCTCTCCCTCTTCCTTCTCTCTATCTCTCCCTCTTCCTTCTCTCTATCTCTCCTTTTACTTCTCTCTATCTCTCCCTTATCTCTATCTCTCCTTCTTACTTCTCTCTATCTCTCCCTTTTACTTCTCTCTATCTCTCCCTTTTACTTCTCTTTATCTCTCCCCCTTACTTCTTTCTATCTCTCTCTCCTTTTGTATCTATCTCTTCTCTCTATCTCTCCCTCCTTTTGTATCTATCTCTTCTCTCCATCTCACTCTATATCTCTCTTCTCTCCCTCTATTATCTATTTATCTTCCTGTTTTACTTTTACTCGCTCTCTGCTCTCTCTCTCTCTCTACTGTCTGTCTCTCTACTCTGTCTACTATCTCTCTGTCTCTTCTCTCTTTTTCTCTATCTCTATATTCGCTCTCTTTACCCTCTATCTCTTACTTCTCTGTATCTCTCCCTCTTACTTCTCTCTATCTCTCCCTCTTACTTCTCTCTATCTCTCCCTCTTGCTTCTCTTTATCTCTCCCCCTTACTTCTTTCTATCTCTCCCTCCTTTTGTATCTATCTCTTCTCTCTATCTCACTCTATATCTCTCTTCTCTCCCTCTATTATCTCTTTCTTTCTGTTTTACTTTTACTTTCTCTCGCTCTCCCTCTCTCTCTCTCTCTCTCTCTACTCTCACTCTTTTCTGTATCTTATTCCTCTTTTTCTCTATATTCTGCTTCTTTTCCACTTTTTGACTCCCCTCAGCCTTCAAAGTCTCCGAAAATCATCACACGAAAATTATCTCCTTTATTTTCATTCTTTCCTTGACAGCTGGAATGAAATATCAGCTGATCAGAGAAAATTTAGTTACAACAGGAACACTTTTTTGGCAAATTGTCTACTCGCAAAACTTACGTAGCGACCTACGCACACAAGTTCAAGAAGCATCAGCGATGGCTCTGCGGACGTGAGGTCAGCAAAAGTCCAACTTTTCGTCGAATTAGTTGCGGCATATTTCGAAACAGGATGTTGTTGTAGTACTTCGTTTAGGAAGTTTGTTTAAAGCCAAACAACAACAACACCATCACCATCACCGTCAACAACAACAACAACATCAATAACAAATATGCTTGTTGCCATTTAGTATTGTGAATATTACAAAATATGCCATTAATTTGCATTGTGTTGTTTATTTTATGTTGTTGTAAACGGTGGTGTAATATGCACTTATGCACAACAACAACAACAGCAACAGCAACAACGACAGCAAAAACAGCAGCGGCCAAAACGACTCCGACCGACGACGTCAATGCTAGTTAGTAATTTGCGTGTTAAGTTGAATTTGTTTGAATTCAAACTTGTTGATTTGACCTTCAACGGCGCAAAGGCAAATATTTTCTTTTACATATGCAAGTGCGCCTGTGTGTGTGCCTGCATGCGCTGGTGTGTGTCTTAGGCTGAGCTTACATCATCCGTCATTAGTGCCAAAAATTCTCTCGCTCTCCAACTTCTTTGCTTTCATTGAACGGAACTACTGAAAACGGGACGCAATCTCGCAGGCTTCGTTTAAGCCAATGCAAATGACTGATCCATCTGGATCCATTGCGGAATGGATCAGTCAAGTTGGAAGTAATTACAATATCTATGATGATATGATAACAGAAAGAGAGATAGAGAGTTAGAGTGTTAGAGAGCTAGAGTTAGAGCGATTGAGTTAGAGAGATAGTTAGAGAGATAGAGTTACATACATAGACACAGTTAGAGAGATAGAGCTAGAGAGATAGAGCTAGAGAGATTGAGCTGTAGAGATAGAGTTAGAGAGATAGAGTTAGAGTTAGAGCGATAGAGTTAGAGAGATAGAGTTAGAGTTAGAGAGTTCGAGTTAGTGTTAGAGTTAGAGATATATAGTTAGAGAGATATAGTTAGAGAGATATAGTTAGAGAGATATAGTTAGAGAGATAGAATTAGAGAGATAGAGTTTGGGAGATAGATCAGAGTTAGAGACAGAGACACAAAAGACAGATAGAAACAAAAAAGGGTAGAAAGAAATAAAGAATTAGAAGTAGAAGAAGAAATAAAGAAAGAGAAAGAAAAATAAAGAAAGAATTAAAGAAATAAGAAAATAAATAAAGAGACAAATAAATAAATAAAAAAGAAAGAAAGAAATAAAGAAAGCAAGCAAGAAAGCAAGAAAGCAAAATAAAAAGAAGGAAAAAGAAGAAATAATTAAATAAAGGAATAAAGAAATAAAAAAATAAAACAAGAATGAAAAAAATAAAGAAAGAAATAAAAAAAGGAAGAAAGAAAGAAATAAATAAATAAAGAAATAATGAAATAATGAAAGAAAGAAAGAAAGAAAGAAGTAATGAAATAATGAAATAATGAAAGAAAGAAAGAAGTAATGAAATAATGAAATAATGAAAGAAAGAAAGAAGTAATGAAATAATGAAATAATGAAATAATGAAAGAAAGAAATAAAGAAAGGAAGCGACAGAGATAGAAAGAGAGTTTCGGGGTTTACTGAGCAGTGCGGGCTAACAACTATTTATCTGTGAATAGAAAGTCTTTTTATACCTTATGCTCAAAAAGTACCCGGAAGTTGTCAATAAAACGGACCGTGCTTGAGATATTCTAGGTTGGTATATCTGTCAGTTGTTTATAAGTCCATTTTCAGCGCCATCTCTGAGATAGTGTGTCCGTAATAGCTTTGTAAGCAAGTCATTGTTTGGTGTATTCTGCGAATTTCTGACATTATACGCTCTTTCACAACTACGCTACAGAGATGTATGTCAAAAACTATCAGAGGGCAACAGAGATCTTAAACTCGTTTACGATAATGTCCAAATTACTTGAGGTTTGTCTAGACTCACTGGAGTATATATCTTTCTTTCTTATATTATAATGAAGTATGACTGCAAGGGTTTGAGGGAAAGGGTACCAAGAGTAAAGGAATTCCAAGACCATGCTCTAGACGGCACTCGAATCCACAGTGCCACGACTGTGGGACTAGGAAAATTATCTCAGTAGGACGCAAGCAGATGATGTTCAATGGGACGAGACGACTTCTGTTAACCTGTGAGCCTATTTGCGGGGCATTTTTAGGCTGTGAAAGCCTTACAGAACCGAATTGTGACGATGACAAGTTTCTTCAGTTCTCGGAGAAATCTAAATCCTTGTCTCTCATTTTAGAAACCGGAGTAAGAAACAAAGTTCCAAAAATTCCGTAAAATTCCCCAGAAGAAATTATCTGTCTGGGCTGCCAGAAACTGCTTACGGGTGATCAACGGAGTTAGGTTCATGTAATCGAGGCAGTCTCAGTTCTCTCTTCAGAGAGTCTGCCATTAAATGTCTGTTGTTCAGATTGTTCAAAAAGTAAAGTGTTCAGACAACTAAAAAGCCTCATATATATTTAGTTATATTTGTGTCTGTCTCATCTTCATGTCTTCAATTATAATTCTACCATGATAACAATTCCGAGGTTATTTATTAGTGTTGACTATCCTGATTTCCTTGTAATACTTTGCATCCATCATTTGTTGTTCACTATCCTGATTTCTTATAATTTCTGTGGGTCCATATTTTGTCCTCGTGGCTAACCTGATTGATGTAAACTTGGTCCTATTTCTGTTCAATTTTCTGATAACAATTCTGGGGTGGTTTCCTAGCGTCGACTCCTCCTCATGTTCTTATAATTACCGTGCGTCCATATTTTGTCCCCGTTGAACCCTTTTTATCTTTATCTCTAATCTGATTGATCTAAACTCGGTCGTATTTCTGTTGAATGTTCTGATGAAGGAACTCTTTCTATCTTTGCCTCTAATCTGATTGATCTAAACTCGGTCGTATTTCTGTTGAATGTTCTGATGAAGGAACTCTTTCTATCTTTGCCTCTAATCTTATTGATCTAAAGTCGGTCGTATTTCTGTTGAATGTTCTGATGAAGGAACTCTTTATACCCTTGTCTGTAATCTGATTGATCTAAACTCGGTCGTATTTCTGTTCAATGGTCTGATGAAGGAACTCTTTATATCCTTGTCTCTAATCTTATTGATCTAAAGCCGGTCGTATTTGTGTTGAATGTTCTGATGAAGGAACTCTTTATACCCTTGTCTATAATCTGATTGATCTAAACTCGGTCGTATTTCTGTTGAATGTTCTGATGAAGGAACTCTTTCTATCTTTGCCTCTAATCTTATTGATCTAAAGTCGGTCGTATTTCTGTTGAATGTTCTGATGAAGGAACTCTTTCTATCTTTGCCTCTAATCTTATTGATCTAAAGTCGGTCGTATTTCTGTTGAATGTTCTGATGAAGGAACTCTTTATACCCTTGTCTGTAATCTGATTGATCTAAACTCGGTCGTATTTCTGTTCAATGGTCTGATGAAGGAACTCTTTATATCCTTGTCTCTAATCTTATTGATCTAAAGCCGGTCGTATTTGTGTTGAATGTTCTGATGAAGGAACTCTTTATACCCTTGTCTATAATCTGATTGATCTAAACTCGGTCGTATTTCTGTTGAATGTTCTGATGAAGGAACTCTTTCTATCTTTGCCTCTAATCTTATTGATCTAAAGTCGGTCGTATTTCTGTTGAATGTTCTGATGAAGGAACTCTTTATATCCTTGTCTCTAATCTGATTGATCTAAACTCGGTCGTATTTTTGTTGAATGTTCTGATGAAGGAACTCTTTATACCCTTCTCTCTAATCTGATTGATCTGAACTCGGTCGTATTTCTGTTGAATGTTCTCATCAACGAACTCTTTATATCCTTGTATCTAATCTGGTTGATCTGAACTCGGCCGTCCTTCTGTTCAACTTTCTGATGAAGGAACCCTGTATATCTTTGTGTCTAACTCGCTTGATTTGAACTCGGTCGTTTTTCTATTGTTTGGTCTCTATTTTGAATTTAATTTAAAATTTCGCTCTTTTTGGCCCATTTTTGCCCATTGTTCAGTTTTGAGGCTGTATTAAATGTTCGGTTCAAAGTACGCCTTTCAAAGTTGTTGCTAGTGTTGTGCGTGTCATTGTTGTTGGTGTTATGAGTGTTTATTGTTTGGCATTAACACTTTTTCTTTATAAGTAGGTTCATTAAGTGAACGCGTCAGAAGTACTACGTATGTCCGTCTATTTGCATTTCGGAAACCTTTGCCTCCGCGGCTTCTCTACCTTTGTGTGGTTGTTTGTGCCGGACACCCTTCGATGAATTACCTTACCTTCTACTTCTTTTGCTGGGACTTCGACTTCGTTGAACACTATTGCATCTCATTTTGTCTGTCTATGGTTCAATTTCTGCCTCACAAATGAATTCATTGACATTTGACTCGATTTCGTAAACAAATAAAAAAAAATAAACCCAGAAAGAAATGCATATTAATGGGGTTTTGTGCGGTGTGCCTGGTGTGCCCGATGTGTCCGGTGCGATTGACGTCGTAGAGGAGCGTTTACAATCAACAATTTACACAACACGAAGTGTGCTATATGAGTACTCTACATCTGGCACCTAACTACGGCCTGACAGACGCATTAGTTTGACGTTGTTACTGAGTACACGCATTCCATTTAATTTGTAATCAGCTCATTTCACGGACAACAAGCCTAGAAGGAATAATTTTAAAAAGGTCCTGTCTCTGAATCGTCTTGAAACTTGCTGGCAGAGAGTTCCGTAGTCGAACAGAACTGACTCAGAATTGCCGTTCCGATGTTTCCGCATGTTTATTCGGATTGGACTAGCCATAGTATTCTTTGAGACTGCAGGAACTGGAGCTTATTGTTTAGGCTGTAGTGTGACTGGTCTGACCAGTTTGCAGAATTGTGTGCAGCTGCCATTAGATAGATAGAGATATATAAATAGAAGTGGGGTAGGCCGAAGGACCTGTTGTAAGGTTATGTCAAGGTTCTTAGCAGGACTCAACGTACTCAATTGTGCTGCCACCAAGTTGAATTGCCGGGAAAAGGGACATATCCCACACTTTCTTAAGGACAACTAGTTGAACTTTCGACATCATTGCATTCAAACATAGATTATTCTTCCACGACCCATCGTATATGTTGAACAAGTCTTCGTCGCAGAAGTCGTGAAGCGTCTTTGATCATGCAAATGGGCCTACTTAATATAAGTTGCACATCATCAGCATATATAGGGATACTGCAGTTAGCGATGATGATTCCCTACATACAGCGAGAAAGGCATGGGCCCTAGTACAGACCCCTGGGGCACACCATGAGCAACGGTTAGGAAACTCAAATACTTCTCGTTTTGAACTACCTGTTGTTGTCTGATACAGAGTATCTCAGATTGCTCCAATCTGTCGAAGTTTTGTTTTTAATATTATACGGTTTGGGAGAGTCAGATATGAGAAATACCTCGTCAGTAACAAACAACGAATAACAGGGGAGTTTTACCACTTCTGATTGGACGAAATTCGCATTGGTTCGTGTTTAATAGTGTGGCACGCGCTCTTCCCAGGCCAAAGCCTTCTTTTGCAGAGGTTCGGACTATTCTGTTTTTACAGCTCCGTCGGAGAATCTTCCTCGATTTTAGTTTTATTTATTCTATTCTGTATTTTTCTGTTGCTAATCACAATTTTCTTGCTTTCTTCTTCCAGATGGACAATGTGGAGATACGGAAAAGACGCGGCTCCCTGCATTTCATACGCTTTCAGACGACCGATATGGGCAATTTCCTGTCGTTGGCCAAACAAAAGGGCATGGCTGAACTGGTGACAACCGTCTGCGCCACTGGAGGCGGTGCTTATAAATTTGAAGACGATTTCCGTGATGTTCGTAGACTATTCCCTGCCCTCTTTATCTCTCTCTCACTCTATCTTTATTTTTCTAATTGTCATTATTCTCATTAAATTTTTCTCTTACAGCAAGTGAACATGAAATTAGCCAAGTTCGATGAATTGGACACATTAATCAAAGGTATTTTATTTGCGGAAGTGCAAAATCCCACGGAATGTTATTACTATGAAAATGCTCGAGATATTTTGTAAGATTAACGCGCTTTCCATGTTTCTTTTCTTACTATCTTGATTTCCTTTTTGTTTTTCTCTTCTCTCTCTCCGTCTTTTTGCCATTGCATACTTTTAGGAAAAGTGAAAAACGCGCTTTCGATTTTTCCCAACCATATCCATTTATTTTGGTAAACGTCGGGTCCGGTGTCTCGATTTTAGCGGTTTATGGACCGGATAACTATAAACGTGTTTCGGGTACAAGGTAAGTTTGAGTAGCTATTGCCATGAATCAATACAGCAGCGAGAATGTGGTCATCATTCATTCCTTCAATCATTCAATCATTTATTCTTTCAAATATTTATTCCTTCAATCATTTATTTCTTCGATCTTTCATTACTTCAATCATTTAATCCTTCAATCAATCATTCCTTCAATAATTTATTTCTTCGATCATTCATTACTTCAATCATACATTCCTTTAATCGTTCCTTCCTTCAATCGTTCATTCCTTCAATAATTCATTCCGTCAATCATTCATTCCTTCAATCGTGGATTCCTTCAATCATTTACTCCTTCAAACATTTATTCCTTCAAACATTTACTCTTTCGATCATTCATTACTTCAATCATACATACCTTCAATCATTCTCTCCTTCATTCATTCACTCCTTCAGTCATACATTCCTTGAATCATTCATTCCTTCAATCATTTACTCCCTCAATCGTTCACTCCTTCAATCATTCACTCCTTCATTCATACATTCCTCGTGGATTCCTTCAATCGTGGATTCCTTCAATCATTTACTCCTTCAAACATTTATTCCTTCAAACATTTACTCTTTCGATCATTCATTACTTCAATCATACATACCTTCAATCGTTCCTTCCTTCAATCATTCTCTCCTTCATTCATTCACTCCTTCATTCATACATTCCTTGAATCATTCATTCCTTCAATCATTTACTCCCTCAATCGTTCACTCCTTCAATCATTCACTCCTTCATTCATACATTCCTTGAATCATTCATTCCTTCAATCATTTACTCCCTCAATCGTTCACTCCTTCAATCATTCATTCCTTCAATCATTCATTCATTCATTCCTTCAGTCATTTATTCCTTCAATAATTCGTTCCTTCAATCATGTATTCCTTCAATCATTCATTCCTTCAATCAATCATTCCTTCAATCATTTAATCCTTCAAACATTTATTCCTTCGATCTTTCATTACTTCAATCGTTCCTTTCTTCAATCATTCATTCCTTCAATCTTTAATTCTTTAATCATTCATTCCTTCAATCATTTCTTCCTTAAAACATTTATTCCTTCGATCTTTCATTACTTCAATCATACATTCTGCAATCGTTCCTTCCTTCAATCATTCTCTCATTTCATTCATACATTCCTTCAATCATTCATTCCTTCAATATTTAATTCTTTCAATCAATCATTCTTTCAATCATTCTCACCTTCATTCATACATTCCTTCATTTATACATTCCTTCATTTATACATTCCTTCAATCATTCATTCCGTCGTTCCTTCAATCGTTCACTCCTTCAATCATTAATTCTTTCAATAATTCATACCTTCAATCATTTATTCTTTCAATCATACATTCCTTCAGTCAGTCATTCCTTCAATCATTTACTCCTTCAAGCATTCATTCCTTGAATCGTTCATTCCTTCAATGATTCATTCCTACAATCATTCACTCCTTCATTCATACATTCCTTCAATCTTTCATTCTTTCAATCATTCATTTCTTCTATCCTTCTTTCCTTAAATCATTGAACCATTAAATCAAATTCCTTCAATCTTTCATTCTTTCAATCATTCATTCCTTCAATCGTATGGGTCATTATTGTAAAGCACACTCACCCCAGTCCATAGTATGTCACTGGTAAGGTATTTGGGCAGTGCCGAAGAGCATTTGGTCAAACTTGGGGTCTGAAACCATCCGGTGTATTTTAGCTGTACACAGCACTGATCAGCCCACTGACAGCACTGACCAGCGGATTTGACAGAACTGATCAGCCCACTGACAGCACTGATCAGCCCACTGACACTACTGATCAGCCCACTGACAGCACTGATCAGCTCATTGACAGAACTGACCAGCGGATTTGACAGAACTGATCAGCCCACTGACAGCACTGATCAGCCCACTGACAGCACTGATCAGCCCATTGACAGCACTGATCAGCCTACTAATCGTGTAGTCAGCTGACGCAGTCCTCTGTGGTTAAGTCCACATGTTTGGGGTTCAACAGACTACAGATATGTGCATGCTTGACCATTACGTGTGCCATGAGCACTACATCTGATGACGCTCGGATTGCTTTCTTGAACTTGCCATCTCTGGGTGTAATGATTCAAGAGGAAGCGTTCAAAACGATATGTTGGCTATATTCATATGAATACTGGGCACGAAGACAAGAACTCTGGGCAATGAAAGGCCTGAGTGCTTGGAGACCTTCTTCGGCGCTTTTCCGATCTACCCGACTTTTAACTATGTCACTGGTAGCGTGCCGTCCGTCCGCAATTCTCAGAGCCAATTGATAGCGATAGAGTTAGTGGGACTCAATCTGAAAGTAGAGAACAAATTCGCTTTTGCATTATTTTTCCAATAAGGAGTTTGATTGATTATTCCCCTGGAAAGCAATCGGCCAGTTGTCTCCAGTTGAGACTTGATTAGGTTAGACTGGCTGACCATGGGCTACGCATAAACCTCGTAGGTCTTTAGCGACACCTATTGAGTGCCCTTTTAGGAATTGTGGAATTCGGGTTTAAATAATGCGGCGTTTTTCTCTAAGGCTTAGAAGAGGGGCCATTCCCAAGCTTAAAACATTTCCTAGTCCACAAAACCAGGGAGCCCCAAGCATTGTTTGTAGCGTTCTTTGGCAATCGATGGGTAGAAGCATAGAAGAGATATTCCAAGGTTTCTTTGATGTTCTGGTTCCTGGTCCTAGTTTACCGCATATCCGACACCCATCCTCGCTTGTGGGGCTCACTTTTTTCCGTGTACTGCTGGAGGAGACTTCTTTAAGAAAAACGTCTTAAATCTCTAAAATAAGTACGTGAACCTAGATATGGTATCTTTGGTGGACCGACTTCGGTTAACGACTTAGTCAGACTCGATATTGATGTCAATCTTCTAAGCAACAATTTTGTCAATCACAATATAAGCATCAGAATAAATCTGTTTAAAAGACGACCCCAAAGCGCTTGTTGTAACTCCTGCCTCACAAGGTATAATTAGTTCTTGACCCTTTAAAGTCCTTCAAAAGCTATCAGCTAAACATTTGGTTCACATGATTCCACATATGCTCTGTTCAGGAAAAGCTTGAAGACTTCAGTAACTTGCGAGGGGACGACATTAATTGGCCACCGAGACTGAACAATTTGGAAATTTCAGAGTCCATACTTTTCGGGGACCTACTAACAATTGAAATCTTATTATATCAACCTCACCCAATTTATTGAAGGAATCAACCCCGATCAACTTATTTTCCATACTTAATGTTATAGAATTACCTTCAATATAAACAGAAAATCGTGTGAGACACAATTTGTTTTGCTTGGTTTTAAAGAGCGCTTCTTATCTAAACTTCCTTTAGAATTAGCGAGAAAGAGACAGCAATACAAATGTAAAACTTCACTACAATACCTCTTTAGATTGCTAGACAATGGGCGTATGATTAGTCGTCTTAAGAAAACAGTCCAGTATCTCATTTTGGTTCTGAAAGGTGCACTCATACATGTTTAGTCATGCATTTAAGCTCTTGTTGAATATTATAATTATATTTGAATAATTCTCGAAACACTTATTTCACTTTGCAGTTTAGGCGGTGGTACATTCCTTGGATTGTGTTGCCTCTTAACCGGCTGCAACACATTCGAGGAGGCTATACAACTGGCCACCAAAGGCGACAATCGAAAAGTGGATAAACTAGTGAGGGATATTTATGGCGGAGACTACGATCGTTTTGGCTTAACTGGTGATTTGGTAGCTTCCAGGTGAATATTGAAAACAGACAAAGTCTTGTATAGTTTACTTATATGCAATTTGGTCCAACTTTCCCCATACAGCTTTGGACAAATGCACATCAAGGATAAACGCTCCTCAGTGACTAGAGAAGATTTGGCAAACGCTACGCTCGTTACGATCACCAACAACATTGGTTCCATCGCGCGTATGTGCGCTCTAAATGAGAAAATCGATAAGGTGCGTATTTGAACTATACTCCGATGGAGAACAAATGATTTCATTGGACAATTTTAAAGGTCGTATTTGTTGGCAACTTTTTGCGTGTTAATCCAATTTCAATGAAATTACTGGCATATGCCATGGAATTCTGGTCGAATGGCACAACAAAAGGCTTATTTTTGGAGCATGAGGGTTATTTCGGCGCCTTGGGTTGTTTGTTGCAGTTCAACGGTGAAATTGCAGCTGCTCTGAATGAGAACGCCGATTATACACAAAAACTCAACAATTCAACAATTTCAATATTGAGAACAAAGGGTACTGCAACGGAGACCGCAGCGGTAGCCTCAGCTGCGGCAGCAACAACATCGACCGCGGCAACAACACCAACAACTACAACGATAAATCATATCAATGAAATGGATAGTTGAAGAAGAAGAACCATACAACGAATATATTGAAACATCACTTACTTAAGCTTGCACACACACACACACACACAAACACACTTTTTCTGCTACAATTCACATGCACACACAGAACCAAAAAAAAATAACGACGCCCTTACACGGCACGCCAACACATCCAACGACATTCACACACCCATACACCCACACACCCTCTTCACTGAATGAGATGACGGAAAGAAAATAGTAGCTGCAATGTGAGCGCTCAAGATTCACAATAACAATAACAACACCAACAAAAACAACACCAACAACAACAAAAACAACAATAGCAATTACAACTAACAAAAATTTTTATTTTTTGGCTACTATTAAATTCGAAAGTCTTTTGCATACAGCGTGTTTTTGAACTGAATGCAGCGTTTTTTTTTTTTTATAAAAAAACAAAAAACAACAACAAGAACGGAGGAGACCACATTTCGGAATATTTATAATAAAAAAAAAATTTTTAATAAAAAAAAATTATAGCACAAAAATTTAAGCATTATTTTGACAAATATCCACTTAAATTCTCTCTCTCTCTCTCTCTCTCTCTCTGCGCTTATTTTTTATATTATACCAATAATATACTATCTAATGTATTTCTAAAAATTTTGTATACAAGCAATACACTAATAACTGTCTTTTGAAACTAAGTGTATGCAAATTAAAAACAAAAATATGCTCTATTTTTATGTTAATTTTTTTTATTGTTGTTGTTTTTTCTAGAGTTCTATTTCCATACACACATACATACATGCATGCATGCATTCTTACATAAGCCTATGCAGTTTTGTTTTTGCATTATTTATAAACTTAATAAATGTTCTGGTTTACACAAACAAACACACACTCACACATATATACAACCAAATCCAACCACATGTTGAGATATGAGCATAGTAACGAAGCTAGTTGGGTTTGCTAGCTCACGATACTGAACGTACAACATGTTAAAGCTATATTTTTATGGGGGAAACCGGAACACGCTCTTTGTGGAACTTTCTTCACCTTGCTTCCCATGCAAATACAGCTTTGACATGTTATAAACCTAATGGCATGCACATACCTAGTATGTGCTCAGACTAAAAGCGAAGCTCGCTTCCTTGCTAACAAGTTATAAGCTCAACAGTGTGCGCACGCCGACATTGTGCCTGTATTACACACACACACCAACATGTTGGAAATACAGGTTCCCTCAGCTGCAAGTTCGTGTGTGCGATCACAACTTACAAGAACAAGAGCACGAGCATGAGCATGAACACGGGTACGAGCATGAGCATGAACACGAGTACGAGCATGAGCATCAGCCCGACCTTGAGCATGAGCCCGACCATGAACATGAGCCCGAGCCCGAGCACGAGCATGACCATAAGCCCGACCATGAGCTTGAGCCCGACCACGAGATCGGGCCTACCTTAATGAACGAAGCCTGCAAGACAGTGCTTTTTTTTGTTGTTAAATACAAAATATCGCTCTGAAAGGATGCGCCACGTTGTATTTCCAACTGTGTTCACAATTTTTATTTAATTAAAAAGCAAAAACTATCCAATGTGCTCGTAGTTCTAACTAACTAACTAACTAACTAATTGTGGAACCAGACGCAAAGAAGTCCTTTTTACTGCTGCTAAATGCATACTTTTTTTTGCTAATTTTTCTAATTACAATTATTTTATCTCTTTAAAAAAACACACAAAAGTAATTAAGTGAAATTTGTTTACGCCCAATGCTCTTAATTAGTTTAAAAACACACTGTATTTAAAAATTTATATAAATACTGTTTAAAATTATCTGTTAAGGCTAAGGTCTCTTATAGTTTACACACACACGCACCCCGAAACACCCTCACACACACACACACACATACTTATTGCATCTATCTCGTCCGTATGCATGCATGCGTGAGCGAGATGGGTGTAAATTAGTTTTTAATGTTTTTAGCAACGGTGAAATGTGTTTTTTGAACTTTATTTTAATTGATAGAATTTTTGTTTGTTTTAATTTACACTTCATATACACATTTCGGTATATAATGAGCAATAATTAGTAATAATTAAAGCAAATGGTAATTTATATTGAGCAATATTTATTGACGAAGCAATAATAACAATCTTGCTGAAGAAATATACATAATTAACAATTTTTCATATTTCAACACATATTTTTATGTGACAAAAAATTTAAAATTTAATTACACGCATATACAATAATAACATACATACCTATATATATATATATATCTATATATATACATATAAAGAAAAAAATAAAGTTTTTCCTGGAGATTTTTTAGATAGCTTGTAAGAGTAATTATATAAAAAAAAATTGTGGAAGTTTTATTATTTCGCATTTTTGGTATGTGTACTTGTAAAATCGTGTGTGTCTTAATTATTATTTTTTATTATTATTATTAATTTAAACAAAATATACATATACATATAATAATTTGTAATAAATAAACGAGTTAATTAGAAGGGGAAAGAGAACGACAATTTTAATACATATTTATTAACTAATCTGTTCATTTATACAATTGTAATAATTCAAAAAAAACATTCCAAATAAATTCAGGAAGAATTCGAGAAAACTCCAAAAGAGTGCTGCAACGCAATCACTCTCCCAATGAAGATAAGGTTAGGTTAGGTTGCGAAGGCGTACTTCGTATCCGCACTTCCACTCGGAGACATGTCTATTGTGACTGCCTTCAAAAATGCCAAGCATACTCGTCCTTACCCTCGATTTGCGTTTACATTGGAAGTAGCGTCCATATTAAACCATTTGTTTTTGCAGAGAGCCGCCTTCATTATCTCTGTCAAGCTTGTGAAGAAGCGCGACACCAAACATTGAAGTCGTTTGAACTGTACCTTGCCTTGGACATTGACATAAAAACTGGATGAATCGATTCTATCTCTTCTTCTATATTCATCATGGCAACTCCTGCACAGACCTCTCGATGGAATCGGAAGTATTGGTTGAAGTATTGGTGCGATAGCACATTGCCCTGTAATGATCCCCGTAAGCACCCTTACTGCAGGTTTGTTGAGCCCTAAGAGAACCTTCGTTCTCTTCATGTTTAACCTAGGCCATAAGGCCCTTGAAACTTCACAGTCGTCACGATTAGTCCAAAAGTTGTTTGTCACCACAATAGTGAATTCATCTATGCTCGTAAACAGTTCACATATCGGGATTTGTATTGAGGTATCCGCTTCGTTAATATCCATTTCAGAGCCTCTTCCGGCCATCTTGTCCGCTAATTCACTCCCTTTTATATTGCTATGCTCGGGAACCCAGCAAAGTGGGCTCCAATGCTAAGTAGTGAGGTACGACATTTCATTACTAACTGCGATTTAGCTGCCTTGGATTCGATTGCCTTAAACGCCGCCTGACTATCCACAAAGATCGTGATATTCGAAGGTCGAGTTGTACTACTTTGTATTAGTCCGGCCGCTTTCTCAATTGCATAGACTTCGGCCTGAAAGAAGCCGAAAAACTATATACAATATTAGAAATAAAATATCATCTGACCCAATCCTTTTCCTCTCTTTTTTTATCCTTATCTTTCATTCTCTTTATTTTTCGTCTATCGAGGCACCACAGTCTTTCTCTCCAGTCTTCAAGCAAACGAGTATCTTATAACTGGGTTGTTCGAAGAGTTTTGCCAGTCCTGCAGATTCATCGGCAGCATTAACAGCCAATTAAATGTGTTCAATCCCGACGTTGGCCTCAGCACCGATAAACTATTATCTAATGCATAAGCATATATACATATATAAGCTATTAACTTCCGCATTATTCCTTAGTGTCTGCCCAATATTCTAGAGAATCTGTGTGTCAGTTATAGGTACCCGCTGCCTGACTGACAAGAACCTGGCCAAAATTCGACTCTCTGGTATACAACGCTATGCAAAGGATGTGGTGAACAATAAAATAAATTATAGATTTTAATCATTAAACCCTGCCAAATATAACGGGAGACACCTCTGAGATTACCCCGGAATTGAGATGTCATACTCGCAGTCAGGTTTTTGAGGCTCAGGTTATCCGGTAGTACAATGGTCTTCATTATCTGATTGATTATAGTTTCCGTAACTAACGCTTCTAGGCATCAATCAACCAAATAGCGTAGTTTACTAGCGTCTTTACTGGATGATAATCGTCTTTATTGGATGATGGTCGTCTTTGTTAGGTGATGATCGTCTTTATTGGCTGATAATCGTCTGTATTGGATGATAATCGTCTTTATTGGATGACTGTCTATTGGATGATGATCGTCTTTATTGGATGATTATCTTTATTGGATGATTATCGGCTTTATTGGATGATAATCGTCTTTATTGGATGATGATCGTCTTTATTGGCTGATGATCGTCTGTATTGGATGATAATCGTCTTTATTGGATGATGGGCGTCTTTGTTAGGTGATGATCGTCTTTATTGGCTGATAATCGTCTGTATTGGATGATAATCGTCTTTATTGGATGATTGTCTTTATTGGATGATAATCGTCTTTATTGGATGATTGTCTTTATTGGATGATGATCGTCTTTATTGGATGATAATCGTCTTTATTGGATGATGATCGTCTGTATTGGATGATGATCGTCTGTATTGGATGATAATCATCTTAATGGGATGATTGTCTCTTGGACTTTCACATAGAAAACCTGGACAGATATGAGAGATAGATAGAAGATAGATGCGGGGTAGACTGGAGATGCTCTACTCAGGTAGGTGATACCCATTATGCTTTCAGTAGAATATTCGGGATCTAGGAAATAAATCCTACTTTGTTCTTATTTTCTCTGAGGTGGCAATTGCTCGAGGATTTGCCGACAGTTGATAGAAAGTGAGGGAAAATACAAAAAAGGGACAAATGGAGAATGGAGAGGAAGGAGAGAAAAGGAAAGAAAAATACTTAGGTAAAGAGAAGAAGAGAGAAGGTGAAACAAAAAAAAAGAAAAAGAAGGAAAAAAGAACGACAGAAAGATGAAGAGAAAGAACGGGAGAGCGAAGGAGAGAAATGACAGGAATATGGAGAGAAAGAAGGACGGATAGAGCGAGAGAAAGGACAGATATAACGAGAAAAAAAAAGATAGAAGGGAGATAAGGAAGGAGAGAAGTGAAAACGACAGTGAATCCAGAGAGATGGTGATATAAAAGGAGAAAAAGAGCAAATTAGAGAAAGAGAAGTATAGATAAAAACTGAAAGATAAAGAGAGAAATAAAGAACAAAGTGAGAATGGTAGACGAAGAGAAAGAACTAGAGAAAATAGGGAGAGGAGAGAGTGAAAGAGAGACAAATACAGAGAGAAAGATACGAGAAAAAATGGAAGACAGAGAGGAAAAGAGTGAAACAAAAAAGGGATAAAAATGTCTCTCTTTTCTTTAGAGAAGAGAGAAATAGGGAGTGACGCAAATAGTTAAAAGATTGTAAAAGAGAGAAAGAGGAATACAAAAAGAAACTGAAGAAAACTGAGTAGTGAAGGAAAAAGGAGAACCAGAGAAGGAGAGCAAGAAGATGAGAAGTGGGAAGGAGACTGAGAAAGATAAAGAGAGGAAAGGAAGAAGAAAGATAGAATGAGATATAGAAAGGTAGAGACAGAAAGATAGAGAGACAAATATAGAGAAAAAGAAAAAGAGAAATGTAAAGAAAGCAAATATGTAGAAAATTAAAAGAGAGGGAAAGAGAAAATATATAAAAAAAGGGAAGAGAAAGTGAGAGAGAAAATATATAAAAAAGGGAAGAGAAAGTGAGAGAGAGAAAATATATAAAAAAGGGAAGAGAAAGTGAGAGAGAAAATATATAAAAAGGGAAGAGAACGTGAGAGAGAAAATATATAAAAAAGGGAAGAGAAAGTGAGAGAGAGAAATGTAAAAGGAACAAATCTGTAAAAAATTCAAAGAGAGGGAAAGAGAAAATATATTGAAAAGGGAAGAGAAAATGAGAGAGAGAAAATATACAAAAAAGGGACGAGAAAGTGAGAGAGAGAAAATATATAAAAAAGGGAAAAGAAAGAGAGAGAGAGAGAGAAATGTAAAGGAAACAAATATGTAAAAATTTCAAAGAGAGGGAAAGAGAAAATGTATTAAAAAGGGAAGAGAAAGTGAGAGAGAGAAAATATATAAAAAAGAGAAGATAAAGTGAGAAAGAGAAAATATATAAAAAGGGAAGAGAAAGAGAGAGAGAGAGAAATATAAAGGAAACAAATCTGTAATAAATTCAAAGTGAGGGAAAGAGAGAAAATATATAAAAAAGCGAAGAGAAGATGAGAGCGTGAAGGAGATGGAGAAAAAAATAAAAAGGAGGAAGGAAAGAAAGAGAGAAAGAGCTGCAAGAGATGAAATGGGAATGAGAGGGAAAGGAAAATAGAAAGAGAAAGAAAGGAAAAAAGATATAGATGGAGAAGCAAAAAAAGGGAAGGAGAGCAGAGCAATGAGCGGTAAAATTCTATATCAAGATTAACAGTAATTGAATTGCGACTAAACAACTACATCACCACCCTGGTTTAACCCGACCTGTGTACTCAAAACAGCCTTAAGCAGTATAAATGAAGTTAGTTGGATCAATTCATTGGAATTGTTTTGCGTAGTACTTTCACTTTGGGGTACTTTCACGGTATACTTATATAGAATTTGATTCAAGTGCCCTTATTAACTGTTCAGCTTCTGAGCATCGTATTTGAATTCCAGTTTTGGTGCTTTTAAAGAGAACTGAAATCGTAGTCAAGGTATAATAGTATATACTCCAAATAAGTCGAGGCGTTGCTCCTTTTCTACACCTCTCCGAAATATCAATATATCGGATAGAACCTACTCTTAGTCACGGAGCTCTAAATATAGCCATACAACTGCTTTTGCGGGCATAAAGGATAAAAAGAAAGCTTTGTTGAAAACAATAAAGTGATCATCCTAACTCTTTCGGACATCTTAGTAGGATTCTGCTTATGCCAGGATATCAGTACCATTAGGATAGAAAAAAATATGGTGACCAATAAAAGACTTGTAGAAGTACTCGATGTAAATTAAGTAATCAATGAATTAAGAAATCGTTTATTTCCAAAATTTATTGGAACTTTTTACACCATTTCCATGGCGATGAAACTTACAGTTCCTTATTGCACGACTCCGATGTCAGGATAATGCAGAACAATTTTATCTGAATGTCATTGTTTACAACTCTGCTCTACATCAATGATCAATAATAATGATCCTGTAAGTGTGAAATGATTAAAATTTGTATAAACACGACATTGAATAACATTCCGGGACACTAAATCCAAGATGACATTCACGGTTAAAGACCTCAAATACCAGTCCAATTAAGAAAAACCTACTTCAAATACTATGAAATAATATCAGCTCTTGCCACGAAAACTAAATCGTTCGGAAAAAAGGATTTGATTAGCATGAAATGAATTGAATCCACGGAAGTAGAAAACGAATTATGTAAACTTTGCTGCGGTAGTTCCAGAACAGTGGAGTAAATGGACAAGTCAAAGTAGAAAAGGCAACAATGACGCTCTCTATTATTTACTCCCTTTGAAGCTTGAAAAACCAAACCGAATTTAGGAAGCATGTGAACTGGAAAGGATACGAAAACCCCAACTCCAAAATACCCGTGCAACTGTCCATTTGTCCTTGTATTCTTTGCCAGTTGGTCCCGAATACTGTCATATTAAAACGCCTTTTCGGGCCACAGCAACAGAGTACATCCGTCATAGTAGGCAATTGTGGCAGTTGATGGCTCCGGTAGTTCCAGAACAGTAGAGTAAATGGACATTCAGTCAATGTACAACTATGATGGGGTCAATTATTATTCAAAAGGAATTTAAGAAACATTTCAACTGGAAAGGATAAGGACATCCCAACCCCAAAATACCCGTGCCATTGTGTCTTCAACTCAAATAAAATACAGCAGTGTAAGATTAGAAGTTATCCAGACTATAAAATATAATTCATAATAAAGAAAATAATACAGAATAAAAATTTTATACAGAATAAAAAATATTAATTTAATGATATTAGAAAAGAGAAGGATGTCCTGTTAGTTCGGTAGTAGAGTCCTTGAAGCGAAATGAAGTGAATACTGGTCGTCTGCCTTGCCTCATGCGGGAGGACGCTTCCCCATCTTACGGTAAAACTTAGCCATTCGTTTGGATTTCTTGATTTTGTGCTTCCTCCGGGCGGCGGCCTTTGACATAGCCTCATGAGTCTTTATGCATTCCACCAGGGCGAACACGTAAGCATCAGTCAGCTGATGTGAGCGATCGCCGAATCTAGATCTTTCGCTTTCCCCCAACGACCGCCATGTTTTCCCTTCTTCCCGGGCCACAGCAATGAAATCCAAAGCCCTCCTCATGCTTGCCACTTGTTCGTTTAGCCAAGTTTTGAATGAGGAGAGCGATGGTGCTGGTTTTTCTCCGCCTTTGGTAAACATAATTCTGAGAACTGTGGAGAAAATTTCGGTAAAAACAGGACATTTAATACGGAAAAACATTATAAGGACTCACGAGCGCAACGCAACCTTTAAATTTCGATACGAAATGAAAAAAATTATAAGACGAGCGAATTTGGAAAAAATAGCTTCATGAAAACTATTTTACAGAATAATGAGGAATACAATTTTTAAATTCAACTCCCAATTTTTTCGGCGATTCGAATTGATTTGTGATAAATTTTCGTATCCACTCTGCAAAGTGGTTTTTCGGACAGTGCGCAAAGTGCTGAGGAGGTGGGTAGGCTTCAAGTTGTTCATAGTAATTCGTGCTCTACCTCCTTAGCCCAAAACCCACAGGAGCCATAAATGTCATGGTGTGTTGTTGGTGGTGGATTTTCACCGAGTGTTAGGAGAGTACTTCTTCCAGGCTTATGGTACAATGAACATCAATTCCTGAGCGCCTGGAGACCTCCTTCTTCGGCGGTTGTCCGTGGGGTAGGCCGGACAACTGCCGTCTATCTATCCTATATCTATATTCTATCTATCTGCTTCTCTGCTTGGGCGGAAAGAAGTGTGATGAAATTCATATTGTGATGGACAATATTCAAGTAGAAGAGATCATTTTTTCTTATGGGAGTGTGTTCTTGCGGAAATCCGTTAAAGTCCAATCCATTCCATCCAATTGTTGGTGGAATAATATAGTATGATAATATGAAGCCAATGAGATAAATCTCTAATTGTGCTTTGGCCAATTGTTCTATAGTTTGTCTGTTGCAGCCTGATTAGGTGTCTGAAAGGATGGTCTCCTTATGAGGAAATAAATCATTTACTATTTGATTTGCAAAAAAAAAATAGAATCTTATCTGCCACAGCATCTGAAAATCCTTAAAGCACGTATAGCCATGCCTAAAAAATGCGTGCGATTATCTGTTCATCTTCAATTTGCTTGTTGTTGCTCTAAATAGCCTGAAGTGTCTCGCTCAGCGGCACTTCCGAGTCTTATATCGTCTTAAGCAACCCTCTCAGCACCAGAATGGAGATTGTTAAAATGAAGCACTTTATCTTAGCAGTGTTAATAAGTTCCTTCTCCATCATAATGACCTCCCTCAGTGCCTCCATAGACCTGGATGGAATGAAACACTCTTCTCTCAGTACTGCTAGTAAGTTCCTTCTGCATTCCTTCGCTTCAGCTATGGTTGGGTAAATGTTATGTCCGGAATAGTTAACTTAGGTGTCTTTGGAAAATTCGTCGTTCAACGATATTAGTGTCGAGTTGCGTCTTGTTACGCACCCTGTAATTTTGTATTGGTTCAGTGAAACTAATTTGAACCACAGAAATATCCTGGAAGAAGATGTCTGCCAGATGAGTGCCACATTTCATACAATCAGCATCCTTTTTATGCTGGAATGAAAATAACTCACAAAGGAGGTTTGTGGTCATTGCTAACTCCGAAAGGAAACACACCAGAACCGAAAGTGTGTTCAAAAACTTGGATTGAAATTGTGGTGATTCAGCTAAACTAATGGAAGAATGATCCCAACCGCACGAAAAGTGAATACACCGTTTTCTTCTCAAGCCGGAGAAAGAATATTATTAGACAACTTCCTCCTCTCCCTTCATCGGTTGCGAGACTTAGATCAGCACGACAAGAAGAAATAAGAATTGGAGAATAAATTAAGAAACGTTTAACATAAGATCTCAAGAACTAGATGCCAAAATGGATTAAGGAGAAGCGAAGGCAGACGAGTACAAACGCAAAAGAAGACACATTTTTAAGAACTGTGAAGAAGAGACCACGGAACACATAATTTTCCATAGTATAGACAAATTGCCTCCGCAACCCCACCGAAGGAAGTCATTAAAAGTCAATAAGGGCTCACAAGTAGGAGCATTTCAGAAATTGAATTCTATGGCATCTCCATGAATCCTGGTGTTTGAAACTCGCCTTGTATAACGCCGTTCTTTATCTCTGACGAATCTTTTATAGAATATTTTGTATACCAATGGAAACAATGCCAATATTTGTTGGGGTTTTACCATATTGACAATGAGGGAATTGCTGGTAGATCTAGTCTATCAATGCTGATTCCTTCTTGAAGTGGCATCTACTCATACAAGTATCCTCAGAACCTACTTACTTAATATATAATTGACGAAAGGATGAACAACGAAACCAAATCTTCGATTCAGTTCAAATGAAGTCCATGATTTACGTTTCTTGAAACCAATTTATCTTTCATTCTATCCGAGATTTTTCTCCACAATGTTTTGCCTACATCATTTCCTCATTCATTCCTCATTTCCTGTTCTCTTCTAAAGAGTGTGTCTCGGTTTAGTCCCAAAATTAAGCATTCTCAACAAAATCATCGTCCTCGATCTAGTAATACAGACTATCACAAACGCGTAGTAACTGGTGACGAAAAATGGTTTCAGAGAAAGGAAAAAATGCATAAGCGTTCCTTTTAACCTGAAGTTCCTTTTATCCAACTGAACTACACCACTACGCATGTCGAATACGAATTCCTTCGTAAGGAAATCTGGAGAAGTTTCCTATTTACTATTCTTAAAGAAATCTGCCCACATAGAAAAAATGAATAAGTGTGTGGAAGAGGATCTCTCAGTAAACCCAAAGAATACCACGACACCCACTATTTTGCTTCAGAGGCAGGAGTGACTTCTTCGACCTAAACTTTACATGGAAAGAGTCCTTTTCTGCAACATTTCAAATATCTTCAGATCATCCTAGACAAATGTAGCTTCAACAGAGCCTTGGAACGTTCAAATAAATCCCTTGGTCAGTGGTTTCAGACACTTTCTAACTATCTCTGTGTAATTTCAATAATTTTGTGCTGTTGCTGGAAGAAATTATGGTCCGATCAATTATCACCAGTACAGCACTCTTCTACTGAATTCTATTGAGACCGCCACACAACAAACGACATAAGAAATTTGGGAAAACTCCCCAGTGAGGGACAAATTTCCTTAGGTCGATCTCACAAATACGACAAATTATTGAATGGGGTCCATTCGCAGCAGCAAATTGTCCTTTGTATATAAATGAGGAACCGCTGCTGACACAGACGCCAAAACAAAGAGGCTCTCCCTAGCTCTTTCATGGCATGTTGTAGAAACTTTAAGACAAGTCAAAAATGTCTGAGATTGGATAGCAAGCCACCTGAATCCAATAGAAACCATATTTATTCCAAGATCGAAAAGCGTCCTCGCCCAAGCAGAGAAGCAGATAGATAGAATGTAGATAGATAGAAGTGGGGTAGGCCGGCTAACCGCCGAAGAAGGAGGTCTCCAGGCGCTCAGGAATTGATGTTCATTGTACCATAAGCCTGGAAGAAGTACTCTCCTAACACTCGGTGAAAATCCACCACCAACAACACACCATGACATTTATGGCTCCTGTGGGTTTTGGGCTAAGGAGGTAGAGCACGAATTACTATGAACAACTTGAAGCCTACCCACCTCCTCAGCACTTTGCGCACTGTCCGAAAAACCACTTTGCAGAGTGGATACGAAAATTTATCACAAATCAATTCGAATCGCCGAAAAAATTGGGAGTTGAATTTAAAAATTGTATTCCTCATTATTCTGTAAAATAGTTTTCATGAAGCTATTTTTTCCAAATTCGCTCGTCTTATAATTTTTTTCATTTCGTATCGAAATTTAAAGGTTGCGTTGCGCTCGTGAGTCCTTATAATGTTTTTCCGTATTAAATGTCCTGTTTTTACCGAAATTTTCTCCACAGTTCTCAGAATTATGTTTACCAAAGGCGGAGAAAAACCAGCACCATCGCTCTCCTCATTCAAAACTTGGCTAAACGAACAAGTGGCAAGCATGAGGAGGGCTTTGGATTTCATTGCTGTGGCCCGGGAAGAAGGGAAAACATGGCGGTCGTTGGGGGAAAGCGAAAGATCTAGATTCGGCGATCGCTCACATCAGCTGACTGATGCTTACGTGTTCGCCCTGGTGGAATGCATAAAGACTCATGAGGCTATGTCAAAGGCCGCCGCCCGGAGGAAGCACAAAATCAAGAAATCCAAACGAATGGCTAAGTTTTACCGTAAGATGGGGAAGCGTCCTCCCGCATGAGGCAAGGCAGACGACCAGTATTCACTTCATTTCGCTTCAAGGACTCTACTACCGAACTAACAGGACATCCTTCTCTTTTCTAATATCATTAAATTAATATTTTTTATTCTGTATAAAATTTTTATTCTGTATTATTTTCTTTATTATGAATTATATTTTATAGTCTGGATAACTTCTAATCTTACACTGCTGTATTTTATTTGAATTGAAGACACAATGGCACGTGTATTTTGGGGTTGGGATGTCCTTATCCTTTCCAGTTGAAATGTTTCTTAAATTCCTTTTGAATAATAATTGACCCCATCATAGTTGTACATTGACTGAATGTCCATTTACTCTACTGTTCTGGAACTACCGGAGCCATCAACTGCCACAATTGCCTACTATGACGGATGTACTCTGTTGTTGTGGCCCGACAAGGCGTTGGAATATGACAGTATTCGGGATCATTTGGCAAAGAATGAGGACAAATAGACTGAAGCTGCACCCAAAGAGAAGCATACCCCAAATGGGTGATTTCAATGACGCTGCGATTAATTAAACATTTCCGCGTGTATTTCAATTGTTCAAATAAAAACACGCCTGCGTTAGCTCTCGCCTTATTGTGGAACCTCCGCCAAACAGCTTCGAAAGTTGATTTAGGTGGTGATGTCAGAGCGAGGTGTTGTAGTACCGCGCATTTGTTCTGATTCTCTATGAAACTTCTGGATGTGGAAGGAGGTTGAAGAGACTGCTCGACGAGATGACTGGCTGCGACAATTCCGTCGTGTTCTGCCTTTCCATATTACTTTATAACTAATTTCCACGTAAACTGAGAGGAGTGTGTGAAGTCCACTGAACTATTCCTTCTAAAGGTAGGGTTCATTTATGTCCATTCTTAATTGTTTCTGGATTTCTCAAATCGTGCGTATGTTTTGCAATAGATTAGTATAGTTGAGCAGCTCCTCTTCCTTCCACAGCTGATTTGAGAAATCAACTTTTTGTCCTATCCATGAGGACACAATAAAATAGCCTGAATTAGAATCTTTAGTTCATTTAATGTGATAATATTTAAGTTAATTGACAAATATATACATATATAGATGTACGACCTACTACAACATTACTAGGTCTGATAAAAAAATAACCGTTATTTTCATCTTTTCGTGAGTTACGTATGTTCGATGTTCGCATTTTTTTTTTATGTTGGTACACATGACTGTTATATATGTCGGCAATACCAACCATTTTGGATTGTCAGTTTGTTTTTGACAGATAAAAAGGTTAGTCGTGTTTTGGTGTGCTCTTCGATTTTGTACTATTCGAAAAAATGGATCTAAGAAACTGTATTCAGTTTTGTGTAAAAAATGAAATTAAATGCGCAAGGACATTTGAAATGTTGACTGTGGCCTTTGGCGAGTCTACTATGAGCAGAACACAAGTTCAATTGTGGTATAACCGGTTTAAGGAAGGCCGAGAAGATGTCAATGACGATGCTCGTCCTGGTCGCCCGAGCACGTCAACAACCGATGAAAACATTGACGCAGTGAAGAAAATGATTTTGGATAATCGTCGAATCACTATCAGAGAGGTTGCTGATGATGTTGGCATATCGTTCGGCTCATGCCAAGCCATTTTTACGGATGTTTTAGGCATGAAACGTGCGGCAGCGAAGATTGTTCCAAAATTGCTAAATTTTGAGCAAAAACAACGTCGCATGGACATCGCTCAGGAGCGGTTTTTGGCCAAAAACAAAACCGTTATCATACCTCAACCACTATATTCACCGGACTTGGCCCCCGCTGACTTTTTCCTCTTTCCAAAACTGAAGACACCGATGAAAGGAAAGCGTTTTGCTACGATTGAGGAGATAAAAGAAAAATCGAAACAGGAGTTGTTGGCGATACCAAAAAAAGCGTTTCAGAAGTGTTTCGAGGATTGGAAAAAACGCTGGCATAAGTGTATTATATCTGAGGGGAATTACTTTGAAGGGCACAAGATAGTTGTTGATGAATAAATAAATACTTAATTTTTTGATCACACAATAACGGTTATTTTTTGATCACACCTCGTATGTGATTCAGTAGCTCTTTCTTATACAACAGACAAAAGTGGTGTAAGAGTGTTTTTTCACCATGGTCACTGGTGAAAAATAGGTAATTCACATTGTAGTGCAATTCCGTTTCCATTGATTTTGTTGTTGGTTTCGCAAAGCTAAATATCTTATACTAGAGCTCACTTATTACGTGGTCGCAAGGGGAAATCACACTTTTCTTCATAGATTTTTTTTATATATTTGTTAATTTTTTTAGTTTCTCAACAGCAATAATCTATTTTCACCTAATTAACAACTCAACTGACAATCTAATTTAATGACATTATTGTTGTTGTATCCTTGTGGTCACTTTATTAGGGCTTCCAGTCTAATACTAATCTATGTATCTGTTCTACAACCATTCTGTTTCATAACGTACTTATTAATTGTCAACATTGAATTCAAGTCTCATGTTTTAATAGTGTTTTTTTGCTCTGTTGCATTAAAAAATGTGTCAGATAAACAGTGAAAGAATCGGTGCAGCACAGCTGTCAACAGAGCTCCCAATCTCCTCTCTCTCCCTCTTTCACTCTTCCACCATCTTAATTCATGGCACCCTCAAAAGCTGCTGTTGGCCAGAGAATACAGAGAAAAGAAAGTATTTTTCGCTACCAGAGTCCGTAGCGGACACACCATGATTTTGACTGGTTTCACCACGATTTTGAGTGGATTCACCATGATTTTCAGTGGATTCATGCGCAATGTCCGTCTGCTTTATTTCTCTGCTTTGCGTTTGACGTTTAAGTTTCTTTTCTCCATATTCTCTGCTGTTGGCTTTGTATAAAAAGTCCCTGTTGGCAATGCTGTTGTGCAGCACGAAAAACAATAACAACAACGGCGACTGGTCTGGCCAGCTGTGTTCGTATGGTAGTGGGCTGGGAATACTAATTCGTTGGAATAATGTGAAAATTTGTTTTCATTTAAATAGTAATAATTACTAACTAATAATTAGTTTGATTGGGAAAGTAGAAGAATAATTCAATATGAAGATAGTCGATCTGAATTTGGATTGTCTCCTGGCCATTTTCAAGTACTGCAGCGAGGAGGACCTGCTGAACGTGTGCCGAACCCATGTGGTGCTGCGAAATGTTATTGAGGAGAATGTGTTCCGGTTGAAGACGCTGGATCTGCTCATGTGCGGTCATCGCGGCCAGCCATGTATAGAACAAAGGTATGTGTAGAGTGTTTTGAAGTATTCTCATCGAAGAAAACTCGAATTTTCCACTTGTTTTATGTAGGACACAAAAAGCGCTCTCTTATTCAGATCGGATACTGGTGGCACGGAACTGGGAGGAGGGCCGCTACAGAGATTATAGCTTCTTTTATCACCCGCAAATGTTCCCCACCAAGATACACTTGGAACGCGACTGGTTCTACATGACGCATGCCGGCTACATACGTCAGCATCGACGGCAGCGTCCGCTAAACCGTCGCTACCAGCGGGAAATTAGCACTGGCGCCAAAACTGACATTGCCGATTTTGTGAAAAAACAGGAGACAATATTTGCGGGACGTGTTTGTGGGAGTTGCTTTATATATGAGTGCGACTACGTTACCGAGCAGCGTCTGCACACGTCCAAGGAGTACTTGCATTGCGTCGATTTTGCCAATGATTTGTATGTGACCGGCACGGATCGTTGCGCCAAGCTATGGCGCCGTTCCGAGGAGTTCGGTCTAATACATTTGGATATGTTGCGCGAGTTTTCGAATGCATATAAAGTGCTCCAATTGAATGAGACTGGTGATCGACTTTTTGGAGGTTTATATACAGATGTCAACCGGCGTGCACTACGCGAGATTAACTTGGAAACGTGAGTGTGCCTATATGAATACTCCTTATGTTTGAAATTTAAACGATTTTTGATTTTCCTCCTTTGTGTGTTTGTTTTAGTGGCGTCGAGAGCATGTTGAATTCCAACACTATCTCCATTTACGATCTGAAATTGAAGGATGATAATATCATATTCACTGCTAACTTTGATACAACATTCCGTATGCACGATCGTCGCATAAACAGTGATGTGGCCATCTGGGAGGATCCATTCGATTCGTCGTTCTATTGCCTGGACTACGACGGTTTGTATGCCGTCCTCTGCGGCGCTAAATATCACAGTCGTGTCAATTTGTACGATATACGTGTGCCCGGCAATTATATGCAATTATATTTCCCCTCACGTTCTCTGGCGGCCAGGAGCTCCCCGGTTTACGATGTGGCCTGCGATAGTCGTTATCTATTCGTGGCCACCGATCACAGTATACGTGTACTGGACTACAAAGTCAGCAATGCGGAGAAAAAGGATTATCGTAACATATTTCTCCAATGGCGGCATGTTTAAGTGAGCCTACTCGTCGGTGCTGTCACTTGCAATTGTGGACTAATGTACGCCGCTGTGCCTGCAACTAGTTAACGCTTGGAGTGTGTGGAAAGTCCGTCCCGAGGTTTTTGTTCCGATTTCCCATAGAAAGATAGTTTCGTCAAGTTGCAGACACAGTGGCGTACCTAAACTCCATTGTCTTGTTGCGTTGCTGCCTGATCTGTTCTATGGTGAGCCAGCATCAACGTCAAGTATGGGAGGAGAATCTAGTGTAAGTTGCATGCGGCTGCCAAACCAAACACAACTCAACTAGTCCCCGGTGCATTTACAAACATTTTTTAATAGTAACACAATAGGTGCGCCCAATGATTTATTATATTTTATAAGAGTTTTATTTAGTTGAACTAAATCAGGATTGTTATCGGCTGCTGTATTCGTATGTTACCTTAGCCCGCATGGCACCCGGTATTTTACATACTCTATTTTACTATTAGAATTATTCTATTTTTACCAACCAATCGTATTGTGGCCCATCACAATATTTCGGGTAAATTAAATTTGTTAGGAATATTACTAAATTTTAGCTATGTGTTAATTTATACAATACTGAAACTATTTTTTAATTCATAATAAAATGTTAGCTAGTCTGTGATGAGAAAAATTAGAGCTGTGCGTGCGCCCAACTTGCCATTAACGAACTTCTTTCCTCTACACATAACTGCAATGAAACTAATTATTATATATAAGCAATTCTTAAAGAGTAATCTTAAGCAAAGTTATGAAGCTGGCGATGCAGTGTAAAGAATGCAAACGACGAGCAAATTATGTATACCCCTGTATAATAGCTCTAAAATTCAACAATTGCATGCATGGTCTTACATTGTACTGCCCACTTGAGTATTTCGTTGAATTTTATTTTATAATTATAATATAAAATTAATTTTTAAAATTGTTAATTTCTTTTAATACTATTTTTTGTAATTTTATCAAGCCTAATGTAAAAACTTCGCAAGTTACCTCGCATGTGCTCAGCGTTGACAGCACGAAAGAGCAGTGAGTGCACTCAAGAGTATTTTTATGAGCACCTGAAAATATGCTACACACTGTACACCAACATTTATTTGTGACTTGCTTGCGGAGGTGCTTCGAAAAAGTACCAAAACTACTGATGAGTGTACTCACTGCAGTGGTTGAAAAGTTGTAGTAGCCGCTTTGTTAGTGTTTAAGTAGAGTCAAAGTTTAAATATTTGTAAAAGTTCCGTTTCACAGACATTCTGTAATAAGAAAAATATTAATTAAATCTTTTATACTACAGGCTTCTGAGGTTTATAATACATAGTCTATGTATAGTTTTATAACTTTAGAGGTATGCTTGGAAAGGTGTAGTGAAGTGTTACAATTTAAGTTGGAGTCGGAGCCATATTTTGAGCATTTCTAGGTCAATATGTCTGGAAATATGTTTTAGTGGCTTCACATCCCGTGTTTTCACACTATTACCCGCCACTCACTCGTTACGGTGCAATTACATGAGAGTGAGTTAAGAGGTGAACATTGGGTACAGGAGATGTGCAGTGAATACATTCAAGAGCTCTTTTGGGGTAATATTTGTATAGGAATTGAATATCAATTTGTTCGTAATAATTAGCAATATAGCTTAGGATTTTAAATATAAGTTAGCATATCCACATGTTAATCACAAGCTCCGCTGAGCAGTAATTTAGTCCAATTCAGTTCTTGTTAAATAAGCATTTGTAGCAACACGAAACTTCAGTAGGTTGTTGCATAAAAAGTATAGCATACTTTTAAGTGTCTTGAAAGATACTGTACGTTAACTTCATAGTGTTGATTATATACCAGTGATGGCCACACACATATTATCACGTATTGCGCTTGTGTGTGAAGCAGATTAAAACGAAGTTTAATTGCATGTTCTTTGGGTTTATTTTCAAACAATTGCGCAGCGAGACCCTACTCACACAAATGCTGAACAGCAGCTGATTCAATTTGCATTGAAAAAATGTAAACAAAGCAAGAGCCAAACCCAAACGATCGAAACCACACGAACAAACTTATACTATATGTGTGTCGACAGCGCTGGAACAGCATTTTGCTATCCGGCACATGTGCCGAGGAATTCAATCACTGTTATATACCATCTTACTTTTAGCATATTCACATGTTCTTGGTAGCAACCCAAAATTTTTTGAAGCAGTTAAAAGTGTGCTACATTATTTACACAGAAATTGCACATACATTTGGTTTGCAATGGCATGGCCTCAAAAATACTCACGAATTTACTCAATATGGCTCTGTGGTTGAAGCACTTATTGTGAAAATCGTAGCCTATGCTCAGAGTTCACCAGTATCATGTAAGATTTTTATTAAACTGAAACGTTTGATCCGTATTAAATAAATTTGTATATGTTCTTTTACGTTTCTTAGCTGCTGTTCTATACTAAATTTGTTCTATTTTAGTGATCTATGCGAAGCGATTCTTCTAATTATAATAGTACCCATTAATGGTGTCTCCTAAAAGTATGTGCAGCAATTTTTTGTTACCGACGCAACTTATTTGTTGACACTCTCGAATTGGTTGTAGTTGCATTTAAATTTAACGTTATTAAAATTTTAAAGAAGTTATTCAGTTGTATTTCTGTATTTTCTTCCCTCCGATTGTACAATTTTAAGTTTCTCACCTTAGCGTATTCTAATCTAACATAAACTTATTAACAAAACAAATAAAAAACTTTTTAACTAACATTTTACTATGAATATAAACAAGACTCATCATCTTGAAATTGATATGTCGAGTTAATTTTAGGAACTACACATATGTAAATATAGTGACTTGCGGCTTAAATGGAACGCATTCCATACCGGCTGCATCATTTAGGTTGGGGATTTGCTGCATCAATATTATGCACATAGAGAGAATACTTGCCTATTTTGTGAATGTCTTTATTATTTTAAATAAAATATATATTTAAGTGTGTTATATACAAAAATTGTTATTTTACTTGTCTTACAGTCTTTTGGAGAATCTTCTGTGAACAAAATGCTGGATCCAGATATAGAGTTTCTTTGAATTGGTTTTTGGTTTGGCCCAAATCTGTCCGGTACGTTGCTAGCTAATTCATTGGACCACCTTGCCTTGGTTTTCTGGATTTGGCATACTAGTAGATTAAACTTAGGCAACAGATTTCAATAGGTATACATACGTCGATGTTGATACTGAGTATGTTATCTCCCTGACTTAGCAGTTTTGGTACCTGCACCCAGCATCCATACTAGTTAAAACGCTCTACGCGACGTTCGGACATTGATGGTAATGAGATTTTAGATATATGGGTCAGATATAAGCTTGACTAATAGTTTTTCAATTGAAATTCAATATCGCTATTTTCAATAATTATTCGTTTGCTCCTCAGATTGCTTTAATATTAGATTGGCCGTTTGTGTGTTTCCTGGAATTTAGCTGACTGTACTTTTCTCCCTAAATTATTTGCATGGCAACACATTTCCGAAAATGTGTATAGATGCATTTTAATTCCTTGAAATTCTTTAAATACTTCTTATTCCCTCTCCTTCCACATCCCACTAATTTTCTCCGTTTTTGTCTTTCCCACATTTCATCGGGAGTCATCTAGAAAAACCGAAAATCTAGTAACAATTAGTCTCTTTTTAAAGCTGCTCTTGTCTAAACTGTCTAATCCTCGTGTTTAATACAAGCATCTTATCTCTTTGGCCTGTTCGGAATGTGCCTGTGCAACTGATCCTAAAGAGATTTGCAGTAAAGCCGCTCACATGTTTCGTTAGTGAGGGATGCTTAGTAAGAGTTTAGAATACCTGATAAAATAAATGCCAAACATGTGTGCGAAAGCAGTTAAATGGTATTTTGCTTCGGATAGACTAATGACCGAATTTCTGCATGTAGAAATTACAATTTAAATAGGTATATTTTGTCAGTCATGTTGTAGCAACATTTTCCATATGAGTGTAGGCAACATTTCCAGCAACATTTTTATATATACCTTTTCCGTAATATTTTTGTCGCAACATTTTCAATCATATTTATAACAACCTTAAGTACATTTCCCCTATTTATTATTATTATTATTATATCTTACATTATTATTATTATATCTTACACCATAATGAGTGCAAAGTGCTGGGGGAGTCAGTACTAGCTACAGACTCGAAGATAAAAGGATTTTATAGAAAGAAGTATTTTGGAACCAACCCCGTGGCAGGATTTGAACCTGCGACACTCGGGGTGTGAGTCTAGCATGCTTACCACTAGACCACAGAGGGCGGCTACATTTTCCCTAACATTTATAGAGTTTTGGTCAAATCCTTTTCCCGAAATTTTTTATAGGAACATTTTCCTCTATATCATTGTCATAATATTTTCTGTAACATTTTATGAAAACTGTTGTCGAAATATTTTCCGCCACATTTTTGTCAGAACAATTTTGTTGAAGAAGAATTGTTGCAAAATTTTTGTCAAATCCTCTTCCGCAACATTTTGTCGTAATATTTTTCGAACCATATGAAGCAACATTTTCGGCGGTACATTTTCCGTAACATTTGTAGCAACATATTTGTCGTAATATTTTCCTACACATTTTTGTCATAACAATTTTGTTGCAACATTTTTGTCAAATCCTCTTCCGCAACATTTTGTGGTAATATTTTCCAAAGCATATGAAGGAAGCAACATTTTTGGCAGTACATTTTCCGTAACATTTGTAACAACATTTTTGTAGATATATTCTCCGTTGCTTTTGTAGCAACATTTATGTCTGTACATTTTCCGTAACAATTGTGGCAACATTTTCGGCGGTACATTTTCCGTAACATTTGTAGCAACATATTTGTCGTAATATTTTCCTCCACATTTTTGTCAGAACAATTTTGTTGCAACATTTTTGTCAAATCCTCTTCCGCAACATTTTGTGGTAATATTTTCCGAAGCATATGAAGGAAGCAACATTTTTGGCAGTACATTTTCCGTAACATTTGTAACAACATTTTTGTAGATATATTCTCCGTTGCATTTGTAGCAACATTTTTGTCTGTACATTTTCCATAACATTTGTAGCAACATTTTTGTCGTAATAAGTCAGAGCAATTATTGCAAAATGTTTGTTAAATCCTTTTCCACAACATTTTTATTGAGACATTTGCAACATTTTCCACAGCGATATCAGAGCTTTAATGTAGTATGTGGCTCTATTCCCCGGCATCTACCAACATATCCTTTATTGAAATAAACTGAAAATCTCTTCTAATTCTGTAATAGAGGAGGATTTACTAATATAGTCATTAGATATATAAAGCGTTGTATATATTCTATGTACATAGATGAAAGATTTTTTTTTGACCACAAATGAAAAGCAAATAAGATTCCTGGAAATAAAATTCCGCTCATAACTGTGCACTCACTCATTTCTCTCTTCATTAAAACTAACTTCGGCGACCCGCAAAGATTCCAATTACTGCTGCAATCTTCTGGAAAGCCACAAGGACAATTTTGCAGGATACTACCTGCGAGCTTCTCACAGCCTGATTTGTCTGCGGTTTCGGGTTTTTTCATGTAAATTTGTCAACGCGCAGACAGAGGACAATACGCAGTGAAAGGATATGCAATTGTATCGATGTAATTTTTGTGCATTTAAGGACGATCTTAGTGAGCAGTGTAATGCTGAGTTTACAGGAAACTAACTAAAATAGTGCACTGAAAAATGGTGAGAGTGTCAAACCAAGCAATTCGCAGTAAATCTTTCCGTTCGACCTTGACCCACACGTGGGCAGACTTCTTAGGAAAAGTCTGCATACTGTTGTTCGGTTGAAAATACGAGCACTTGTTCCTGTTGCAACAATGGTGACTGCCTTGCTAATACACCTTCGCGCATATTGTCCTTGCGGCTCTTGACCGTGTCTGCGTCGCAGGTAAAACGACTGTTTAAGTTGCTCGCTTTGGTGACATTTCCGATGCGTCTTTTTCAGCGCTTCACCACCGTCGTCCACCGTAATTGAGTCGTAAATCATGGCACAATGTTTTAGGGCTGGTAAGGGAAAACTTACCTCACTTGGGTATGACACGTCATATTTTGGGCCATAAATGATTGAATTTTCACGGAAATCACTTCCACGGAATAGCCACAATTGAGGCATGACTAGCAGGCATGTTTGCCAATAGTTAAGTGTAAGTGGTTTAGGTGGACTTGGAACAGGGATTCTCGAACGCCTAGAGAAAAAATACTTCTGCATCGAATCCTTGAATGATGTTCAAACAACTCCGCTTTGATGGAAACGTGTCTATTTCTCAATTGAAGAAATTTTAATTGAGAAGAACTGTGCAATGAAAGGAGCCCTTAAGTAGTACAACGAAAGGAGTCCTTAGGGAGTATAACGAAAGAAGTCCTTAGGGAGTGCTATGCAAGGATCCCTTAAGTAGTACAACGAAGGGAGCCCTTAAGTAGTACAACGAAAGGAGTCCTTAAGTAGTACAACGAAAGGAGTCCTTAGGAAGTGCTATGCAAGGATCCCTTAAGTTGTGCAATAAAATGAGCTCTGAAGGAGTGCACTGAAAAGAGCCCCTAACGAGTGCTATGAAAATATCCATTAAGGACTGGTCAAACATCTCACTCTCACAGCATGCTGGGAATCTTATGCATGGACGCAAGTATACGGAAAGCCTCTACTCGTATAGTTGAGTATGCACTGCTATAAATGGTCTGTGGGAAAGGCATGAAACAACTGATTTTACGGCGTCATGATCTGACCAACACGATATCATCATGCATGGTCTCAACATTCTCCCCGAATACTTTGAATATCTTGATTGGTACCCATCATTATTGGCTTCAGCTCAATTGATATCAGCTATCAAAGCCATAGAGTAAAAGAAATATGCTGCTAGGGTTCTGCATTTCCCCGTCTTTAAGTCACTGCTCTATAACGACTGCTCAGTAATGGCCTCTCTGGAAATCCAGGTAGCGTCTTATATAGGAAACTGTACTTGAATACTCTAATACACCAGAGAGGCATATGTTAAATGAGTACCAAAACGTCGTCTTGATGATTCTATACAATCCTGGGTTGATTATATTTATCTTATATATCAAGGACGTACCCTAACCTAAGTGGATTTTCTATTTTAATGGCCCTTAACACTTCTGCGCACTATCATCCAAAACAATTGGAGGTCTGCTGAAGAGAGACACCAAAGCAAAAGAAGTCAATCTTTGAAGAATCTTCCTGGATAGAGACGAGCCAAAGTCCTTATGGGGGATTTAAATCCACAAAGAGCTAAGGAGCTGATAAGCATGCCTCGGAAGAAATTAAGAGTCATCACTAACATTTTCAGTGGCCATTGCAGACTCAACTACCATTAGAATAAGTTGAGTCTGGCATCAGATGCCATCTGTAGAGAGAGTATGTGGAGAAAGTAATGTTACCTCACTGCACATCGTCACAGACTGCGCAGCTCGGGTGCACAAACGACATGGATATGGGATATTAGTAAAATTCCTCAACGTGATGCCTCCAAAATACATGAGTGCCTGTCTGGAATGAACCTGACAAGGCGCGTCACAACAGATATTTAAGGTCGCCTCAAATAAATCTAATCTAACTGAGTGTATATTGAGGTCTCACGGCTAAGCCTCTCACAAGTCCACCACCCCTCCAGATTCGGTTAGGTTAACCAGGTAGCTTGAGCGTTATGCAAGTTTACCTCGGATGCCCATTGTGAGACCTATTTTTAGGGGGAAACTACTCCCCCACCCCCTCCCTCTAACCCAATCTTACTCCTGACTCGTCATGATCTTTCAGCCGCACCAAGATTGGTAGTCAAAACCATTTCAATGATTTCGCTTACACTAGTTTATGGCCAATTTAATGCTCCACCTGATTCTGGAGCAGTGTATCGCGACGCTATTTTCTAGAAAATATTTGACTACTTTCAAACAAAGACCAGTTTTTGGTGCTCTCAATGGGAATCTGTGGGAATAACCTTAGGAGGAGTTGCTCGAACTCTTGAGTTAAGAAACAAACACAATTATGTGAATCTGGCACGGTAGCTAAAGTAGTCTCGAAAATCAGAGATCGTGGAGGCGCAACTCACACAGGCATGAATATAAGGAGCTTCTTTCCATGATTAGTCTTTCAATCAATGAAGGTCTTGATACCCAGTCAAAGAAAGTTTTGATATCAAGTCAATCAAAGAAGGGTTTGATATCTAGTCAAAGAAGGTTTTGTTACCCAGTGAAAGAAGTTTGTTATATCCAGTCAAAGAAGGTCTTGATAACCAGTCATAGAAGGTCTTGATACCCAGTCAAAGAAAGTTTTGATATCAAGTCAATCAAAGAAGGGTTTGATATCTAGTCAAAGAAGGTTTTGTTACCCAGTGAAAGAAGTTTGTTATATCCAGTCAAAGAAGGTCTTGATAACCAGTCATAGAAGGTCTTGATACCCAGTCAAAGAAAGTTTTGATATCAAGTCAATCAAAGAAGGGTTTGATATCGAGTCAAAGAAGGTTTTGTTACCCAGTGAAAGAAGTTTGTTATATCCAGTCAAAGAAGGTCTTGATAACCAGTCATAGAAGGTCTTGATACCCAGTCAAAGAAGGTCTCTTGATACCTAGTTATAGAAGGTCTTGATAACCAGTCAATTAAGGACTTGATAACCAGTCATTGAAGGTTTTGATACCCAGTGAAAGAAGGTGTTAATAACCAGTCAAAAAGGTCTTGATAACCAGTCAGAGAAGGTCTCTTGATACCCAGTGAAAGAAGGTCTCTTGATACCCAGTCAAAGAAAGTCTTGATAACCAGTCAATTAAGGATTTGATAACCAGTCATAGAAGGCCTTCATACCCAATAAAAAATGTCTCTTGATACCTAGTCAAAGAAGGTCTTGATAACCAGTCATAGAAGGTCTCTTGATACCCAGTGAAAAAAGGTCTCTTGATACCCAGTCAAAGAAGGTCTCAATTAAGGACTTGATATCAACTCAAACAAGGTTTTGATGCCCAGTTATAGAATTTATTGATACTCAATCAAAGAAGGTCTTGATACCGAGTGCTCGCAGAAGCTGCATTAATTTTAGCAGAATCATCTCCAAAACAACAACTGAGCGAACTAATTATGAGTTGAGGTTCACTGAGTTGATGCCAAACTGTGTTCCTGGAGGTTTGTGCACAGGATATGGTCCTTATTCACCTTGCCAGTGTTGCCAACTTTTTAACAAACATGACGCCGTCTGCATTCGGCGTTTCTTCGCACGGTACAGTTTTGCAATTGAGGAATTTTATATTCATGCAGGTACTCAGTCAACTTCACATGCAATTTGTTGTCTATTTTCATAGCTTAAGAAACTTACAATACGCCCCCCTAAGGACAGAGGATAACTTCTGTGAAATTTCCAATATGATTCACATAATATGGCGTACCCTTTTGTCCCACTTCTGGTCATTATCTCTACTTAAACAAATAAGTTTACTTGCTTAAAGGAAGCAAACAGAAAAAAACAGCAAACTCAACCGGAAGGAACAAAAAAGGTCGATCAGTTGGTAGCGGTCGTCAATCGTCCTGGTCATTATGTTATATCATTGAAAGGATAACGCAAACACAATCACACACACACACACACACACAATCAAAGAAAGGCGAATTTTCTGCACTGATTCTATGAAACACACTCCCATTGCGCATTGTTGCTCTATTAAACTAATGAGATTTGCAGGGCTTGTGGCCCATTGTCCCGAACCCGCTGTCGGGACATTTGCTGATACTGATTTTTCGGCAGAAGATAACAGACGCATGCAGAGCACTTACAACACACTCGCACAACAACACACACACATAATCACTCCCACACACACACACACCTACTCACATTCTCCCTTACGCAAAGGTCAATTGTTCGTCGAGGAAATTGTAAACAAATGCCACCGGAAGTGTTGACTCAGTAGGTGTCGAAATTGTTTGGCGCTGTGCCGTCCCAGCCGCTGTGGTCATGGGAAATGATTGGATTTGCCATCAACTGTTTTGCTTTTTAGTATGCTTAATTATTTATTTAAATGCATGGCATTGGAATTTTTAACAGATATGAACCTATCCTGCCTTTCGCAAGATTCACAATGAGGTGTTTCGCACGACCATTTTCAGTGACACGTATGAATGTTTTACTAAGGCCCAAGGAAACAAGTCACTATGCATTCATGCGAAAAGATGAAAGACTGTGCAGTGATACTGATTTCCTTGGCAGCGGGGAAGAATGAGAGAAGGGGAAGAATTAGAGAAAGATGTTGTCTGTAAATGCCCCAAGGACACGTTACAAGCTTTATCATCAGAGTTGGGGATATTTCAATCATCAGAACTAACATTTGAATCGAGCAGAATTTCTGTTTCACTTTTTGCCTATCCTCCAACTTCCCTTTCTACCTCTTCTTCTTCATCTTCAAATATATTCTTGTGCCACTAACAAATTTCCGCAAGAACTGCGTTGAGCGATTTGTTCCTTGGGTATCTGAAAAGAGTTCCATATCAGTCTCATTAGGATGCAGTTTTCAACCAACATATAAATTCAATTATTCAGATCACCTCATTGCAAATGCCAGTGAAACACAATGAACCACAGCGAATCACATTGAACACATCCCAGTGAACCCCAACGAACCACATCGAACAACATTGAACCACAACGAACCACATTGAATCACAATGAACCATAATGAACCACAACGAACCACATTGAACAGATCCCAGTGAAACACAAAGAATTACAAAGGACCACATAGAATCACAATGAACCAAATTGAACCACATTGAACCACATTGAACCATATCGAACCCCAGTGGACCACAATGAACCACAATGAATCACAATGAACTACATCCAATCACAATGAACCACATCGAACCATATACCAGTAGAATCATATTGAAGCACATTGAACACCAGTGAACCAATTAAGAAACCACAATGAACCACATCGGATCATATATAACCACATTGAACTACATAGAACCATATCACAACCTACCAAACTGAACCCCAACGAACCACATCGAACAACATTGAACCACAACGAACCACATTGAATCACAATGAACCACATTGAACAACAATGAACCATAATGAACCACAATGAACCACATTGAACAACAATGAACCATAATGAACCACAACGAACCACATTGAACAGATCCCAGTGAAACACAAAGAACTACAAAGGACCACCTAGAATCACAACGAACCAAATTGAACCACATTGAACCACATTGAACCACAATGAGCTACATTGAACCACAACGAACCAAATTGAACCACATTGAACCACATCGCACAATATCGAACCCCAGTGGACCACACGAATCACTATAAACTAACATTCAATCAAAATAAACCACATCGAACCATATACCAATAGAATCAAATTGAAGCACATTGAACACCAGTGAATCACAGTAAGAAACCACAATGAACCACAACCATATCACAACCTACCAAACTGAACCCCAACGAACCACATCGAACAACATTGAATCACAACGAACCACATTGAATCATATTGAAGCACATTGAACAACAATGAACCATAATGAACCACAATGAACCACATTGAACAACAATGAACCATAATGAACCACAAGGAACCACATTGAACAGATCCCAGTGAAACACAAAGAACTACAAAGGACCACCTAGAATCACAACGAACCAAATTGAACCACATTGAACCACATTGAACCACAATGAGCTACATTGAACCACAACGAACCAAATTGAACCACATTGAACCACATCGCACAATATCGAACCCCAGTGGACCACACGAATCACTATAAACTAACATTCAATCAAAATAAACCACATCGAACCATATACCAGTAGAATCATATTGAAGCACATTGAACACCAGTGAACCAATTAAGAAACCACAATGAACCACATCGGATCATATATAACCACATTGAACTACATAGAACCATATCACAACCTACCAAACTGAACCCCAACGAACCACATCGAACAACATTGAACCACAACGAACCACATTGAATCACAATGAACCACATTGAACAACAATGAACCATAATGAACCACAATGAACCACATTGAACAACAATGAACCATAATGAACCACAACGAACCACATTGAACAGATCCCAGTGAAACACAAAGAACTACAATAGACCACATAGAATCACAACGAACCAAATTGAACCACATTGAACCACACTGAACCACAATGAGCTACATTGAACCACAACGAACCAAATTGAACCACATTGAACCACATCGCACAATATCGAACCCCAGTGGACCACACGAATCACTATAAACTAACATTCAATCAAAATAAACCACATCGAACCATATACCAATAGAATCAAATTGAAGCACATTGAACACCAGTGAATCACAGTAAGAAACCACAGTGAACCACATCGGATCATATATAACCACATTGAACTACATAGAACCATATCACAACCTACCAAACTAAACCCCAACGAACCACATCGAACAATATTGAACCGCAACGAACCACATTGAACCACAATGAGCCACATTGAACCACAACGAACCACATTGAACCACATTGAACCACAATGAACCACAACGAACCACATTGAACAGATTCCAGTGAAACATAAAGAACTACAATAGACCACATAGAATCACAACGAACCAAATTGAACCACATTGAACCACACTGAACCACAATGAGCTACATTGAACCACAATGAACCAAATTGAACCACATTGAACCACATCGCACAATATCGAACCCCAGTGGACCACACGAATCACTATAAACTAACATTCAATCAAAATAAACCACATCGAACCATATACCAATAGAATCAAATTGAAGCACATTGAACACCAGTGAATCACAGTAAGAAACCACAGTGAACCACATCGGATCATATATAACCACATTGAACTACATAGAACCATATCACAACCTACCAAACTGAACCCCAACGAACCACATCGAACAACATTGAATCACAACGAACCACATTGAATCATATTGAAGCACATTGAACAACAATGAACCATAATGAACCACAATGAACCACATTGAACAACAATGAACCATAATGAACCACAACGAACCACATTGAACAGATCCCAGTGAAACACAAAGAACTACAAAGGACCACCTAGAATCACAACGAACCAAATTGAACCACATTGAACCACATTGAACCACAACGAACCAAATTGAACCACATTGAACCACATCGAACAACGTTGAACCACAATATGTCAGTCACAACTCATAATAAGCTTAGGAAATTTGGAGTGGAACGAGCGGTACACAGGCATTTGGTGTTAGTGATTGCTATTATGGTGCGTATGGATGAACTGGTCAGCTACTCAACCCCATTATAAATCCATCAGCACAACAATCTCTGTGCTCAAGCGATACTGCTTGATTGACGGAAAGACTGCGGTTCACAATCAATGACTTCTGTCGCGATTGCGGCTCTTAAGAAGAGAAAGATTCCGCTCTACAGCTCATGTGTGACTGCCCCTCGCTAGCTAGGAGAGAACATAAATTCTTGGGGGCACACGATTCCTCACTGGTCTGATGGAATTGTCATCCATAAATGTTAGGAACATAGACAGGTTCATATCGGAACCACAATTGTTCCCACGTGGTAGATTGGGGAAGCATACTTAAGGTATTACATTGAGCCTTTAAGTGAGTTTTTCCGAAGGAGCCACCCCTCTAACCCAAGCTATGGTGCGTATAACGAGTCATGCGGACTAAGTGTGATTCCCAATTGTGTTTTATCTTTGAACAGAAGGAAGAGTACCCCTGTATATCTTAGACAGATTATTTTTAATGGATTTAAGTGCATCAAACAAAAATCACTTAACTATTTATCCTCCATAATCCCCCCCAGCTAAATATAGGACTCTACACCAACCTTAGCTAAATCCATAGAAAATGGACTAAAGAAACAGCGTAGAAGCGGCTCAAGCACAATTACGGAAAAAAGAAAAGTGGGAAAATCGTTGCCGCCAGTTCAAATTCAATTTTTGTTTTTGCCAATAATTACCCAATAAACGCCCCGCATCCTTTAGACACCAAGGACTATTTAGAGACTTGCCACACCCAGCCTAAGATACTCGAGTGGGTTTGTCCTATTGCTGTGGCTTTGCTTGTGAGCCACCTGGCCAAGCGAAGAATGGTTTTAGAGGCCCACGGAACAGTTACAACGTGATGCGCGTTTCAGCATCCTGAACGGGCTGCGGTGGTCAAGTGTTGGGCTGCTGGAAGATGTGTGTGCTCTGTCATTACGAGTACCTGGCAATTTAGAAGAAGGAAAAAAGTGTGGTGCGTTTTGTACACTTCTCCACAGGTGCCTCTCGCAAAGCAACTTGTGTTTCTCACAAACAATGGACAGAGATCGGGCCGCTGGCGTGGATGTAGCGTGTGTGTGGTCGGTCGTGAGCGCTCCTTGGATATTTCATAATTTATGAATGAATATTTTGCAGTGAATAAATCTTGGCCACGTTGTTGTTTTTGGGCAACTCATTCTCTCCGTTGTGCGTTTTCTACGCACACACTGCTTGTCCATACAAGGATTTGATGCAGCGACAAGAAGTGGTCTCCAGGCCACCTACGTTTTGCGTCCCAAATGAAAATGTCAACCCGAACATAACAATTACGAGTCCCACACTCACTCTGCATGGCAAGTGTTCTGTTCATCAACTCGTTGCTTTGCATTGTCTCCATTATAAATATTTGAAAATATTACAAGGCGAATGCCCCTGGGTGTGCGAATTCCTTGGAGTAGTCTAACAAGCACTGAAAATCATGCAAGACATGCAAGCAAAGGTGTTGCTACCTTGGCAGTTCCTCATTCATAATCGCAACTGTCGAAGCGAGTCCTTCAATTATCTGCAAGAGTGAAAGTCATGCTAAGCCTTTTCAGACCAACAATGAAAAGAGAAGGACAACAACTCGTAGAAATGCTCAAAAGCAAAACAACCTTTAAGTAAAAAAAGGCTATTAGTCAGTCATACCGACTGTTAAAAATGCACTACACCTTAGTGTGTTGGTGAGTTGAATATTATCCCACTTTATATTAAGGACTATTATCGTCTGCCCAATTTAATTGCACACATATAACACATATTCATGTATTGGTACGAAAATTTGTTTTTTTTTGCCAATAGTTCCTTCACCGGATTGAGCCAAGTAATACAAAGTTGAGCTGTAAGAATAGTAATATCATTGAACAGCAGAAACAGTTGTCAAGATTTTATTCACTACGCAATTTAAATATTTTTAATTTTACCTCTATATCCCTCGTTATGATCCTGCTTCCAAGTCACAATTGAACTGCTTTATATTTGTATGTCTCCTTTGTATAATTCCAACCGGCTTTCCATAATGTTCTTAACTGCGCTAATGAAAGAGAATCAATACCTCGGCAATAAAAATGCGACCGGTAACAGTTACCCGACAGTTACCCGATAATTACCCGATAGTTACCCGATAGTTACCTGATAAGTTACCGACAGTTAACCGACAGTTAACCGACAGTTAACCGACCGACAGTTAACCGACAGTTAACCGACAGTTAACCGACAGTTAACCGACCGACAGTTAACCGACAGTTAACCGACCGACAGTTAACCGACAGTTAACCGACCGACAGTTAACCGACAGTTAACCGACCGACAGTTAACCGACAGTTAACCGACCGACAGTTAACCGACAGTTAACCGACCGACAGTTAACCGACAGTTAACCGACCGACAGTTAACCGACAGTTAACCGACCGACAGTTAACCGACAGTTAACCGACAGTTAACCGACAGTTAACCGACAGTTAACCGACAGTTAACCGACAGTTAACCGACAGTTAACCGACAGTTAACCGACAGTTAACCGACAGTTAACCGACAGTTAACCGACAGTTAACCGACAGTTAACCGACAGTTAACCGACAGTTAACCGACAGTTAGCCGACAGTTAACCGACAGTTAGCCGACAGTTAACCGACAGTTAGCCGACAGTTAACCGACAGTTAGCCGACAGTTAACCGACAGTTAACCGACAGTTAACCGACAGTTAAACGACAGTTAACCGATGTTAACCGACAGTTAAACGACAGTTAACCGACAGTTAAACGACAGTTAACCGACAGTTAAACGACAGTTAACCGACAGTTAAACGACAGTTAACCGACAGTTAAACGACAGTTAACCGACAGTTAACCGACAGTTAACCCAACAGAGTAAAGAAACTTAAACGTCAAACGGCAAAGCAGCGAAATAAAGCAGACGGACGTTGTACATGGATCCACTGAAAATCGTGGTGAATCCAATCAAAATCGTGTTGAATCCACTCAAAATCGTGGTGTGTCCGCTACGGACACTAGCAGCGAAAAAGACTTTCTTTTCTCTGTCTTCTCTGTTTCCAACTCCACGGAACATGATCATAGACTCTTTTCATATTGTAAAATCATATACCCTTTCCCGATTGTGAAATTTGATAGAATTTTTCTAAATAATGTTTGATTATTGTCAATTTTTCCAATGGTATTCCGCAAAGTGCTGAAATATATTGTGAATGACACTTTTCCAGAGAATAGTTGAGCGAAAAGCTCACCTGATAAATAGGAAATGGTTCTCGACTATACTAGAAATGTCGAAAAGCATTACGAATATTTTCCACCTTGGGTTTTCGTGGTGTTTGCACCAACAACAACCATATTGACTAATATACTGTATCACTGTTTGACAGTTGAGGCATGCATTTAAAATGTCACTATCACTTGAGTTTATTGGGATATACTTGGAACAGTGCGAGTATCTTATATGTGACTTTGTTTCTCTCATACTCATACTTGTTGTCTCCTTAAAAGTGACCACGGGAGAGAGAGAATGATAACCAGATTTGGTTGGTGTTTCATTGGGGACTAATGTCAAATCACTGTCAACTGGACATTGGAACATTCTCGACTGTTGAGTACATATTTTTCTTATATAATTCTTTGATTTCAAAAGGACAAATTGAACTGCACATTTTTAGAGATAGTTGAAGTTATTATTAACGATGTCCATATCTTGTATTCCACCATTCTTGACTAAATTGTTCCCAAAAAACGGATACGTAAGGTAAAATGACACAAAATGTAATTATAATGGGGACCACTGTTTTTGACATCATGCTGGGAATGCGTTTTGACCATGGTGAACTTTGATTTAGGCTACAAAAGCACCAAAGTTCACAATAGTCTATTTGGTATGCAGTTGGACTGTTGTGAACTGTGGTACAGGAAATATAAGTATCATTGGGAACTTTGTTACAGGTAGAGAACACAGAGAAAAGAAACTCTCTTTCGCTGTCAGCGTCCGTAGCGGACACACCACGATTTTGAGTGGATTCACCACGATTCTGAGTGAATTCAACACGATTTTGGGTGGATTCATGTACAACGTCCGTCTGCTTTATTTCGCTGCTTTGCCGTTTGACGATTAAGTTCCTTTAATCTGTATACTCTGGCATGAACTCCTCTTTATTGACGTCCCTCTTCAAATGGCGTGAACACACCACAGATCTGTCAAAATCAGCTGTGAATTGTAAACAAAGCCACACCCAAACGAAGTTGGCTGTGATTGGCGCAACTAATTTGTAAGGCGAATGTAAGAAAAGTGGCGATAGAATGTTTTTCTTTTTTCTAGTGAATTGATAGAGAAACATATTTTATTTTACCCAGTTGCAGACATCGCTGTCGATATTCTATGGCAATATACCCCTAAACAGTTCACAATAGTCCAACGATATTCGTCCAGTTTTTTGCCAGTTGTGTTCGTTGTGTTCAAATGTGTTCCGGTGAGTACTGAAATCGAAAAAGTGCAGTGAAGCGGCGTACTTGCTTATAAAACCAGATTTATCTGTGGATATCGTACGTAGGTTTATATATTTATATATGCCGCTGAATTCGATTTACTTTATTAATTAGTTTCATTATTGCAGACACAAAAGTCTGAGATTGGCGGATCGGGGCGTGACTCATTTCAAAATTAACGGCGTCTTTTCAGTTATTCCCCAAGGATACACCAATGTTGGGCGCGCACTGTACACTATTTGGTTGTTTGACAAGAATTCAAGCACACGGCTTTAAGGATGCACAAAATTGCATTCCAAACGCCGCAGACCCCTCACTGAGCCGGCAGAGTAAAAGTGTCGCAAGTGGCAGCCAAAGTGCTTAAAATAATATCGAATGTAAAACAAAAAAGTGTCTCTCAGTTGTCGGATGCACATTTATTTTAATACCACCTGTTCTAAATACCATCAACTCGGCAAATGTGAGGAAATATGGGCGCGCTACATGCGGCAAGGTGCGTTTGTGACAAACAATCATACCACTGAAGAACAGCGAGCAGCTAAATTGGATTATATACAATTACCGACGTTTACTTGTGTGAGTATTTAGACTGTTGGTAATAGGAGTTAGAAGTATTTTGATTTGAACAATACATCATTATATGGAAGCAGGAGGGTATTGAAGAGAAGTGTAATAGACTACTTCAATAGGGAGATTGAAGGAACATTCAACTACTTCCCAACTTCTCGTAGTATTTAGTTGATATAGTTATATTTGGATCGGGATATTGAAGAGAAGTGTAATAGACTACTTCAAAAGGGATATTGAAGGAACACTCAACTTCTTCCCAACTACTCGTAGTATTTAGTTGATATAGTTATATTTGGATCGGGATATTGAAGAGAAGTATTATAAACTACTTCAATAGGAAAAGTGAAGGAATATTCAATAACTTATATATAGTTATACCACCGACTGTTATAGACAGATTCTACTCAGATGTTTACGTGATTTAAACCTCTTATAAGGTTCTAGAAGTATGAGGTCACATCCACTGAGGCCTGACGAACGGCGTAGTGTGAAAAATAATCTATGAAAATGCGGTAAATATAGGAACAAACATATATGTAACCATTTGTATATATATACTTTAACCCCCCACCCCCCCTTTATTCATTCACGGAAGCTTTCTTTGTCAAGAAACCATCAGTAACTTATCTAGGTAATATCCTCAACCACTCCATTGAATATTGAGTGTTTTCACAGCTCGCCATAAGACTTTACAGAAGCAGTTCTAAGGTATCCCTCCTTTGGAGGCGTCTTATTAACGAAGTCCTAATAAGCTCCTCGCCAAACAGTTAGGGTGAGTTTCCAATTTAAGAGGTGTTAACTAAGTGATACTCAAACGTGGGTATATTGAACTCACGAAGGATGTTAAGAGTTCCTGAAATACCATGAAAGCACCAGTGATGTCAGAATTTTCAATTGAAGGCAATTGCGTAGAGTTTCTCCCTGTTGGACGGACACGCGGTACCCCCCAATTGAATCCAATACGTCCACACAGGCTTAAAGATGCTGGTACAAATAGGTACCTTGTATTCTAAAGCAAGGTTGGAGGGTTTATGTAGTGACCAGTTGAAGTTATGAAGCAACAATTGGATCTAAGGACGCTACGAATCACGCTTCGATTCAATGTGTTTAGTCCAAGTTAATCGTCTGTCTCAGTGGATGTCCAGGTACTTTATGTCAGAGCATAGATGCGAATAGGGTGTGGACATGCGTCCTTCCTTGAGGCATATCTTAAGTGTGCACATTTAGCTTCATTGATCTTTATCCAACCTCGCCTTTTGTTAAACCACTGTTCAATAGAGAGTAAGTGGCTCTGTAGCCAGTGCGAGGATTCGAGATGGCAGCTGCTTGTACTCAGTACTCGGGCGATATCATCGGCAACGGTGAATATATCGGAAGTTGGCATGTCAGCTGTAAAGAACACATACAGCAGTGGTCCAAGCACACTGCCTGGAGGTACTCCTGCTTTGATGCCAAAGTAGTCAGAAGTGGTATCACCTTGGCTTGCCAATAATTTTCTGAACGAGTCTAAGCAAACTATATGTCCAGCGAACTTGGATTGTCCAGTGAACTTAGTTTGTTTAGCGAACTTAGTTTGTCCCGATGACTGAACGAACTGAATGTACAGATATCTACATCTATTGCTGGCTATAAGAGGGCAGTGATACAGGATGCGATTGACTGTTCTCTCCTCCTTTCTACTAAATATTCCAACTCCTCATTTAACTGTTCAAATTAGACTTCAATACAATTTCAGATTAATATCTCTTATGTTCCTTCAGAAGTATAGAAAGTAGGACGAATCTCACCTATCCTTTATATTGTAAGATTCTTTTTTTCTTTTGTCGCAAAAACTAGTCCTATATAGTCCTCTCAGACCACAAGGCATCCATTGTACTATATTTGACGTTCCATTTTTATTTGTCTTTGAATCCACCTGGTTTGTGAATAAACCTCAGGAGATCCTGTATCCCTAAGTAGGCAAAGTTTGCTCTATTTAGGAAGACAGCGACAAATACCTCGAACTTGATTCTAGCGAAAGTGGGGCATACTCATAGAACGTGGTCCACCATCTCATATTCCTCTCCACAAGCCCGGCAATGAGCACTGCCTACAATGCCTGTCATTTGCATATGCTTTTCCCATACAAAAGGGGGAGGAGGAGACTGTGGAACATCTCTTCTGTAGGTGCCCCGCTCTGGCTAGAAGCAGAGCAGGCTCTTAGGCAAATACGCTTTTAACTCTGTGTCTGGCGCGAAGGTCAAATAAATCCTGCGCTTTATTAGGTCTTCGAAATGGTTTGACGAGTAAATCAGAGTTGGTATCACAATAGACCCATGGTGGTCTGAGTGAGTTGGTCTGTAGATCGGCTACCACGGTAACCTGACCTAATGACACATCATCAGTCCGACCATAGGTCTGCCAAGTCTCTCCTACCAAGTGACAGAAGGAACCTTGATGTTCTATCGGAAATAACAAGGGGGCATAACTCTAGCACATCTGCTGCTTCTTCACCAATAGTGGCCCTAATGGTAGCAAAAGATAAGGAAAGAACAGCTTCCGGGCCAGTAAATCTATATTGACCCGCATTACCTTGGTTTCGTTGAAAGTTGCCTTGAGGCCCACTCTTGCTGTGACTTCTTGTACCAGTGACGTGGGCGAAAGTGTGTGTCATTAGGCAAATATCGTCAGCATTATCGAGATCATCACGCCGGCCATCAATTCCTCAGGTCAAACGCTTCGTTTTGTGCATCGCTTTGCTCATAACAAACTCCAGGACAATGTTAAACAGCCACGGCGACAGCACACACCCCTGCCTAACACCCATCAAAACCTTCATACGTCCACTCAGCTCCTTCTTAGGCATGATGGGATAGCCAGCGTTGTTTTAAAGTGCTGCCGTTAACTCGATCAGCTTTGGTGGTACATCTTTGCAAGCTAGTCCACTCCAATTTGCGTGGTGGTGTGGAGTATCGAATGCCTTTTGGAAGTCGATAAGTATAATATAGAGGTAGGAACGCCACTCCACCGATTGTTCCACTATAACACGGAGACTACTAACATGATCGATGCACAATAGTCCCAGTCGAAAACCCGCTAGTTCCTTTCTAAGTTTCGATTGTAAGGCATTCGATAGATGCACGATTTAATATTGTACGAAGCATCGTGGTTTGCTCCTAATATCGATGAAAGAAAGGCATTAGTTCAGTTGAAAATAGTTCACATTTGCAGTTCATTTAATAATCAGATATAGACAATCGCTTGTCCGTCCCTAACCAAAGCACTGAGCAGCTTGTGCTGGAAAGCGTAGCGCCTTACGAGAAAAGATCCAAATCAAACGAAATACCCCCAAACAGAATTGTGGCTGACATTTTCGCGCGCCAGTATCTGGCGCAATTATCTAATTGCACAAAAATGTGCATGGTAGAAATGTAAATTTGCGAAATAGAAATTTTAAGAAAAAAACTTTATAAAATGTGCGCTAAATAACTTGCGAGCGAACGCAACCAAACGAGTGGCGCTCTCAAAGCCGCCCGTCTGGTTGGCCGACTGTCTGTGTTGGCCAAATAAATTGCTTCTTAATGTAGGTGCCGACGATTTCCTTCCTACTTCCTGAAATTTTACTAATGCATTCATTGCAAAAATGTGCAATTTATATACATATGTAAATACAAATGTACATATATACTTTGAAATAAATAAAATGACTCATGAGAAGTGCGTACTTATATAGCAAGAAGTGTAAAGATCACCCAGGACAAGAGACCTCACATGAGGGTACACTATGATAGAATCACAGTGGGCCTGATTCTGACAGCTGAGGAATGTGGTGTCCAACACTGACGAGGAAAATACTATATATGTATATGTACATATCCAAACATATATGCAGACATATATATAATTAATATTTTTCCACCCCTCCTCCTTATAAACAATTTTCCCAGCATTTGGAACAGTTTTTGATATTGATATTGATATTGATATATATACTCGTATGTACATAGAAATATTGATATTGTTGTCATATCAAATGGTAGTGTCGCATATCTAATGATAGTGTCGCATATCTAATGATAGTGTCGCATATCTAATGTGTTCACTATTCGGCTACACTAATGTAAGACCATAGTGGGACTACAGAGTTGTATAATATTCCAATTGTTGTACCAGTGTCAGCTGAAGTTTCCCTTTTAAACTGTCAAAAGAAAAGCAAAAGGAATTAACAGCTCATCACAATACATATATATCCTAAAGGGAGTGGTAGATCACAAGGAATCAATGGCAGTTCACAAGGGATCAATGGCAGTTCACAAGGAATCAATGGCAGTCCTCAAGGGATCAATGGCAGTTCACAAGGGATCAATGGCAGTTCACAAGGAATCAATGGCAGTCCTCAAGGGATCAATGGCAGTTCACAAGGGATCAATGGCAGTTCACAAGGGATCAATGGCAGTCCTCAAGGGATCAATGGCAGTTCTCAAGGGATCAATGGCAGTTCACAAGGGATCAATGGCAGTTCTCAAGGGATCAATGGCAGTTCACAAGGGATCAATGGCAGTCCTCAAGGGATCAATGGCAGTTCACAAGGGATCAATGGCAGTTCTCAAGGGATCAATGGCAGTTCACAAGGGATCAATGGCAGTCCTCAAGGGATCAATGGCATTTCACAAGGGATCAATGGCAGTTCACAAGGGATATCAATGGCAGTCCTCAAGGGATCAATGGCATTTCACAAGGGATCAATGGCAGTTCACAAGGGATATCAATGGCAGTCCTCAAGGGATCAATGGTTCAATTGCACTATGTTCAGTTTGTAATTACACCATGTTCAAGACAAGCCCAACCCAAGGTGAATTCACTTTCAATCCCCTTGAGCTCAACCGCATAGCATAATAATCCAGGTACCGCATCACCAACGATCTTGGTAAAAAGCCAAGTACAAGAAGATATTCAATACTTACTCATCACCGAATTTTCATCCAAGTGTAATGTATATTTTCATATAAGTAATCTCACCCACTTTCAGCAACTCACCTTCACTCCCACCCTGTTTATGAGAGCTTAAGCATACATTTTGAAAGCCACTCCCACTTGTATTATGATGTTTGTTTAGCATCGTTGTTGAGGTGAATGCGATTCAGAAATTGCTCCCCGCCAAGGTGAATTTATTCTAAAAATTAATGCAAGAACAGATTTTTCTGAACTCATTTTCGTTGGTGAACTGTTTAAAGTGAATGTGGAGAAAATGCGATCAATTGAAATTTGCAAATTTATATTTAATGAGAATTTGATTTCTCAAAAATTCTACTGTTATGCCTTGAATGGTATGAGGCACCGAATATCATTTATTTTGATCAGCTGTCTTTGCTTAGGTTTGACAATTCACAAGGGAAGCAAATTGCCTTCTATCCGATAAATTCACCACTCTTTGGGCAAATTCTCCTCTCAGTTGGGCAAATTTTCACAATGTAACTGCACAGTGATGGAAGCTCAGAACCAAGGTGAATTTAGTAAATTCACCTTGCTGAGAACTGATTTTTCATTACATTATCACCATGGTACAATTTAAATGACAAGAGAGTGAGAGAGAAAGGGAAATAGAAAGAAATCAAGAGAAAGAGAGAGGAAAGGAAATAGAAAGAAAGAGACAGAGATTGAGACAGATAAAGAAGCAGAGAAACAAAGCGAAAGAGAGAGTTTTCCTTCGAAAAATGAATCATACTTGGATTAATTTTTTGACAGCCCAAATGCTCTCTCTGACCTTAGATCACTGAAATAAACCTTAGAAACTATGAAATGTACAAGAAAAATACATTTTCTGAGAAAAGTTGAAACTCAACATAAGTCATATTAAACACATTTGTGTATTCAATAAATAAAAATGTTTTATTTTTTTATAGATAGAAGAACCACCCGGCGAATGTTTGTCACACTTAAGGGCCAACCAAAATAGACGAGACGAGACATAGCGAGTAAAGGGTCAACCAATATAGACGAGACGAGACATAACGAGTAAAGGGCCAACCAAAATAGACAAGACGAGACGTAACGAGTAAGTTCAAGCATATGTGAATAAATGTTAATAATCAAAATGGCCGTACGTATTTGATCGAAACTGAACGAAACATTTAGAAGCGACGTTCGGTTCCGTAAGAACCGAACTGCAAACGTCTGCTACTCGCCACAAAGCTACTTTGTTGACACGATTATTTTAAAAAAAAAATTGATATTAAAATGACGGAATTTTGCTACAATTTAATCGCCGCTGTGAGGGATGAGCTCACAATTTATGTAAAAAGCGGTGCGTTTGATAGCGTCACATTTTGGGTTAAATGTCAAAATCGAAGTGACGAGTGCAGACGTTCGTCCGATCGCTATCATTACGTCTTGTCTATTTTGGTGGGCCATTTAACCTCTAAACACTCATGACTTTTGAGTTAAAACTTTGACTTTCATAAATCAGCTGTTACGAGCAAACATATGAAGCTCAGTGTTAGCGAGTATGCATGACATTACATTTACTATCGAGACCCTATTGAAATTAGATTCTCTACGTAAAGTCAACGAAAGTTGAAAAACAGCTGTTTAATTTGTTCAAGAAATCAGCTGTTTTTCAACTTTCGTACTCATGACTTTTGCTCTATAAATTAAAGTCATGAGTACTCGGTCAACGAAAACAAAAGTTTAAGTTATCATATTGTCATATTAACAACATTTCCTGTATTTTGGTCAAATAATATTGACCACACTTCCTGAATTTTTATAATATCTACAATTTATTCCACACATATACTCCTACCAATTTTATAAATATAGATCCTAAAATATCATATAAGCTTTTCCCGAACATATATTTTTGTCTCGTACTGTGATTGACAGCTGTGAGGAGAGCTCTGACAGTCGTGCTCACCACCTCCACCATGTTTAGTTACCCTACGGTATTTCATCTCCAATCATATAAGCTTCAGAGGGAATGGTGAATGCATCTGTCACAAACATGTATGACAGTTTTATTTTAAGGTTATTTTTCCTCTCTCCTGGCTCTGCACAATCCATCGTGTGCTGAATATAACATAAACAAACCCCCGTTCTGGGCTTACATCACTGCATAGTCACATTGATTGCAGAGTGCACAAAGGTGCCTTAGCAAAATTGTCCCAGTGAATTGTTTATGCAAAATGGAAGCATACAATCAAAATAATTGTAGCTGACCAAAGGAACCTGCAGTTGAATTATATAAAACCAAAACAATTGTGCTGATGCATACACGTGTAATTAGAATGTGACTGCATTATAAATTCAAGTATTGTGCACTCTTCTTTTCATTGCGTGCATAAAGGGTTAATTTATCCCTCATGCAACCGAACAAAGGCAAAATCATAATTTTCCTTAGTTTCTGTCTATTCCCAGCCGCGGTGTGTATTTGCGAGTGTACGCCAACTTAAGCCATTTAGCACTCTGCTATTGTTCCTCGTTGTCTTCTTCTTGCTGCATTACTAAGAAAGTCATTTTCTGCATACGTCGTTTAACATATTCATCGCAACTGACGTTGGCGCCGATTTCTAGGCACGTATGAGCGTGTATGCACTATGCAACATATAAATGTACGGGCAATGGGTGCGTGTGTGTGAGTTTATTTGAAAGCAGTGATCTACAGGTCATTCCCGCCTTTGTTGAGCCATTTCGATAATTAAATCGATTAGTGTTTCAAGCAGTGAAACTGCCGCGGAGTGTTCAAATATGTGCAGTTAAAATCTAACTAATAGTTGTAAAAAGTGCAATATTTCATAAATTGTAGGTTTTTATTGTATTTAATAAAAGTTTCTACAACCGAAACAAATAAATTAAACTTTTTAAATGTGAAAACGTTGAAATGTACGAGCAGAAATGGCATTGGAACAACAACAACAACACAACTTCGTGTCGCACGATTCTGGCGCGTATTGCGAATTTGGCGCTCGCTGCTGCGCTGCTGACGTCACTCTGCTGCCGTAGCAAAAGTCGGTTACGTTGTTCAAACTTTCAATACAACCCTTTGGACTACGCGCCAACTTCTTGAGACGGGTAACAACTTGATCGCTGCCGCCACTAACTCGCCGGCCTTGTGCTCTGCTTCATTTCGAGAAATGTGTCAATTTTTGCCACAAATTGTGCAACTTGTTTCACAAAGTTTGAGTCGATGGTCAATTACGGCGCCAGTTCGTGTGTGAGAGGCCTTTGAACTATCGAGCGTGTGTGAACGCAGGTAGGTAGGAGGGTATTCAAAACGCTTAGAAATGTGCATACGAATTGTGTTTAATGTGTCTATTTCAGGGTTGCTCGGTGTGGGCGGCATTATTTGTGTACGCTGTGCTGTGTATTTGCACTTGATTCCGGAGGAAGCGGCTGCGAGCGGTGTATTAACGTCGGGTGAAAAGTTTAGCTTCGTTATGTAGCGCTCCGTGGAATGCTGTGCTGACTGCGTTGGTGTATTGAACAAAAAGTCAAAAAAAGCCCTGCACTTAAATTATGTTTTAGCCACAAACGAGTACAAAAATAAGTCTGGGAGGATATCATATCATTCTATTAAAACCCGAGAGGACAAGGAAATATAAGGAGATCTGTGAGTAGATGAAGACTTTTGTTAGTATTGCTTTTAATATATGTATAATTTTGATCAATGAATGAACGAAAGTCGTGTACTCGTTTTCAAATGCAGCGAAGCACCACTCAGAAAAGCTCTGATATATGTACGTTTTATTTAAATTTGCGTGTGTGATGTTTGGTTGACTGAAATCAACTACGGTCGTAGTCGCACCTTCAATTTTGGTGGTCTTATGGGCCAGAGTACTAATTAGCAAGATGACTAAATAACTATTGATTATAAGTCATTTATTAAATTGATTTTATTTATATTTCAATCATTTAAAAACTGAAAAAATATATGTATATAAAATATCTATAAATTTATAATATATCTATATATAAAATATTCATTAATTAATAATATATTACAAAAATATTAATAAACTAATAATATATTTATATAGTGAATATAATAATATTTATAAATTAATAATATATAAAATATTTATTAATTAATAATACATTTATGTATTTTTAAATTATTAATATATTTATTACAAAAATATTTATAAATTAATATATTCTTTCTATAGTAAATATAATAATATTTATGAATGAATAATATATTTATATATAAAATATTTATTGATTAAAAATGTATTTATGTATAAAATATTTATTAATTAAAAATATATTTATATATAAAATATTTATTAATTAAAAATATATTTATATAAAAAATAATTATTAATTAAAAATATATTTATATATAAAATATTTATTAATTAAAAATATATTTATATATAAAATATTTATTAATTAAAAATATATTTATATAAAAAATAATTATTAATTAAAAATATATTTATATATATAATATTATTAATTAAAAATATATTTATATATAAAATATTTATTAATTAAAAATATATTTATATATAAATATAATAATATTTATAAATTAATAATATATTTATATATAAAATATTTATAAATTAAAAATATATTTATATATAAAATATTTATTAATTAAGAATATATTTATATATAAATATAATAATATTTATAAATTAATAATATATTTATATATAAAATAAATATTAATTAAAAATATATTTATATATAAAATATTTATTAACTAAAAATATATTTATTTATAAAATATTTATTAATAAAAAATATATTTATATATAAAATATTTATAAATTCGTAATATAGGGGAAAATAGGGTATACTAAGCTTGTGCGGTGGAGCTGTTTTTTAACTACCAGAAGAAGGCGTGGCAGATATGGATATATATATATATACATATATATATATATATATATATATATATATATATATATATATATATATATATATATATATATATATATATATATATTTTTTTTTTATTTTTTATTTTTATTTTTATTTTTAAATTCATATTTATTGGATCTTTCCTTTTTGGCAAATGTCAATAAGTAAGAATATGCTAAAATTATTGGAAGATATTCTTTGCCAATGCTCTGAATATTTTATATTATTGCATATTTACATTATTCAATATATTTTAAGTTAAATTGTACTATATATAAAGGAAGAAAAGAGGAAAAAAACTCATTCTTTCGTTCAGAGTATTCCAATATCAGTTGTGCCTTTTTTTAACCTTTTGGTATACTTTCTCCGAAGTAGATTAGTTGCCAGTTTATTTGGATGCGATCTTAACCTCTCAGCGTAGTTTGTGCAGAATTTTCAAATATCTTCTTTAACTGTGTGTTTACTTCCAGATCTTTATGAATGTTGGAGTTTTTGACGTACCAAGGCGCTTTGTAGTAGTTTAGATTGCAATTTTTGTACCTTTTCTATGTTGGAGCCGGAAGAGGTACCCCACAACTGTATCAATATTCCATTGGTTTAATGGTTGTATTGAATAGAAGAATTTTATATCCCAATGATAATTTTGATAATTATGAACCAGTTCATATTAATAGCTATGATTTTTGCTTGAATACGTTTCATTTGTAGGTGTTTTCTCCATCTTAACCTCTTGTCAAGATACACTGCAAGTTAATTAACTTCTGTCTTTTGTGGAATGGACTGTTCATTGATGTGAATGGAGGGACTGTTCATTGATGTGAATGGAGGGATAGTTCTCTGGACTTAATGTGAAAGTCACATGTGTGCATTTTAATTCGTTAATTTGAATCCTCCATGTTCGCAGCCAATGCTCTATTTCATTCAGGTGGGTTTGAAGATTACAAGTTGCTATCCTTGGCTTCGATCAGTATGAGTGCTTAGTATTGCTGTGTCATCTGCAAACGTCCATGTTACAAAATTTTCATATGTTGGTAGATCTGAAGTGAAAATAAGGTAGAGAGGCCAAGTACACTCCCTTGAGGCATGCCTGCTGTTATTTCGTAACTTCGAGAAGTGAATGTTTTTTGTTTTACTACGCACTTTCTATCTGTAAGGTGGCTTTTGAGTATAGCATGGGTTCTTTGTGGAAGTAGGGTTTGTATTTTGTACAATAGTCCTTCAGGCCATACCTTGTCAAATGCTCGGGCTATGTGGGCTATGTCTAGAAATAAGGCAGTGCAGTATTTTTTCCCCTCGAAGGCTTCTCTTATTTCAGAAACAATTCTATGGACCTGCTCTATGGTGCCCTGTTTAGTTCTGAATCCAAATTGATGCATGGGCAGTATTCTTTTAATATTGACTTCTGATTGTATCTGATGAGAAAGAGAAGTTTTTCTAAGATATTCGGGAAAATTGATAACAAGCTTATTGGTGTATAGGAGGATACAATTGTAGGATCTTTGCCAGGTTTCAGTATCAGGTCTATAGGAGGATACAATTCTAGGATCTTTGCCAGGTTTCAGTATCAGGTCTATAGGAGGATACAATTGTAGGATCTTTGCCAGGTTTCAGTATCAGGTCTATAGGAGGATACAATTGTAGGATCTTTGCCAGGTTTCGGTATCAGGTCTATAGGACGATACAATTGTAGGATCTTTTCCAGGTTTCAGTATCAGGTCTATATGAGGATACAATTGTAGGATCTTTGCCAGGTTTCGGTATCAGGTCTATAGGAGGATACAATTGTAGGATCTTTGCCAGGTTTCAGTATCAGGTCTATAGGAGGATACAATTCTAGGATCTTTGCCAGGTTTCAGTATCAGGTCTATAGGAGGATACAATTGTAGGATCTTTGCCAGGTTTCAGTATCAGGTCTGTAGGAGGATACAATTGTAGGATCTTTTCCAGGTTTCAATATCAGGTCTATATGAGGATACAATTGTAGGATCTTTGCCAGGTTTCGGTATCAGGTCTATAGGACGATACAATTGTATGATCTTTGCCAGGTTTCAGTATCAGGTCTATAGGAGGATACAATTCTAGGATCTTTGCCAGGTTTCAGTATCGTCATTATTTCAGATAGCTTCCAAACGCGTGGAGAGTAACCTCCATTCATGATATGCATGAGATGCTTGATTGCCATCTGGGGTGACTCCGCTATCATTTTTGGTGCGATTCTGTCTGGGCCAGGTGCAGTTGTTAGTTGATTTCACAGTTTTAATTGAAAGCGAATAGAGTTGTGTGATCCTGTAGTTGTACTGTCTACTGCTATTACTGTTTGTTATGGGTGTATTAGGTTAGGTTAGGTTATATGGCTGTCCTAAGACTCACTTAGGCCTGTTCAAGGCCCATTGTGGCCACTAGAGCGTTTTTCCCCTACACCTCCGGATCCTCCTTAAACCATCCAGTGGATTTGATAAAAGTAGCCACTTTCGTTAGCTTCATCCGGGATATCTCCTCAATGGTGTCCAGAAATGCAAAACCAAGAGTGGAGAACCTTTTTCTGTATAGAGCAATGCACCCACACAGGAGGTGTTTCCTCTTCCTCGACATCTTGACAGTCATAGTGGGGTACCCCAGGTCTACTTGCGTGTCTACCAACCAAACAGTGACCCGTCAGCACCCTTATTACAAATTTAATATCCTGCCTATTAAATGTCAACAGCAGTTTTGAATGGCCACGATTCCATTCCGGCCAAGTTTGTCGACTTGTTAGGCAAGATGATAACTGTCTCCATCTAATATATGCCACTTCGACAGTGTATCTATCTATCAATTTGCATGTTGCTAAAGGCTTTGCTAATGGAACTTTATCCGGAAGGATAGTTGAAGTTGTCTCCTCCCTAGCCAGCTTATCAGCCCTGCAATTGCCGATACCGCATGAGACAACAGGTCCCAAATGTTTTCTACTAAATAGTACCAGTTCTGATTTGTTGGCCAAACCACATGATTCTGACCATAGATTTAGCTCATCTAATATGCTTTGCATGAGTTCACAAAGCGTGTTGGGGAATTTGCCTATTACCGAGATTGCAATATCGTCTTCATAGTTAACCACGTGCACTCTTCTCTCCTCTAAGCCCTTTAACAGTTTATTCTTTGTCAGCACCCAAAGGAGAAGAGACAGCACCGCGCCTTGAGGAGTACCCCTGCTGGGTGTGTTATATATAAACACATTTTTTGAATGTTGCGCAAACGCTGGAGCTTTCTCCGAGTCCCTTCGAGCCCACGTGCCGTTTGCTAATCTTATTGGCACTGTAACGACTCTCTCTTGATAGCTGGGGTAGAACTCAGCGGCTCCAGGGGTCGTACACAGAAAAAATAGTCTGTTAACTCCGCAATTATTATTTAGGTCAAAATTAGGTTTTTATTTAAAATTCATAAATTGGGGGTTTTTTTTGTCTAAAAATGTATATACTATGGATGAGTCCTTACTGTTAACTTTAACGAGTCGTAATGCTGTACTACGCGTAGTCAGCTAAGTTTCTGTTCGGCGATACTTCTCTCTGTAGGTGTAGCGTCCGTTGTATGGTTTTGTGGCTCAGTGGGAAAACGATTAGAAACCAGATGTTCTCACTGAGTCCCTATGGTCTATAGGAGGATACAATTGTAGGCTCTTTGCCAGGTTTCAATATCATAATAATTTCAGATACCTTCCAAACCTATGGTCTATGTACGCCTTAGTGAGAAAACGATTAGAAACCAGATGTTCTCACTAAATCTCTAAGTTCGTAACGTAGGTGTAGAGCTGTTGCTAGTCAGGATGTTGGTGTTCATAGAAGATACTTACTGCTTGGGCTGCATGGCTTATATGCTCCAAGCGAACACGGTGGCTGGTGCATATTGTTGTTGCCGGGCCACCGTTGTGTGGTTCCACTTCCGTTGGCCGGCTTCGCTTGCTGCTAAAGTCACTCTTGTTGTTGCTGTGGACATGCTTGTTGTTGTTATGTGGCCATGCTTGTTGTTGCTGTGGACATGTTTGTTGTTGTTGAGGACATGCTTGTTGTTGTTGTGGATATGCTTGTTGTTGTGGAAATGCTTGTTGTTGTTATGTGGTCATGCTTGTTGTTCCTATGGTCACTTGACTTTGTGCCATCTTCTACTTGTGATGGTCAGTCACCTTGCTGCAGCGGTTTCCAGTTTAGCCAGCAGTGTTGTGGGCTGCCAGCAGCGCTGCCCAAAAACATATCTGGTTGCTGTAGTGTTGTTGTTGTCATATTTAAGTGTTTCAATTTGAATTTGTGTTAGAATCTTTTATTCTCGCTTCCGCCTTCTGCTACGTACTTAGTAGCAGTCGGCGCAGTGGTCGTTTAAGTCGTTGTCCCTCGTGTGCTTTGCCCTCGTCTCTGCGTGTTGTTAGTGTTAAATTTACCGAGCGAGCGTACTCGGCAAATTCCTCCGTTTGAGTTCGTGCACTCACCTAGTTTGCCGTGCGTGTATTTGTTGTAATATTTCGCTGTGTTTTGTCTTTTGGCATGCGTGGCGTTGGTTGGTAGGATCGTTGGCTGTGCGTGTGGTTGTTTTTGTTGTAATCAGTAGTTCTGTGTTAATTGTTGCAACTGATCTAATCTGCTGCTTGTTGCCTGTGCTCCCGCCACTGCTGTGATGTAATATCTACAGAGTCATCTGCAATGAGCTGAATTGGGGTTGATCAGATAATGGACGCGCCCGCTTTCCATATTTGAAACAACATTAAAATTAGTCTAGCTGTGCTCCTAATGATGCCTTATGTGTAAAATATGAATGTACATTAGGTGCATACTAGTGCGTGTGCAACATATGGGCAGCATACTACTACTGCCACGCCCACAATTAACCAAAAATCATTATTAGGTTTCATTAACGAAATTTCACACGAGGGATCACGGTACTAGCATTAAACAATACACAAAAAACGGAAGGAATATTTTCACAGCCACGCCCACTATTGACGCATATTTATATCATACGATCTATATACAATTTATAGACGAAATTTAATATGAATGATTATATTGACGCCTATAAAACCTTAAACCATACAAATGAGGTTTGCCACACCTCCCTCCCATATAATGAACCTTATGGACCACTGAAAATTACCCTAGCTATGCTCCTAATAATGATATATACATCAATAAAAATCGGTAGCAATATACATTAGGTCCGTACTAGCATGAATGCAAAATATGTTGAGATTATTATACTGCCACGCCCACAACTAACCAACATTCATTAGTGGGTTCATATGCATCAACGACATTTCACTTGAAGTTTCACAATGCTAGTATAAAACGCCGAACGAAACTGGGCGGGACACGCTGCGAGCCGCGCCCACTATTGATACATGGTTGAAGCTTAGGATCCGTACAAAATTTGTGGACTAAATTTGATATGAATAAAAATATGGATGCTACAAAACCATTTACAAGAATCGGGGTCGATCAGATAAAGACCACCTCTCCCTCCCATATAATGAACTTCGGGGACCCCACTTAAAGTTACCCTAACTACGCTCCTAATGGTGATATACTTATTAAAACAATTCGGTAGTATTGTACATTAGCTCTATACTAGTCTACGTATTGAAAATGTGAGTTATATTTATACTGCCACGCCCAGAATTCACAACAAATTCATTATTGGGCCCCTCTTTATTAGACTCAACGACGACATCACAGAAAACGAATGACGGTACTAGCATAAAACGCCAAACAGAAAATGGGCGGGGTAACTCCAACGCCACGCCCACTTTTATTATGTATGCATATCTCGAGATCTATGCAAGATTTATATAAGAAGTTTTACATAATGGCACATAAATAGATAATGAATCCAGGTGTTCGTAGTGGGCGTGACATATCAGTATGAAAAAGGGGCTTGCGAAGATGATTTTTATTCTGGTTTTATATGGGAACAATATCTATCGCCATGGTTTAATTCACACCCCCAATGTAAGGGTGAAGGGTATCTCGGAATCGGTCTAGGTAGGTAGGTAGGTAGGTTGAGCGGTCGCCTAAAAATCATACTTAGGCCTTGATTGACCCATTGTTTACCGCATAAGACATAGGTCCCAGTCGGTCTAGCCCGATTTCAGCTTTCTTGACTGGTTAATGTATTATGCCGATGATATTGAGTCAGTCCAAAGCAGTTCCTTATTGTTCAGTTTGCGCTTCATCTCTTTGGAATTGTGATATCGACCTTTCTTCATACGTGATTCGACGCAAACTCCCCTTTCTCTTGCTAAAAAATCAATTGGATTCGGGTTTATTTAGTGGGGGGACTGAACAGCAATCTGGGCTGAGTAATCTGAACTTGAATGTTCCTGGGACAAGAATATTTCACTGTTGTACAGGAAGTTATTTGAACTTTGACTTGATAGTTCGGTAAGTTAACTAGTTCTGATTTGAGATGAGTGCAAAGTGCAATTGGAGTTATTGTAAAATTTCGTATTCATTCCAGCAAAGTCTCCTTTGTAACTTGCTGTTAAGTGCTGCGGGATTTGTTTAAACAAAAACATGTTCCACACTGCACGATTATTTTGTTTTCTGAAGCAATATTCATCGAGTTATGTGTGTTTAACTTTAACAATGCACGTAATTAATTAACGATTTGCTGGAATATAATAGTCCGATGATTATTTAAAAGGTGTTAATTGTCACAGCGCCTCGTGCCACTTTGTCAGCGACGCTTAATTTCAAAGGTATTGTATTTTGCTCGAAGAATCAAGGCCTTGAGCACAGCGGAACAGTGCAAACTGATCCTTTCAATATCAATCTCTTCAATATGAATCTCTGTTCAATATCAATGTCTTTTCAATATGAATTTCTGTTCAACATCCCTTTCTTTTTAATATCAATCTCTGTTCAATATCAATGTCTTTTTAATATCAATCTCTTTTCAATATAAACCTCTTTTCGATATCAATTTCCTTTCAATATGAATCTCTGCTCAATATCAATGTCTTTTCAATATCAATCACTTTTCAATATAAGCCACTTTTCAATATCAATCTCTTTTGAATATTAATCTCTGTTCAATATCACTTTCTTTTTAATATCAATCTCTGTTCAATATCAATGTCTTTTCAATATCAATCTCTTTTCAATATAAACCTCTTTTCAATATCAATCTGTTTTCAGTATCAATATCCTTTCAATATCAATTTCCTTTCAATATGAATCTCTGTTCAATATCAATCTCTTTTCAATATCGATCCCTTGTCAATATAAACCTCTTTTCAATATCACTCTCTGTTCAATATCACTCTCTGTTCAATATCAATCTATTCAATATGAATTTGTTCAATATCAATCTGTTCAATATCAATATATGTTCAATAACCATCTCTGCTCTTATAAATCTCTGTTCAATGTCAGTCTCTTTTCAATCTGTTCAATATCACTCTCTGTTCAATATCAATCTATTCAATATGAATCTGTTCAATATCAATCTGTTCAATATCAATATCTGTTCAATAACCATCTCTGCTCTTATAAATCTCTGTTCAATGTCAGTCTCTTTTCAATCTGTTCAATATCAATCTCTGTTCAATATCAATCTCTGTTCAATATCAATCTCTGTTCAATATCAATCTCTGTTCAATATCAATCTCTGTTCAATATCAATCTCTGTTCAATATCAATCTCTGTTCAATATCAATCTCTTTTCAATATCAATCTCTGTTCAATATCAATCTCTGTTCAATATCAATCTCTGTTCAATATCAATCTCTGTTCAATATCAATCTATTCAATATGAATCTGTTCAATATCAATCTCTGTTCAATGTCAGTCTCTTTTCAATCTGTTCAATATCAATATCCTTTCAATATCAATCTCTGTTCAATATCAATCTCTGTTCAATATCAATCTCTTTTCAATATCAATATCTGTTCAATAACCATGGCCTCACTACCACAACTTGACTACATGATGTCTAAAAGAGAGAGATCAACCTGACTACATCATGTCTGAGAGAGAGAGATCAACCTGACCACATATCTGAGAGAGAGAGATCAACCTGAGTACATTATGTCTGAGAGAGAGAGAGATCAACCTGACTACATCATGTCTGAGAGACAAGACGCCAGCAATTTGAGAGAGTGCCAGGGAATTTCGTACAATTTCTCACTCTGGCAACTGTGTGATAATAATGTTCTTATTAATAATGCTCACAACGGCACGAGTAAAGACGATAATTAATATACATAAATTGCTACAAATTGAGTGTACTATATAAGAAGACTATCAATCAGTTTGCTAATACGAGGAAAGTTGTTTACAAATTTATTTTGGCTTTTAGACACTTCGTTGCCAAGTGTGAGGATGAGTAAGCTCTCATCTATTATCAGTATTCACAAGGTCTGCCACGATATTTTCGTCATCGCTCATAGTATTTTATAATTATTTCCCAATACGTATTTTGTTTACCAAAATAGAAAAAAATCCCAAAAGAATACCTGCGAAAGAGGGCGGCAATAGCAACCGGAAAATCAAATTGGAAAACGGGAACTTAATCGGTGGTTGGATAATTGATTTCAAGCAATGAGTTTTGATTACTACGGAATTAGGGCACGAAATGAGCTCCGAGTAACAGTTACCTGGAGACCCAATATTGAGGAGAGGCCAATATTGCTTTGTACACTTGTCGGTATTAGGTGGGGACTATTCCCACCAATTATGCACTGGCTTTACATTTCTGTGGCCATACCTATATTGTTCTACGGAATACTGGTATGGTTCCCAGCCACTCAGAAACAAAGCGATTTGAAGCTTCTGAGCAGAGACCAAAGAACAGTTTTTCTGTGCATTTCTGGTGCTTTAAGGACCACCCTAACTAAAGCCTTAGAAGCCATGTTCAACCTACCTACATTAGATCTAATAGGGAAACAAGTGGCCGCCATATCAGCGCTAACGCTGAAATGCACGGCGTTAAGGAATGATCGGCAGACTGGACACTCGACTATCGTGCACACCTGGAGTAGTTCCAGTATCCAACACATGGACTACTCTATACCTAAACTCAACTTTGATGGGCACTTCCAGACACATATTCCGTCTAGAAGGGAGTGGTAAACACCCATGCCATGGAGAAGGGGGAACTTAATTTCTACACCGACGGATCTCCAAGCTTGACGATAGAGTCGGCTTTGGAGTTTTCTCAAAAGAGCTGGGAGTGGAACTTTCGTTCCGTCTACCCGACCTCTGTAGTGTTTATCAAGCAGAGGTCCTAGCCATAAAGGAGGTAGCCGTCTACTTAAGTAGACATGCCATAACAAAGAATATTATAAATATCTTCTCGGATAGCCAGGCGGCCTTTAAGTCAATGAACTTGGTGGCACTGAAATCAAAGGTTGCCTGGCAGTCCTAAATGATATCAGCACCTTTTTTAGGGTTCGCCTAATATGGGTTCCGGGACATAGGGATATTGAGGGGAACTGTAGGGCTGACGAACTACCCAGACCGAGTACTAACCTTCCTCTGTGTACGGACAGATGTGCGGTTGTAATACCAATTGCCTCTTGTAAACTAATGTTGAAAGATAGCGTCGTGTGCGAGGCCTATAGGTCTTGGGCTGACGAAAGCACTTGCTTAACAACGAGGCTAATATGGCCGAAACTTGACAGGGAAAAATCTAGAGGCTTCCCTGCCCTGTCGAGAGACGATATCTCTAAGGTCGTGGCTTTTATAACCGGTCATTGGCAGACATGCTCTCAGGTTGGGAGTATTCTTTCATGAATACAGCACAAACTGTAGGGATGAAGAAGAGCAGGCGACTGTGGAACATCCCTTCTGTAGGTGCTCGTCTCTAGCCAGAAGCAGAGCGGGGTCTTTAGGCAAATATGTTTTCAGCTCCCTTACAGAAGTGTCCCGTGGGAAGGTAAACCATATCCTGCGCTTTATTAGGGCTTCCAAATGGTTCGACGAGTAAAGTACAGGTACAGTGTTACGCGGTGGTATCACAATGGACCCATAGTGGTCTAAGTGAGTTGGTCTATAGACGGACTGCCACGAAACCATAACCTAACCTACGAGTGACTAAAGAGACCAATGAAGCATATCTCTGAACGAGTTTCTACGAGTTTAATAAGTTAATGCCCGATAAACCAGATTATACAATGGTGAATATCACTGAGAGAGGTTCGTCGATATTCGAAACCACATCCAAAATTTTTACTTATTTAGATTTATAGCCGTGTGTGTCAGATATCTATATAGCAGATATCTGTATAGCAGCTGTACTGGATCTACTGGAACAGTCCCCAATCTATACCCATACATTTACCCTCATTTTGCGACCAACCAATCACACTATTTGACATTCTTTTTGGTACCTGTTTAAGGGCTTCAATGGTTCAATTTTTCGTTATTCTAGTTACCCTCTTGAAAGTGTGTTCGTTGGCCAACGTTTCTTTCAATCTTCACCTTAACTTGCCCATCGTCTCTATGCATGATTGTTCTAATTGATTCTAGAATTAGCTATTTTTTCCGCTTTCAACACCCATAAGACATTCATCATTATCTTTGCTAACATCATCATCATTATCATCATCATCCTGCGGTTATTTATTTACTCCCGAAAGTGTTTCCATCGCTTTCAACACCCACAAGACATTCATCATTATCTTTGCTAACATTATCATCATTATCATCATCATCCTGCTGTTATTTACTTAATCCCAAAAGTGTTTCCATCGCTTTCAACACCCACAAGACATTCATCATTATCTTTGCTAACATCATCATCATTATCATCATCATCCTGCGGTTATTTATTTACTCCCGAAAGTGTTTCCATCGCTTTCAACACCCACAAGACATTCATCATTATCTTTGCTAACATCATCATCATTATCATCATCATCCTGCGGTTATTTAGTTACTCCCGAAAGTGTTTCCATCGCTTTCAACACCCACAAGACATTCATCATTATCTTTGCTAGCATCATCATCATCATTATCATCATCATCCTGCGGTTATTTAGTTACTCCCGAAAGTGTTTCCATCGCTTTCAACACCCACAAGACATTCATCATTATCTTTGCTAGCATCATCATCATCATTATTATCATCATCATCATCATCATCATCATTATTATCATCATCATGCGGTTATTTATTTACTCCCAAAAGCTACCATCGTTCTGATCGCACTCAACACCCACAACTGTCATCATTATCATTCCTAACATCATTATTATCTTCATAATCATATTCTTCATTATTGTACTGTTTAAATTTAGAACGTTTTGAAATAATTTTCGCAAATATTTCGAAATTTTTGTTGTTTTTATTTTATATTTTTGGCTTTTCTTTTTGTAACATTGTTGTGGGTTGGTTACTCATAAAAATTGGACCAAACAAATTTCCTGTTGAACGAAAAAAGAACTAAAACAAAAACACTGAAATATTTTCGCAATTTTTATGTAAAATTCTTGTACCCTATAACCAGTTAATTATGAATAAAATATCATAAAGAGAAATCAGAAGGTCTTCCATACAATACAATCAATCCAGTATAGTCGATCACAGTTAGAGTACGTTTTGAGAACTGAATAGAAGTGGGCCAAATAAAAACAGTCCGCTCACTCCAATACAAATGTTCACAGATCTCTGTTCACTGGGATCACTGGGGTCACTGGGAAAGTTCACTCCTGTTGATAGTAGAGGAAGAAGCGTGGAAGAGTGGAACACAGTTTCCAGTGCAGAGTACACATCAAAAAGAGTCCTTCTTTTTTCCCCTCCATATAAATTGCTCTAAGCGATTGGTTCTATTTAAGGACTCAGGGGCAGTAGGCGTTGCGAATGGTTTAATAAGCAAAAAGGATAGACAGACAAATATGCCGCCAAATTCACTCCAGAACAGGCAGGACTATGCAAGTATGCTACCACCTAAGTCATATCAGTATGGTTGTATAACCAATACATCCATATTTCGTACCATTCCCAATATAGCAGCTTCAGCTCCTTATCCTTCACCTCCTTCAGCATATACTACTATAAAATTCCCAGAGCCCAAATGGAAATCCAAAGAATCTATTGTAGATCAACTTATTGCGCTTGATATGCAAATATATCCGGTAAAAATAGTTGGTGTCCCATATCGAGAGGGTTTTCTTACACAAGAACCGTTAAGAATTGGCCCCCACACAAGAGTACTAAGGAGCTGTAATTAATCTATAATACATCTTCAAGATTGGTTCTTGAGAGTTGGGTCCACAATAGCTCCATAAAGAAATTAACCCAATCTGGTTGTATGTACCTTGGGTATTCCTTGCAAAGCGTCAATTGCCTGAGCCGAAATTGATCACTTCCAGTGACTCCAATAGCTGAAATTTAGTTATTTACTTCAGTTCAGCTCGAAAACTCAATTGCTGAAGTTCAGTGAACCGTTGTAATTTAGTTATTTACTTCAGTTCAGTTCCACACACAATTGCTGAAGTTAAGAAACTTAATTGCTTAATTTATTAATTCAATTTCTGTAAATCAGACTCAATTGCGGACATTTGGTAAATCGTTTGAAGCCTTTCACAGATTTATTTGTTTCGGTAAAAAACAGAATTGCTGAGTTTCAGAAACCTGATTGCTGTAAATTAGTAATTCAGTAAATCCGATTCAATTGCTGACTTTAAGTAAATAATTTTGCCTTTGACAGAGTTTGTTGATTATTAAAAATTTGATTGTTTCGGTACAAAAACAATTGCTGAATTTTAGAATCCTGTTTGCTGAAATCTAGTAATTCAATTTAATCGGACTCAATTGCTGATTTTAAGTAAATAATTTACTGTTTTTTTACAGAGTTTGTTAATCATTAAAAATTTGATTGTTTCGGTATAAAAACGATTGCTGAATTTCAGAAACTTGTTTGCTGTAAATTAGTTATTCAATAAATCCGACTCAATTGCTGACTTTAAGTAAATAATTTGCTGCCTTTCAGAGAGCTTTTTGATAACATTCCGGTACAACATTTTCGAAACTGAATTTGCCGATGTTTCTTAATTAAATTCCTGATTCGTTAGAAATACTTTAGTGATTTGGTTTAGAAACATTTTTAGCAGGCTTTGCCAATTAATTTGCCTCAATAAAGCTGAAAACGGTGCTGATTTTGAAATATTGTGACGAAATGGCCATTTCAATAGACAGTTACACAGAAGTTTCATCCAAATTAAATTCGTCACGCTAAATTATATTCGTTACATTTGAGTTTTATTCGTTATTTTTAAATTGTAATCGTTACTTTTAAATTTTATTCGATACTTTTAAATTTTATTCGTTATATTTGAATTCTATTGTCACATTTGTATTATATTCGTTACTTTAAAATTGTACTCGTTACATTTAAATTGTAATCGTTACTTTAAAATTTTATTTGGTACTTTTAAATTTTATTCGTTATATTAGAATTCTATTCGTCACATTTGTATTATATTCGTTACTTTTGTTTTGTAATCGTTACATATAAATTTTATTCGTTACATTTTAGTTAATATTCGTTACTTTTAAATTTTATTCGTTAACTTCTAATTATATTCGTTACATTCATATATTCGTTACATTCAAAATCCATTCGTTACATTCAAATTAAATTCGTTTTATTCAAATTCGTTACTTTTAAATTGTATTCGTTACTTTTCAATTGTATACGTTACTCTAAAATTGTATTCGTTACTTTCAAATTTGATTAGGTATTTTTAAATTTTATTCGTTACTTTTAAATTTTATTCGTTAACTTCTAATTATATTCGTTACATAAATATATTCGTTACATTCATATATTCGTTACATTCAAATTCTGTTCGTTACTTTTAAATTTTATTGGTGACTTTTAAATTTAATTCGTTACTTTTATATTTTATTTGTTAACTTTAATTATATTCGTTACATTCATATATTCGTGCCTTTCATATATTCGTTACATTCAAATTATGTTCGTTACTTTTAAATTTTATTGGTTACTTTTAAATTTAATTCATTACTTTTCAATTTAATTCATCACTTTTCAGTTTCTACTCGTTACATTCAAAATATATTTGTTTTATTCAAATTATATTCGTTACATTCAAATTATATTCGTTACATATCAATTTTATTCGTTACATTTAAATTCTATTCGTTACATTTAAATTCCATTCTTTACTTTTAAAGTATTCGATACTTTTAAATGTTATTCGATACTTTTAAATTCTGTTCACTACTTTTAAATTCTATTCATTACTTTTAAATTTGATTCGTTAACTTCTGATTATATTCGTTACATTCAAAATCTATTCGTTACATTCAAATTCTATTCGTATATTAAAATTGTATTCGTTACATTTAAATTCTAATCGTTACTTTTAATCGTCACTTTAAAATTTTATTTGTCACATTCTTCGTTTCTTTTAAAATATTCGTTACTTTTAACTTTTATTCGTTATATTTGAATTCTATTCGTCACATTTTTATTATATTCGTTATTTTAAAATTGTACTCGTTACATTTAAATTGTAATTGTTACTTTTAAATTTTATTTGGTGCTTTTCAATTTTGTTCGATATATTAGAATTCTATTCGTCACATTTGTATTATATTCGTTACTTTAAAATTGTAATCGTAACTTATAAATTTTATTCGTTACATTTTAATTAATATTCGTTACTTTTAAACTTTATTCGTTAATTTCTAACTTCGTTACGTTCAGATATTCGTTACATTCAAAATGTATTCGTTACATTGAAATTAAATTCGTTTTATTCAATTTCGTTACTTTCAACTTGTATTCGTTTCATTAAATTTTATTCGTTACTCTTAAAATTTATTCGTTAATCTTAAATTTTATTCGTTACTTTTAAATTGTATTTGTTATTTTTAAATTCTATTCGTTACTTTAAAATTTTATTCGTTAACTCTAATTATATTCGTTACATTCAAAATCTATTCGTTACATTCAAATTATATTCGTTATATTCAAATTCTATTCATTATATTAAAATTATATTCGTTACTTTTAAATATTTTTCGTTACATTTAAATTCTGTTCGTTACTTTTAAGTTTTATCCGTTACTTTTAAATTTGATTCGTTACTTTTAAATTTGATTCGTTACTTTTAAATTTTATTCGTTAACTTCTATTCGTTACATTCAAATTCTATTCGTATATTAAAATTGTATTCGTTACTTTTATATTTTATTCATTATATTTAAATTTTGTTCATTACATTCAAATTCGAATCGTTATTTTTAAATTTGATTCGTTACTTTTAAATTTTATTCGTTAACTTCTGATTATATTCGTTACATTCAGATATTCGTTACATTCAAAATCTATTCACCATCATTACTTTATTTATTCGTTACTTGTAAATTTTATTCGTCACATTTAAATTCTATTCGTTACTTTTGAAGTATTCGTTACTTTTAAATTTTATTCGTTGCATTTAAATTTTGTTCGTTGCATTTAAATTCTATTGTTACTTTTAATATTTATTCTTTAACTTCTGATTATATTCGTTACATTCAAAATCTATTCATTCCATTAGAATTGGAGCCTGCGAGGCTCCCTGCTGTTGCCATATCGTTCTCTCTAATGCTATAAGTCATTTGTGATGTTGTCTGTATCTCTATCTCTCTCGCTCTCTCTATCTCTCTCTATCTCTCTCTATCTCTCTCTCGCTCTCTCTCTCTCTCTCTCTCTCTCTCTCTCTCTCTCTGTCTCTTATACTATAAGGAAAAGTTGATAACCCTTCATTGAAGTTATCGCTTTCGCCCTAATGTGATTCTGCCCCGCAACAACATTTCAGTAGTGGAATGATCTCGAAAGCAGCGGACATGTAGTAAAGGGTCTCTTGAGTTAAAGTACGTTGGTGGAGTTCAGTACTGATTTAAACGCAGCAGTGATGAGAGTGATTTGGAAGTAGAACTGGCAAGTAGGGTATATTTTATGCGACTATGTCGGCTGGTTCCTAACTTCTTTGCCGAATTCTTGTGATTTTTTTCTAACATGCCGCACTGTCTGCTTCACTCGTTGCCAATTTCTTGTTTTTGTGAGTTTGTTTTTATATACTAGCAGTTCCCCGACCTATTCCCTTGGACCTCTCCTGCCTTATAGCATGGCATCAACGCTTCATTGCAGAAATTTGGCTACTTTGTAATTCAATTTGACCCATTTCCATGTGCATCAAAGCAGTTTCAGCACTCACACGTTCAGAGTCTCACTCCGTACGTGCACTTCGCGTCTTTTTTCAGTTCTTTAAAAAGTGTTCTCCGCTCTGTTGGCGCTTCATTGAGTGCGCTGCTATGACGAGTGATATGATACTGGTGGGGCTGGTGGGGGTGAAGGGGGTGAAGTGGATTCTGCGGCTGGTGGGACTGTTGTGGTTGGTGGGACTAGTTGAGCTTGTGGAGCTGTTGGTTGGACTAGTGAGAGGGCTGATGGGGAATGAGCGGGAGTGCGCTGCTGGTGAGGCGGGTGGGGGTGAAGGGGCTTTTCGGCTGGTGGGACTGTTGTGGCTGGTAGGGAATGAGCGGGACTGTGCTCTGCTGGTGGGACTAGTGGGGGCTGGTGGGACTGTTGTGGCTGGTGGGACTGTTGTGGCTGGTGCTGCTACCGTCAGACGCGCGCGCGCACACACACTCACGCGTGAATATGTGCTTCTAGTAATTTAGAAAAATCTCATTTTGATATGGCTGCATAAATCAGTGACATGTGCGAATGCTTTCAATTAATTGAGCGTGATACTTTGTCATTAATTACACTCGCGTCAGCAGTAAATGCTGCAACACATTCACATCGCACGTATTTCCACGGTATGAGGAACAGTTGCTGCACAACATGCGAGAAGTCCAGCTGACTACATTGAAACCCGTTGCTAGGAGGCTGGAAATTCCCGTCTAGACTGGGAGTGAGGAAGCCCTAGTGGAGATAGTCTAACGGGGCGTCGTACCACAGTCTCTGGGAGTATGAACAGAACACTTGGAGCTCTGTAGCGAACTGCAAATAACCTTAGAAAGGCGCACGACATCTATAATCGCTATTCACACGAGTACTGTGCCATTTGTTTCCCGATGACTTGGCTTGAATAGCTTCAAATCTATAATTAGAAATAAGACCTTATACCTGATCAATATATCTTTTCCTTCCCTAGTTTTGTTATTGCTATCATTAGAACATCGATCTCACACGTCTCTCTGTCTGTCCCTATAAACGAGTATCAATTTAATATTTCCATCTCAATCGACGATGATACAAATTGCCGCCATCATCGTTGAACTGAGTTAGCGAGCAGATCGATCACCGCCAATGTCATTGCGTAAACGTTTCTTCCGCTTTCCAAGGGAGCAGCTTTCATCACCTATCTTTGTGGGGACTTCATTGAGGAACCCTACACGGCACGAACAATTTCAGCAAATTGAAATTGATTGCTTCGCTGCTTGATTTCTGATTGATATGCTTGGAATTTACAGTGGTACATTTTGCTTTCTTCAGTACTCATTTATAATTCTTCTTTCTTCAGTATTCATTTATAATTGTGTGCCCACTCTGGGGGCAGCATTGAAGGCTTGAAAAGGAAACTCCATTTTTCTCTTTCAGGCTCATTTGAGGTTTCATTGGAGACTTTTCCTTTAGGGTCGATTTTTCTATTCTTAAAAGACTACGAATATTAATTTGGTTGACATTTTTTCGTTGCATCTGTTCAAGTTCTTCGTTTTTTTAAGTGTCTTCGTTATGTGGTAATACTGAAGCTTCAAAATTATCGCAAACAAAGTCGGAAAGCTCTCAATTCTTTTGTAGAAAGTCTCCATTCATTCGCTCCACTTTTACTTTACGTATTGAATAATGCGGCAATGAGTTTATTTGCATTTAAAACACTTGCTTATTGTGCGGCAGAATGGGTCTAGAAAACAGATCTCATAACAATTTCCATGAATTAGCATAATTAATAAAAAATAAACCTGCAAAATTTGCAACTATTGACTGAAAAAATGTGTTTTCACAAAAGTAAACAATCTGTCAGGGGAACAATACATTGTAGTACGAGTATTACGCCGCGCATATCGGCGCTATGGGGCATTCAACGGTCGTGTCGGTTGTAGACACAAGCATGCTTCACCTTACTACTGGGACTTTGTGCGAGTACATTCAGGAGTTCATTTTAACCTCAAACAGAAAGAAAAGCAGAACAAATCCTTGGAAGAATCTATCGATGGTTCTTATGCAGACTTTGGAAGAGCGGAGGAAATTGCTTCTCTTCAATCCACTTCCATAGAGTAGAATGTGTGTATTTTGGAAGGCGGCATTCCATTTTTTAAGGCAGCGTATCATTACTTAAGGTAGCTTATCATTCCTTAAGGCATTGTATCATTACTTAAGCTAGCCTATCATCCCTTAAGGCAGCATAGCATTATTTAGGGCAGCATATCATTACTTAGGGCAGGATATGATTACTTAAGGTAGCCTATCATCCCTTAAGGCAGCTTATCATATTACTTAATGTAGAGTATTATTATTAAAGGCAGCGTATCATTGCCTACGGTAGCTTATGATATTACTTAAGGTAGAATATCATTACTTAAGGCAGCGTATCATTACTTAAGGCAGCATATCATTATTTGAGGCAGCATATCATTACTTAGGGCAGGATGTGATTACTTAAGGCTGCATATCTTTACTGACGATAGGTTATGATATTACTTAAGGTAGAATATCATTACTAAAGGCAGCATATCATTATTAAACGCAGCGGCATACCTTTTGGTAAGGCAGCCTGTCATTCCTTAAGGTATTATATCATTCCTTAAGGCATCATATCATTACTTAACATTACCTTAGTCAGCATATCATTAATTAAGGCAGCGTATAATTACTTAAAGCAGTATATCATTATTTAAGGGAGCATATCATTACTTAAGGCATCATATCATTACTTATGGCAGCCTATCATTAGCAGCGTAACATTAGTTAAGGGACCCTATCATTGCTTAAAGCAGCGTAACATTACTTAAGTCAGCATATCATTATTTAAGTGAGCATATCATTACTTAAGGCAGTGTATGATTCCTTAAGGTAGCTTATGATATTACTTAAGGTAGAGTATCATTACTTAAAGCAGTATATTATTATTTAAGGGAACATATCATTTCTTAGGGCGTATCATTACTGCTTGTCATTCCTTAAGACAACATTCCATAGCTTAAGGCAACGTACCATTACTAAAGGCGGCGGCATTCCATTTGTTAAGGCAGCCTGTCATTACTTAAGGCAGCTTATCATTACTTAAGGCAGCTTATCATTACTTAAGGTAACCTATCATTACTTAAAGCAGCGTAACATTACTTAAGATAGCTTATCATTACTTAAAGGAGCTTAATATTACTTAACGCAGCATTCCCCAAATTTTCTGTTCCTCGCTCTTACAAACTTTTATACTCATTCATTCTCTCCTCTACGTTGCTTTGAAGGACCGACTAGATTCATTGAGTGGAGGCCAATACACCGATAGAAAGTACTCGTAATGTAGCGTAGAATCTCAAATGCATTAAAACCATTCATGAGAGTCTTCCAGTTAACAGCTCACAGCGTCTGCTCACTTTCCAGTCTGCTCTAGCTTGAATAAAGCACGAGTAAGTTCCCAGCATGCGTTACTTGTGGCAGCACCTGCCGTCATACACCCCACACTTACTTCTTGTAGTCCCTCTGCCACCATGTGCGGAGGTGTTGCTGCTGCTGATGCTGCCTCTGCTGCTGTCTGGTCCCTTTCTTGGTACTCGGCAATTAAGTTTCTCATACAGAGTCGTCGTCACACTTGAAAGGGCAGTAATTGAAAAATCGTGCCCTAACCATGCCCAGTTTCCTTTAAAGCAACGTTATGTTTCTTGTTCTTTTAGCCGTTGTTTTTTTTTTGTTCTTTTAGTTAATGTTTTGTTGTTTTTGTTTGTTGTTTTGTTAATAATTCTCTTTGCAGTTCATGCATAAACACACTTTTCTTCTTTACTGTTTCTTTATTGATTTTTCATTTGAAGTGACGAAAGGCACGTACAAAGCATAATTTGCAATCTGAGTGTCAACGTAGTTAAGTGGAATGTTAATGGAAATGTTAACACGCGCAAATATGCTCTCTTCCGAACTGACTGACTGGCTGAATGGGTGGTACACCTTTCCCCCAGTTTATGTTCATGATACGCCAAGTGCTCCCCAAGTGACTTCCTGCACGTACTTCCTTCACAAACTAAAGAGTTACGTTTAAAAGTAGACTAATTTGTGAAACAGTGTTTTAAACTGAGTTGAACTCTGGATAATCCACCGATCGATAGGTTCCAGAACAGTTCAAGCCATAGAGACATATCCCTTAAACTGAATGTGGAACAATGATTTTGGCAGTGCGGCGATTACCCTCGCATTATTAAGCATTCTAGATAATTCCATGCGCATCCTTCCACAGAAGAAGAAATTAAACAGATCGTTGGTGGATTTTGGAGTCTGGGTTTTCCCCAATGCTACGGTGCTATTGACGGGTGTCAAACCTCCCAAGGTTAGGTTAGGTTGGAGTGGCAGCAAGTTGCACACTCATATATTTAACTGCCTCTTAATAGTCTATATCCATCTCCAAAAGATCTTAGTAGCTTCTGAAATGCACAGTTCGGGTCTCTTTGCATATTTATATAAATATAATATCAGAGACCAAGCTACTTCATAGTATCTAGAAGTCTCTTGCTCAGCAGGGCTCTAGAAACTCAGAGTCTACCACAGTCTTTTCGAGTCCGTAACTAATTGCAGTCTGTTTCCCACGAAGATGCTGAGAAATATGATTTTTGTAGACCTGATAATGCCCCAACCGACTCCTGGTGACTTATGCCAAGGTCCGGAGCAATTCCTTCCTTAGCTCACCAGTTACAAAGCGAATAATTCCTGGAAAACTTGTAAAAACGAAGAAGAATATGAGACTCGTGTTTCTATGTCCAGAAGGTGGTCTTCAGATAGCTAAGTAGGTACTCTCTTGTAGATTGATAGGGACTTGAGAGTAATTATAAACGAAAGAAAGTGATTTTGGTTCCTCTCAATTCCACATGGTTCTTTATTTTATACAGTTGTTTCATTTCTCCCTCGACCTGTTGCAGTTTTTCTCCAAATGCCGATACAAAATAAAGGTCTCCCCATATCTCCAAATCTGTTTCCAACGTGGGTTTATTTATTAATTATTATATTTTTACATAAATTAGTTTTGATCTCTTCCGTTTCTCATGTTGTAACAGTCCCAGCCATCACTACCGTCAGTCCAACCAGTAATTCGAGAATCGATTGAACTCAGCTATATATATACGGGTATATATGTAAATTCCAGATGCTAATTTCTGCGTACTTGGAATTGTTGTCGAAGCACCGCACACGGCATTTTCCTATTATTTTGTTATGCGAGTGTGAACCAGCGGAGCACCAGAAACCACAACAACAACAGCAACAGAAACAGATAGAACAACAATAGCAACAGCAATAACAGGAACAACAACAACAATAACAGAACCAACAACAGCAATAACAGAAACAACATCAGCAATAACAGAAACAAAAGCAACAACAACAATCGCCAAGTGTCTTTGTGCATAATGAGCACAACTGGTGATTACATAATAATTCTTATTGTTCTGGTATAATGCCAGTGTAGGGGTCAGTTTCTGCAGTTGAAGAAATGTTATACGCTTTATTTATAATAATCAATTTGCCCCTCATTGCAAAAGTCGGTTGCGGTTCGCCCATTAACAAAAATATCAAATTATTCCAGTGGTTCTCTAAGTGACTGGGATCTATAGGAATCCAAACTCTATAGGAATTTACACTATAGGAATCCGAACAACCTGGAAGACCCAGCAGGGGACTGATGAAACACTGACAGGTTCTAGAACTTGCTGCTTGCACGACGACGGTTCCTGGGTTACACTTTTATCGACTTTTTTCGTGTAGAATCGGTTATCGCTGATTTTCTTTGTGTTTCCTATTAGCGCATATTATTATTTTATTGACTATAGTATACGTCGACCAATTTGATCTTGTTTTGTGAATATATACATACTTCATACTTTGTTCCATATTTCGATGTCCGTAAAGACCACTTTTCCTGAAGTTCCTTAGCCTTTCCTTGCCATATTCGACTCTGGTTGGCGCCTTTTAAGTTGTTGGGGATGCATCGAGATCACAACTTCCTGACTTCGAAGAAATTGAGTGGCACAGCTGTAGTGCTACTATAAATCACTGTAGTATCTTTATTATACTCGATTTACACATCTACCGTATAACATCAATTCTAGATACAGCAATTCGAAACAGCATTTTTCTGCTTTCTCTTCATTCATAAGTTCTATGTACATGGTTCAATAATGATTTATTTTTCTCTCTATATGCCTCTGGCTAGGTATATCTCTATGTATAGGTATATCCCTCTCTGTATTTCCGTCTGTTTTTCTCTATCTCCCTCTGCCTATATATATCTCGGTATTGCCCTCTGTTTCTCTCTATCTATATCCCCTCTATGTTATATCCTTTTGCCTATCTTTCCCTCTGTCTATACCTTCTCTCTTTATCTCCTGTATTCTCTCTTTCCATACTATCTGTTTCTGTCTATCTATCGCCTTCTATCTCATGTCTCTTTATCGCCTTCTATCTCCTGTATCTCTATTGCCTTCTATCTCTTGTCTGTCGATCGCCTTCTATCTCCTGTATATCGGCCCTTCTATCTCCTGTCGTTCAATCGCCTTCCATCTCCTATCTCTTTATCGCCTTCTATCTCCTGTCTTTATAGACTTCCATCTCCTATCTCTTTATCAGCTTCCATCTAAATACATATCTGTCTTTCCCTCTGTCTCTATCCCTTTTCTCTCTATCTCCTGAATCTTTATCCTCTCTTTCCCTACTCTCTGTTTCTGTCTGTCTATCGCCTTCCATCTCCTGTCTCTCAATCGCCTTTTATTTTCTGTCTCTCAATCGCCTTCCATCTAAATACACATATCTGTCTTTCCCTCTGCCTCTATCCCTTCTCTCTCTTTCCCTACTATCTGTTTCTGTCTCTCTATCGCCTTCTATCTCCTGTCTCTTTATCGGCTTCTATCTCCTGTATCTATATTGCCTTCTATCTCTTGTCTCTCGATCCCCTTCTATCTCCTGTCTCTCAATCGCCTTCCATCTCCTGTCTCTTCATCGGCTTCCACCTAAATACCTAGAGAGGGATATGCAAATAGAGAGGGATATATAAATAACGAGGCATATATAAATAAAGACGTATGTATAAATAGGGAGCGATATAAAAATGATCTTCCAATCTAATAAAATCTTCTCTATCACTACTATCATTCTCGCTAGCTTAAGGACTCTTATCCTTATTTCAATTCCCATCTCAATTCATATGAATTGTTACTTCTTTAGGGAAGATAGAAGATAGATAGAAGTGGGGTATGCCGGACAGACGCCGAAGAAGGAGGCCTCCAAGTACTCAGGCATTGATGCCCATTGTTCTGTCAGCCTGGAAAAATATTTGTTGGAAAGGGGGAGATAGAGGATTTTGGAAAGGAAGTTACACATTTTTAAGCTTCTTTGACTCTTTTATGAATCTCAGAAGTGTGTCCAGGGATAAGGAATGAATGATGATTATAGTAATGATGATAAGTAATGCTGATTGTAATAAAGATGAAAATAGCAATTTTACTAATGATTATGGAAAAGATAGTAATGATGACTAGAATAGAAGTGGGGTAGGCCGGAGAATCGAAGGAGGTGTCCAACCACTCAGACATTGATGCCCCAGGGAAGATAGAGAATCGTGAAAGGGAAGTCACACATTTTCTCACTTAAACGCCATATCAGGAAGTGTGATAAATGCTGCGAAGCTGTGACGCAAGAGGGTTAGATAGATAGATATAAGCTAGAATTGAGGAAGGCCGGAGAGCCGCCGAAAGAGGCCTCCAAGCAAACTTTTTGGACTCTTTTATGAACTTCAGAAGTCTGTCCAGGGATAAGGAATGTACAGTATCTATTCCCAACACATCTGACCCTAATATGCGTCTCCTCATTCTGGCAAAGGCAGGCCAAGCGCAGAGAAAATGCTCTGCGCTTGGACTTCCTCCAGACAGGAGACCCAGTTCGGATTCTCGATGGAACCTTCTGGTTACCTTGCTAATTTGTCTCGTTAGTTTCATACAGCGCCACGCCTCGGTTTCTCCTTTTCGCGACACCCGTAGCTCAGTCGAAGGTTCCCATCGTTTTCTTCCATTGGTTGCACATGAGTCCAAATTTAACTCGCTCAGCTGCAATATTCACAGCACCGCCCCAGCGTTTCGTGCCACTCGTGAAGGCATTCCCAGAGAATGTCTGTATCGATTTCCAATTAGCTTATTTCGAGATAATTTTCAAATGAGTTCGGAGACGCGGTGCCAACTCTGATGTAAACACTTTTGTTTATACTCGGGGTGTAAATGTTTGCGTTATGGATTTTGTGCACAATTGCTCTGTAAGCTATTATTAATATTACTCAGCACGCGTTGTGTCTCTCTCATTATCGCTGCCGCTTTTTCTGACGCCAGTTTTTCTCTTTGTTTGTTGTCGTTTCTTCTTTTTGGCTGCTGAGAGCAAGTGTGAAATTATTACATCAGTTCTGTAAATGGATTTACGTGAATTGTTTATATTGCATCAGCCGCGACGCGACACGTGTGGGAACTATTAAATAATACACATGGGGCGTATGCATACAGGGTACAGCTAATGCGAACACAGAACATTGCTGCGGAGTGCAATCCCAACTAATCGGAGTCTTTTTTGTGGACAGGGGTTCAGCCATTGCAGGAACTTTGAATGGAAACCGGGTTTGGAGGAGATTGGAACTTGGATATTGGACACATAATGCGGGATTTTTCAAAGGCCTGGCGAGGTATAAAAAGTCTTAAAGAAGAGTGTGTTTCAAATTAAAAAATCTGTGTAAAACAGAGAAGTGTTCACTATCTTCAACTTGACCGAGAAAAGTGTTCACTATCTTCAACTCCAGTTGTCAATTGCCTTAAGGAGGCAATAAAGTTATAAGCTGTCCGAAGACACATGATATGAAGATGAATTTGACGATGATCACGACAACGACGACAACCTCTCGTTGCTGAATGGATGACAATTGACTTCCCTTTCGCAACTCTCTATCTCTCCTGGGGCATCAATGTCTGATGTCCTGCGAATCTCCGGCCTACCCCACTTCTATTCTAGTCATCATTACTATCTTTTCTATACTCATTATTAAAATTACTATTTTCATCTTTATTACAATCAGCATTACTTATCATCATCACTATAATCATCATCATTCTCATCATCATTATCACCATCATTATCATTATTACATATTACTACATAACGCAGTTGCTTTCCGGACACGGGTATTTCCGCAAATACCTCCACAACATCCAAAAAGCAGAAAGCCAAGATTGCATCTACGGCGACACGCCCATCGCAAAGTCCTCGAAGACAGGCAGGACATCTTAACGCCAATACCACCAGAGTCGACAAAATGCTGGAGAGTCCAGAGAACTGGCAATTGATGGGCACCTTTACTGAGCGCATTTTACGTGGCAAAAAACGGGACCTGGACGCAGGTATCTAGCCGGGAACCTTTCACTGGTTTACAGAGGGACACCACCTTAAAGGCATGTAAACGCGGTCCCAGGATGGGAGAAAGTCCAAGGAGGGGGAAGATTTTTAGTGGATGCGAACTCCACACACCATCGGAGTGACGACCCCCTTGGACGATGCGGTAAGCATTTTGCTACCCCAATCGTGAACATTATTCTTATAATCCTTACTATCATCATCATTACTATCATTATCATCATTGCTATCATTATCATCATTGCTATCATTATCATCATTACTATTGTCATCAGGGTTCCATGGTGGGGAGATGTTCTCAGTGAGGGAGGGGGATGTTTTAGTGAGTGCAATCCTCACATACCAAGTCTGTGACGACAATTTTGATCATGCGACAGGCAAAATGACTGTCATTATTATTATCATAATCTCTACTATCATAACAATGACTATCATTATCATCAATACTATCATCATCAATACTATAATCACCATCATTTATATCATCATCATTACTATAAATATTATTGTCATCATTATTACTATCGTCATTATTACTATCATCATTATAACTATCATCATCATTTCTATCATCATCATCATCATCACTACTATAAACATCATTATTTTTATAAAAATCATCATAATCATCATTACCATCATCAACATTACTATCATAATCATTCCGATCATAATCATTACAATCATCATCATTATTATCATCATCATTATTATCATCATCATTACTATAAATATTATTTTCATCATTATTACCATAATCATTTTTACTATCATCATCACTACTATAAACATCATTATTTTTATAATAATCATCATAGTCATCATTACTATCATAATCATTACTATCAATATTACTATCATAATCATTACGATCATAATCATTACAATCATCATCATTTATATCATCATCATTACTATAAATATTATTATCATCATTATTACTATCATCATTATTACTATCATCATTATAACTATCATCATCATTTCTATCATCATCATCATCACTACTATAAACATCATTATTTTTATAATAATCATCATAATCATCATTACTATCATAATCATTACTATCATCAACATTACTATCATAATCATTACGATCATAATCATTACAATCGTCATCATTATTATCATCATCATTATCATTATTATCATCATCCTTACTATAAATATTATTAGCATCATTATTACTATCATCATCATTACTGTCATCATCATTTTTCTTGTAAGCACCATTACTACCGTCATTAATCACTCACTCACTCACTATAATGATCATTATTTTAAATTTTATCAAATTCATCTTTATTATCATGTTCATTACTATAATCAATATTACTATCATCATCATTACTATAATCATTATTACTATCATCATCATTATTATAATCATCAGTACTATCATCATCATTGCTATCTTCATCATTACTACTAACATCATTACTATCATCATCATTACTATCGAAGTCATCTTTGATATACATTTCCCTCGACTTGGATACATATTTCCCTGGTTCCTAACCCAATTCTTCCACAATGGACTTTGATCGCTGTTTTAAAGTTTATTACGAAATGGGAACTCCAGTGGTCTGGTTCAGTTTCGCTATCATCTGCATACGTGTCTCCATAAGTGCCGTGATTATGATTACAGATTTGTGTTGACATGGAACTCACACATTTCTAGGTTAGTAGTGTTGGAACAGTGTAGTGCAGTTGGTGCACTGTTGGTGTTGATTGTGCGAGTATCACTGTTTTCCCTCTCTTATCGCGTTTATGCGAGCGTGTTCAGCAACCTGAGCTATTCTACTTTAATCTGATATTAAATTGTATGACGAAATAGAACTAGAACACAGAATCAGAGTACAAAGAACCCACTTCCATCGAAGGCCCTGTGACAATTGTTTGAACGCACCCATTCTCGTGGGATGAATAAGCTGCCAAAGTATTCTCACAATGCGATTGTAATTTAGATTGGAAGTGGGTCCACAAAAGACAAGATATAAAAGGAAATAATTGACAGGAAGCAGGAAGGTGTTTTATTAATGAAATGGATAATCAGATCGGATATCGCCCGATTGTCAATTGAAGACCAAATTCAAAGTAAACAAAAGAAGAGGGAGGAAAAGGGGGTGAGAGAAGAAAGAAAAGGAAATGAAGGACAACCAACTTAAAGGATTAGATTATGATTATATTTAAACCTGTGAAATAGGGTACAATAAAAGTGAATGGAATAAAATGGAAAAAAAATTAAATTTTCATAGAGGAAATTATTCATAGAATTAGTTATTAAACATTAAGATAATGTTTACTGAGGTAACCATATGTCGAATAGAATCGAATAGAATATAACAGAATAGAACAGAATAGAATAGAATATCATATAATAGAGTCGAATCGAATAGAAAAGAATATAATCGAATAGAATCTAATAGAATAGAATATAATATAATTGAATAGAATAGAATAGAATAGAGTATAATAGAATAAACTATACGAGTATATAAATCAGTAAATTAGAAGAAGGATGTATTGTTGGGCCCGGTCTAGTTTTTCCAACAGTGTTCTAATCCGCCTACCAATTTGGTTTATTTTATTTAATAATAACTTTATAATTAATTAATTAAACAATGTTGAACTCGAATTTTCTGTAAAAATAACCGATCGATATCTCAAATACTTCCAAAGATGCTAAGAATGTCCATAGAAGGTAGGTAGGTAAAATGACTGACAACCCTCGGGTCGCCTCAATTAGCAATAGTGCCGTTTTGATGACATGTCGTCGCGAGCCTAAAGGTGCTGATATACTTCGATGAAGTTACACCGAGCCAGAGTTGTTTAGAAGCTTGGTTAGGTTGGAAAGTTCTAAACTAGAACAATGACTGTCTAGAAAAGGACTTTCGAAATACTTGACTCTCAAGCGAGCGAGCGAGGGCTGGGCAATCATGAACAAAGTGGACGACTGTTTCTTTCTCCTGTGGGTCTTTCCAGCTCCTGCAATGAGCATTGAACGGAATGCCATTTTTTTCAGTGTGTGTGGCGATAGTCCAAAAACCCGTGCTGAGAAATAAGGTTGCTAATGCTGTGTCTTGGCTTATTAAGAACATGATTCGTTCTTCTTGCATTGTAATTAGGCTACGTCGTTCCTGAAATGATACTTGTCGGCAGTGTTTTCCACCTCTCTTGTCCATATAAAAAAGCAGGTAAAGAAGCATGTAAATAAGCCAGTAAATAAGTCAGTAAATAAGCCAGTAAATATGTCAGTAAATAAGTCAGTAAATAAGCCAGTAAATAATTCAGTAAATAAGCCAGTAAATAAGTCAGTAAATAAGTCAGTAAATAAGCCAGTAAATAATTCAGTAAATAAGTCAGTAAATAAGCCAGTAAATAAGCCAGTAAATAAGTCAGTAAATAAGCCAGTAAATAAGTCAGTAAATAATTCAGTAAATAAGTCAGTAAATAATTCAGTAAATAAGTCAGTAAATAAGCCAGTAAATAAGCCAGTAAATAAGTCAGTAAATAAGCCAGTAAATAAGTCAGTAAATAATTCAGTAAATAAGTCAGTAAATAAACCAGCAAATAAGTCAGTAAATAAGCCAGTAAATAAGTCAGTAAATAAGCCAGCAAATAAGTCAGTAAATAAGCCAGTAAATAAGTCAGTAAATAAGCCAGTAAATAAGTCAGTAAATAAGCCAGTAAATAAGTCAGTAAATAAGCCAGTAAATAAGTCAGTAAATAAGCCAGTAAATAAGCCAGTAAATAAGTCAGTAAATAAGCCAGTAAATAAGTCAGTAAATAAGCCAGTAAATAAGTCAGTAAATAAGCCAGTAAATAAGCCAGTAAATAAGTCAGTAAATAAGTCAGTAAATAAGCCAGTAAATATGTCAGTAAATAAGTCAGTAAATAAGCCAGTAAATAATTCAGTAAATAAGCCAGTAAATAAGTCAGTAAATAAGTCAGTAAATAAGCCAGTAAATAATTCAGTAAATAAGTCAGTAAATAAGCCAGTAAATAAGCCAGTAAATAAGTCAGTAAATAAGCCAGTAAATAAGTCAGTAAATAATTCAGTAAATAAGTCAGTAAATAATTCAGTAAATAAGTCAGTAAATAAGCCAGTAAATAAGCCAGTAAATAAGTCAGTAAATAAGTCAGTAAATAAGTCAGTAAATAAGTCAGTAAATAAGCCAGTAAATAAGCCAGTAAATAAGTCAGTAAATAAGCCAGTTAATAAGTCAGTAAATAAGGCAGTAAATAAGTCAGTAAATAATTCAGTAAATAAGTCAGTAAATAAACCAGCAAATAAGTCAGTAAATAAGCCAGTAAATAAGTCAGTAAATAAGCCAGCAAATAAGTCAGTAAATAAGCCAGTAAATAAGTCAGTAAATAAGCCAGTAAATAAGTCAGTAAATAAGCCAGTAAATAAGTCAGTAAATAAGCCAGTAAATAAGTCAGTAAATAAGCCAGTAAATAAGTCAGTAAATAAGTCAGTAAATAAGCCAGTAAATAAGTCAGTAAATAAGCCAGTAAATAAGTCAGTAAATAAGCCAGTAAATAAGCCAGTAAATAAGTCAGTAAATAAGTCAGTAAAGAAGTCAGTAAATAAGTCAGTAAATAAGCCAGTAAATAAGTCAGTAAATAAGTCAGTAAATAAGCCAGTAAATAATTCAGTAAATAAGTCAGTAAATAAGCCAGTAAATAATTCAGTAAATAAGTCAGTAAATAAGTTAGTAAATAAGTCAGTAAATAAGTCAGTAAATAAGCCAGTAAATAAGTCAGTAAATAAGCCAGTAAATAATTCAGTAAATAAGTCAGTAAATAAGCCAGTAAATAATTCAGTAAATAAGTCAGTAAATAAGTTAGTAAATAAGTCAGTAAATAAGTCAGTAAATAAGCCAGTAAATAAGTCTGTAAATAAGCAGTTCAAAAAGCTTCTGCGCAAGAATTTTTACAAAGATTGATCTCTTAAAAATCGTTTAGAAGAGAAAGAAATATCTGCCCGATTTTTTAGGTGGTAGTGTTAATATCTACAATTTCGTCTGAGCATTATAGTCTCCAATTACGGAGATATTGTTCCATATCAATTGATTTTGTCCTTTCTCAGCGGTGTCCTTCTGGGTTGAAGTAAAAAAGAACCTTTCTAAGTGGAGCTTTAATATTCATAAGCTTTGATTGTTCCAACCCTATCCACCTTGGATACTTCACCTACGTACCAGGGATTAAGTGAGAGGGTTAGGAATCATTGGCGAGAATAGCTCTTTTGTAGTTCCCTCAGAATTTGACAGTGTTTCTATTATAGTTGGCAAGACGTTTGGCATAATAGATGAAGAATAACAATATTATTAGCAGCACGTGAATCAAGACACATCAGCATATATACAGAAGATACATCAGTATATTTACAGAAGATACATCAGTATATATACAGAAGTTACATCAGTATATATACAGAAGATACATCAGTATATATACAGAAGATACATTAATGTGTATAAAGAGAGATACAAATTAACCGACTAAAAGAGGAAAAGGGGAGTAAAATTCATGTATATACACGTAACAATGAGTTTACCATCAGCCAAAGGGAAACATGTTGCTGATACATACCTCTTGGATGTATTCTGCAACATGTTTCGTTTGTCACTGATGGCCGTACTTATGCATCTCTGTACACGAGTGAGTAAAAGCTGCAATGATTCCTTCCTCTCTTTACATGTGTCTGACTACCATTCTCTTTTCTATGGTCCTAACACCTCGTCGTCTTCGTTCATGGCTCATGGGAACTAAGTATGTGGATTTTAAATTTAGACACTCAGACTTAAGTGCACTGAATTGGTTTTCTTCTTGCAACCACGGCAACGAAGAAAAGCCAACAATTCAAGCATATGTCAAGGCTGTGCATTTGAAGCATTCAAACACGCAATCAGCTTAAAAATCTGCCATAATTCATTATCGAGTTCATGCCTCCTCAGTATGAGACAACAACAACAGAAACAGAAACAGAAACAGAAACATAGCAGACCGCGACCACGCACACAGAGGAAATGGAAACCAGTTGCACAGTGCCGCTGCCGCTGCCACAATTGGCACAACTGCAATGACTGGGCTTGATATCTTTCGAACGCGCACAGTTGAGCACACATTCTAAGCGCATGTGTAAATAGCTGAGAAGAAGCGTTTACGTTGTGAGCGATTGTTCACGAGCGCGTAAAGTAATTAAAAAAAAAAAGCACAAAATAAAATAAATAACAATCAAATTGTTACTAATTAACACACACGCGCTCATGGCCAGTTGAAATTTGAAACTTTTTTTCCAACTCAAGTCAGGGCAAGCGAGTTGGTTACAAGTTGCAAACTGCCAGCTGTAAGCTTACCAACGACAATGACAACAGTCTTCAAGCCAGCTCCTAAATTGGAGTACGAGCGCACTCACTTTTCCATGACAGAAGTACATAATCCAGGACAGACTACGGTGTAGATTCCCCTACGTTCTCTGTGGCCTCACTCTGCCTCTCTGTCTCTCTCTGTCTCTCTCTGCCTCCCTCTGCCCTCTCTGTCTCTCCATGGTCTCCGTTGTCATGTGCAATTCTAAATTTCTCCTACTTAAAGCACACACGCATCATATATGAGCATGTGTGTGCACATAATTGGTTCTAATTAACCCGCTCATTACCGCACTCACTCACTCAACTAATCTAGTTGCTAAGCACTTGGGGGAGCATTTGAACGGGTTTACGTGCCTCAATCGTGCTCGCATTGTGCGCTCGTTTCATCAGTGGCCTTACCATGCCTTACCATGCCATGCCGAGCCCTCGTCTTCACTTTGCCATCGCAACGTTCCACTTCAGTTTCAATTATTCTCAGTCATGCTTTGTCTGTGTGTGCCCCCATTGTTTAATTACACGCTTTTTTGACACACTTGTTGACATTCGTGTCAAGTGCACTACTTTCTACCTGACCTTCTGTGCCACTTTCAAACGCGTATTAAACCGGAAAGTCAATTTGTCTTTTCCACTTGTGACAAATACGGGCCCATTCTCATGACAAATACAGTACTCGATGACCTGCATAAATGCAGATCTTTGCAAGTTACTCACATATTCTTTTGTACCAAATTCACCTAAGGGTTAATTTGTGCCATGTATGAGCAAAATTTCACTTTTTATATGGCGAACATAAATATATATGTTAAAAAAGTCATGAAAGGGTTAACAAATCGGTTAGAGTGGCAGCCTTCTTCATGAAAAAGCTCAGTTAAGCACAATTAAAAGCTTATCGTTATTATAGCAATATAGTTCCAATATATTTGTTCGATATGTCTGACCTCCATTCATTGATTTCAACAGTATCAAGGCTGAGATAAATTATAGTCCTTGTGTCTCCACGAAGAGTCAACTGAGGGTTAATACTAGAAGTCTATTATACTTGTTGTGTCTCCAACCAGAGTTATCTTAGGGTTAACACTAGAAGTCTATTATAGTTCTTGTGTCTCCACGAAGAGTCAACTGAGGGTTAACACTAGAAGTCTATTATAGTCCTTGTGTCTCCAAGCAGAGTCTACTTAGGGTTAACACTAGAAGTCTATTATAGTTCTTGTGTATCCAAGCAGAGTCTACTTAGGGTTAATACTAGAAGTCTATTATAGTTCTTGTGTCTCCACGAAGAGTCAACTGAGGGTTAACACTAGAAGTCTATTATAGTCCTTGTGTCTCCAAGCAGAGTCTACTTAGGGTTAACACTAGAAGTCTATTATACTTATTGTGCCTCCAAGCAGAGTCTACTTAGGGTTAGCACTAGAAGTCTATTATAGTTCTTGTGTATCCAAGCAGAGTCTACTTAGGGTTAACACTATTAGTATATTCTAGTTATTGTGTCTCCAAGCAGAGTCTACTTAGGGTTAACAATAGAAGTGTATTATACTTATAGTGTCTCCAAGCAGAGTCTACTTAGGGTTAACAATAGAAGTCTATTATACTTATAGTGTCTCCAAGCAGAGTCTACTTAGGGTTAACATAAGTCTATTATAGTTCTTGTGTCTCCAAGCAGAGTCTACTTAGGGTTAACACTAGAAGTATATTCTAGTTATTGTGTCTCCAAGCAGAGTCTATTTAGGGTTAACACTAGAAGTATATTCTAGTTATTGTGTCTCCAAGCAGAGTCTATTTAGGGTTAACACTAGAAGTCAATTAAAACTACTTTTCTCATGAATTGTTCAGATTTGAACAGGATTTATTCTGCATAATAGATAGCTTGCACAAATTATGCAGCACACTATCTCTAAGAAAAGTAAATCAAGGGTTAAAACTAGTCTTCAAAATCTTGTTAGCATTCTTGTCTGCAAACTCTAAAGTTCAACAAGGGTCTAGTTGTATGCATAAAAGCGTTTTAAGCTTAATTAATTCTGGGGAAAGTCACTCAAGGGTTAACTCCAGCAGGCATTATTTACTTTTATTATGCCTTCCCTTGAACCAACTTTAAGATTCGAATAGGGTTGGGACTACCTTTGTTTCATGCATTTTGAGGCAAAGAGTCTCTAAAAAAGGTCAGCCATAGTGTTAATGATTTTGGTCAACCAAGGGTTAACAATATATGTCAAATATATATGTTAGATTTCTCATGTCTTATGTTCAGAGCGCAGTTTTCAACAGATTAGGACTTTGGTGGAGTTCATAAACTTTTTCAACTAGGCTAATTTTGAGTGAAGGCACCGCAAGGTTAACAGTATATTCATCAGCATAAACGTGTTCAACTAAACTAATTTCAAGTGAAGGTATTAAAGGGTTAACATAGGTTCCAACATGTATTTCAGTTTTCTTATGACTCGTCTTGGACGAACTTGCAGATTTTAATAGTGCTGTTTTTTATATATTACTCAAATGCGTTCGTTTTTAGCTGCGGTATCTTAGAGGATCAGTCAACTAAGAGTTAATAGTATAATGCCTGATCCATATTTGAACTTGCTGATATTATGATAGCTCGCATAAATGGATACATTTGGTTCTACGTTAATTCTAAGCACAGGCTACAAAGGGTTAACACTACACTATTAGAACTCGTCGCTTTCTCAATTTCTTACCTCAAATTCCAACTGTTCTACTGTTTCAAGTTATCTTTAACTAATTACTACCTTGTTTCAAGTTCCTTACTCCTCAATTATTGTGTATATGACTTGATACAACAGACAAGTCAATCCGAAGCCTTTCAAGTTGGTAATGATGATTTCCCAGTCACGTATCCACTGAATCCATTGTTTGTCTCAGACCGTTGCACCACCAAATCTTCGTGCTCGAACTGTGAAAAATTCCTGACATTTGACGTACTAACTTAAGAGCTCAAATTAAGATCAGTATATGCTAACTAAAGAATCCTTATCGATTCCTAGATCAGACCCAATCTAAGTAGAATGCAATAAATACTCGTAAGCATTGAGGAAAGACAATGACGAAATTAATTTATAATTGATGATCATTTTGTAGCAGATTTACCCTTGCATGGACGTGAGACTCAAGCAAAGAGTTTCTGTGTTGAAGAGTATGCAGTTCGCTCTTTAAGAACTTTAACTCGTTTAATTTAGTACGAGGGCTGGGAGCGTTTTATAATACCCTATAAATCAATATCTTAGAGATCAAGTAATGAATGAATTTCCTTTCCATAAAAGTTGATGTTACCGGGGTTTATTTATGTTCTGCTTTTTAGTACAGTACTAAAATTTGTTAGATATAAATAAATTACTAGTACTAAAGGTTATCAGTTTCAATAAATTATTAGTACTAAAATTTATGAGATAAATAATGTACTAGTACTAAATTTTATTGGATGTAAATTGATAGTACTAAATTTTTTGATTCAAATAAATTAATAGTACTAAATTTTATTATATATAAATAAATGACCAGTACTAAATTTCACTGATTATAAACTAATAACTGGTACTAAATTTTATTTAATATAAAAATTGCTGATACTAAATTTATTTAAATTCAAATAAATTAATACTACTAAATTTTAGTAGTTTTAATAAATTACTAGTACTAAATTTTATGAGATAAATAAAGTACTAGTACTAAATTTTAGCAGATATAAATTGATGGTACTAAATTTTAGTAGTTTTAATAAAATATTAGTACTAAATTTCATGAGATAAATAAAGTACTAGTACTAAATTTTATCAGATATAAATTGATGGTACTAAATTTTTTAGATTCAAATAAATTAATAGTACTAAATTTTATTATATATAAATAAATTACCAGTACTAAATTTCATTAATTATAAATAAATATATGGTACAAAACTTTAATTGATATAAATTGCTGGTACTAAATTTATTTAAATTCAAATAATTTATTAGTACTTAATTTTATTAGATATAAATTGTTGGTACTAAATGTGTTGAGATTCAAATAATTTATTAGTACTTAATTTTATTCGATATAGATGAATTAGTAGCACTAAATTTTATTAGATATATATAAAGTACTAGTACTAAATCTTATTAGTTATAATAACTAGTACTAAAATTTGCGAGATAAATAAAATACGAGTACTAAATTTAAATAGATATAAATTTCTGGTACTAAATTTATTTAGATTCAAATAAATTACTAGTACTAAATTTTATTGATTATAAATAAATAACTAGTACTAAATTTTATCAGATAAAAATTAAGGACTAGATGTACTAAATTTTATAAAATATAAACAAATTACTAGTACCAAATGTTATTAGATAAAATAAATTCCTAGTACTCAATTTTGTTAGCTTCAATAAATTACTAGTACTAAAATTCATTAGATATAAAATTACCAGTACTAAACCTTATTAGATATAAATAAATAACTAGTACTAAATTTTGTTAGTGTCAATAAATTACTAGTACTAAATTTTATTAGTTTCAATAAATTACTAGTACTAAATTTTGTTAGTGTCATAAATTACTAGTACTAAATTTTGTTAGTTTCAATAAATTACTAGTACTAAATTTTATTAGTTAAAAAATTACAAGTACTAAACCTTATTAGATATAAATAAATAACTAGTACTAAATTTTGTTAGTGTCAATAAATTACTAGTACTAAATTTTATTAGTTTCAATAAATTACTAGTACTAAATTTTATTAGTTAAAAATACTAGTTCTCAATTTTATTAGTTTCAATAAATTACTAGTACTAAATTTTATTAGTTAAAAAATTACAAGTACTAAATTTTATTAGTTTAAAACCTATCACTAGTACTAAATTTTATTAGATATAAATAGTACTAAATTGATAAAAACAGCTCAGTCAAGTACCAACATTATTGCAATATCTCATCCGCTGAGGCAAAAGTAACGCATTAAAATTCAAGAGCGAAATGCAGACTCTGCCTTGCATACTCTTTGGACAAAAGTGCGTCCACGGCAACCTCTTTACTCGTATGCTACGTACCGTCTCTGACCCGAGTCTGGGACGGCAAATGCCAAAATTTAACAAAAACAATTCGATTTTCCACCTCTCCGCAATGCTGACCATGTAAAAATGGGTAATCAAATGATTCTGCAGCGCCAATGGCCGCTCAAATTTGAGGAATGTAAATAAATGGGTGCAAAGTATTTCATTCGGTTTTAATTTATTTATTTATTTTTCTATTTACACATACATACATACTATGTATAGGAATGTCCATAAAACCGAATGCCAAGGGCTCCGCTGATGCGCGTACGCACGCCATTAAAATGCTATTTTGGACTCTACCCACAGCCGAGCGATGTTGTGCTCTGTGTAGGCACATTCCGACTAGAGAAACGTGGGATGTGTTCATTGGGGGGAGCATATTCTGGTGTAGGCACTGACGCAGCACCACCTTCTTCCCCATTGGGATGCAAAAATATAGTTTAGTTGTTTCCCCAATTATACGTGAACCACATTCAATGTCACTTGCGTGTTTATGGTTCAGTACCAAGAGGAAATGAGGGTTCTGAGATCAGAAACTTCATACTAAAGATGTATCATATCTTATCTTATCTATATTTCAATAGTTTTGTGGGAATTTTGTTGCCACAGTCGATGAATTCGCCAATGGTTCCACTCCAATGGACGATGTTTTTCGATATTCTGTGAGAAGGGAACACAGAACTAGGTAATGGATATGTTGTATTTTGACCCGAAATTCTATGCTTGGGTTGGTCCTTCTTGTAATTATAACGGAAAGAGTTTCAAGGACCGAAGGTGGTGCCTCTGGGGTCATATATTTCATACTAGTCTTACTGCCAAATTTGTCTGATATATGTATGTATATATGTCTCATCCATCGGCAGTTCGCAGATATTCATGTCATCAGACATATCAAGCAATACAATTTGCCGATGATGGTTCACAGTGACTCTAAAAAGAACTACTCAGAAAACAGGCAGGATAAACCCCTTTCTGTCAGGCCCTTTAGTGACATATACATCATACACACCCGATATTTACGAGCCAAATAAAACGTATCAAGTTTGCCATAATGGCATGTGGGATTATGATTATGAGGTACGAGTATGAATCTATGCGTCGTGTCTGGGTGCATGCTAATTCACTTACCATGCCCATATTCAGAAGACATCTTCAAAATGATGTTTCGAATTCTGAAAATGTAGTATTAAGTGGCAATAGATGAGGTCAATATTGTTTGATGAGGTCAATCTTGTGGATGAGTTTGAAAATCTCTCATAGGGGTTGTAGAATGTGTCGTAATGGGGGGTCTGATCCTTCTTCAGCATAGCTTAGGGATTGCATTGACATCAATTTAGATTAATATACATTCTATACACACTCCATATACAATCCTTACTCATGTAATCTCCTGCATACGACCCTACCTTTTGCTATCCTACCTTAAACTACGCTACCTTATACAACTTTATACTACCTTTATTACCCTATTTTGTACTAACCTTACAACTCTACCAACGGCCGGATATCGGGGTGAATTTAGTGGGTTAAGGCCCCACACTACATGGGTTATTGACTGCTATATACCTCGGAAAAAAATACCCTACCTTATAGTAGCCTACTTTATACTACCCTTACTATCCTCCCATCTACTACCCCCCACATACGACCCTAACTCATACCACCTCCTACAAATAACCCTACCTTATACTACCCTACTTTATCCTACCCTAACTTATACTACCCTACTTTATACTACCCTACTTTATACTACCCTACCTTATAGTACCCTACTTTATACTACCCCACGTTATACTACCCTAATTTATACTTACCCTAACTACCCTTCCTTATACTACTCTACCTTATACTACCCTACTTTATACTACCCTTATTACCCTACCTTATACAACCTACCTTATACTACCCTACCTTATAATACCCTACTTTATAGTACCTTACTTTGTACTACTCTACTTTATACTACCCTACCTTATATTACCCTACCTTATATTACCCTACCTTATATTACCCTACTTTATACTAGCCTAACTACCCTACCTTATACTACCCTTACTACCCTACTTTATATTACCCTACTTATACTACCCTAACTACTCTACCTTAAACTACCCTACCTTATACTACCCTACTTTATACTACCCTACCTTGCTAACTTTTATACCCTACTATAACTTATATACCCTACCTTGTAATAACCTACTTTATAGTACCCCACTTTATACTACCCTAATTTATACTACCCTACCTTATAAATATTACCCTAATTTATACTACCCTAACTACCCTTCCTTATACTACCCTACCTTATAAATACTACCCTACTGTATACTACCCTAACTGACCTACCTTATGCTACCCTACTTTATACTACCCCCCACATATGACCGTATCTCTTACCACCTCCTACATATGATACATTATAATACCCTAACTACCCTACATTATACTACCTTACCCTATACTAACTTACTTTATATCACCCTCACTATCCTACATTATACTACTCCTCACATATGATCCCCACATAAAAACCTAACTCATACGACCCCCTACATACTACCTCTTACATACGACCCCTACATACGATCTCCACATACCAACCCCAAATTCCAACCCCAAATACCAACCCCAAATACCAACCCCACATACCACACTATCTCATACCACCCACTACCTATGACCCTAGCTCATGCTACTTTTTACATAAGACCCTAACTCATATCACCCCCCTTACGACAACACCTCATAGCACCCCCTCCCCCTCCCCTCTTGGCTCAATTCCAACTCCACCACTGCTCTGGCAGGAGGTAAAGGAAGTACTTGGTAGTAACTCCGAAACCGATTACTCGCTAAACAATGCACTCAAGCATTGCACTAGGTTTATACACATTTTGAAGGTCAACTTGATGTCAAATTTCGCAACGTCGGTAATTATCGCATGACGAAATATGCATAAAAAAATTCGATTACTTTTCGAAACAAAATTATTTGAGTCGCATTTAGTAAAATTGTTCAAAAACAACAAAAAACAGTAACATAAAAAAATGAACTCATCAGAAATTTTTGTAGACGCAATAATTTAAAAGAACACAACACAAATACACACACACACACACACACACACACACACACACACACACACACACACAAAAATCCGCACATGCACACACACACACACATTCAATTGTTTCTACGCTTGTATGTAAGCATGCTTGTGGCTGCCTGCTGAAAGTGTTCCGAGTTAATTACACACAAACACCTCTCGTCTTAATGCTAACAGCTCCCTGATTACCCCCCTCCCCGCCTTTATTCTACAGCACTCTCAGCCCCCTTCCCCATCTCACCCCTTACTCACAAGTTGACTTGAGTTGATTTCAAAAAGTTTTATCAAAACAACACAATAAAAAAAAAGTTGGGAATCAAAATGATAACAAATTCGGAAACGTGCAAAACGGCGCGTCATAGTAGGAGCGAGTGAGGAGCAGAAAAATAGGGAGAGAGGGTGTGGGTGTTGTAGAGAGAGAGGGTGGGATTTGGCAGTACACAAAACAGTTTAAAGTAAGGCAAACTCGCGGTCCCCCCAATGTAAGCGCCCAGCGTTGGGAGTGATATGGCAATATTTTGGATACGAATACTCACACTCACTTCCTGGGAGAGAGAGACAGAACAGATCGCTTACTTTGTAGGGTGTTGGAGTTTCACAAAATGTGCCAATTATCACTTTTTATTGTTTAAACTGTCGTGTGCAATTTGAGAGCAGAATTTCACAACATGACAGAAAAAGAAAACAAACGAAATAAATAAACAAAAGCACAACAACAATAACAGCAACAACAACAACCCCAGCACAACAACAGCGATAACTACAACAACCACAACAACCAACAAAATGATAATAAACATACGCAAGTAACCAACCGCTTGTCATATTGTTTATTGGCGTCATCAAAGAGAGGCCCGCAACTAGACGTTATTTTACGCTTTACACCCTACACTCATATGAACCATATACAGGCTTAACACAGGCTCATGCTAATGGGTACACATGTGCGTGCATACACCCCTCTTTACCCCTCCAACTTTAAGGGAAGAATTTACCTGCAATCGTCTGGAAATATCCCTACAAAATATAGCGAACTGTCAAGAAGATTTCTTAGTATCCAAAACATGAGGGAAGAAGAAGGAAGTCTTGGAAGAGCATACAAAGTTATACGCTAACAGAGAATCTCCGTTAAATTGAAGGCTATGCCTGTTTGTATATCCCCTTTAATTACGATCTAATATAGTCATCATGATGAGGTGATATTACGAGTATATCGCCGATGATGCAGCTTCCTTTTCTCCGGAAGTTATGAAATTCTAGAAAGACACTCTCGGCGCTCTTTAAAAGAGCAAAAATTACTCATAAGTAAACACTCTGATTCCTTTGACGGTGATGATGACAGCAGAGATAATATACAGAAAGATACCACAACGCGCTCTTCACTTTGATTTGAGGTATGTAAATTGTGGCGGCGTTGAGATCAGGGCATTTAACTTGGCTAGCGAAGAAAATCTTTGAAGATAGCCGAGACCCATACAAAATTCGTACGTCATGATGATGAATGAACTCTGCAAAGCTTATCAGCAGAGGAACTGTAATTGAGATGATTGACCGTTGTCGTCGTATGGAAAGCTGTATTGAAACCTGCCTGCATTCCAGTATAGAGTAAAGAAATAGGAGTCACATTCTCGAACAAGACACTTGTTGTAGCGCCAATTACTCAATCGCTCTCATTTTCATATCGCAGCGCTACTCTGGTTACTACCCCCAACCGATCTCTTCTCTATCGAAAAATTAGTGACATTTCAGATTGTGACTCTTATTTCTCTACTCTATGATTCCAGTCAATGGAAGTGCTAAAGGGCTAAAAAAAAAGGGTCAATATTCTATGTTCCTTCACACTATGTAGGGGTCTCATCATAACAACACTCGACAGTTTCTCCCGGTTGGGTTGTCGAAGCCTGCTGAGGTAGACCCAATTTCTGGGTTGGGCATTATCGACATATTTTTGGACATGATTCCGCACATTAAGGTTACTTGAATGATTTCACCATGGCTGATGTGGTGAATTGTAATGATGAAACTCATGCAGTTGTATGTGGTGAACACAGAGTTTGGGCTAACAGCGATCATAAGGTGATAAGTATGCCTGGAAGTCGTTGGGAAGATTCTGATAAGCAGTTTTCTACATGGTGCAATATTTGGGAATTCAAGTCAGCTTTGAGTTTTACGGTTCGTAGAGGGAAAGAGAAGGACGAAGCGAAGAATCGAATTGAATCGAATAACAACACGCAAATGATATATAAGAAAATAGCAGTCCAGTCATAAACTGAGATTAAGGTGATTACTTCATGAGTGATGTTAGAATGATGAAATGAACACCATCCACCCAGTAGGAAAATGTGGCCCCATAAAACCAGCTATAATACCATTTTTGTGACTAATCACAAGTACCAATAAGGTATTCCTCTCTCTTTTTTCTTTTATGTCTTCCTGGCTCTTTCCTTTTTTTGTGTTCCTCTCTTTTTTCTTTTATGTCTTCCTGGCTCTTCTTTTTTGTGTTCCTCTCTATTTTCTTTTATATCTTCCTGGCTCTTTCCTTTTTTTGTGTTCCTCACTCTTTTCTTTTTTTGTATTCCTTTGCTTTTCTCTTTTTAGTCTTCCTCTTTCTTTTCTGTTATGTATTCCTGGCTCTTTCCTTTTTTTGTGTTCCTCGCTCTTTTCTTTTGCGTAACCTCTCTTTTTTGTTTTATGTCTTCCTGGCTCTTCTTTTTTGTGTTCCTCTCTTTTTTCTTTTATGTCTTCCTGGCTCTTCTTTTTTGTGTTCCTCTCTTTTTTCTTTTATATCTTCCTGGCTCTTTCCTTTTTTTGTATTCCTCACTCTTTTCTTTTTTTGTATTCCTTACTCTTCTCTTTTTAGTCTTTCTCTTTCTTTTCTGCTATGTCTTCCTGGCTCTTTTCTTTTATGTATTCCTCGCTCTTTTCTCTTTAGTCTTCCTCTTTTCTTTTATCTCTTATTCTTTTTCGTATTTCTCTCTTTTTTCTTTTTTGGTGTTCCTCGCTCTTTTTTTTTTGTCTTCCTCGCTCTTTTCTTTTTTGTATTCCTCGGTCTTCTCTTTTTAGTATTCCTTTTTCTTTTCTTTTACGTCTTCATGGCTATTTTCTTGTTTGTCTTCCTCGCTCTTTGTATTCTTCGCTCTTCTCTTTTTTGTCTTCTTATTTTTAAGAATTGGAATAAATTTAGAGTATTGTACTCGCTCTGCTTTTGGAAGGCCTCTATCATATATTTTATGCGGGTTCAATATAGTCTGGGTTTCTTTTAGAAGGTACTGGTATGTTGGAATGATTCTTCCTCGCTCTACTCTTTTTTATCTTATAGTTTTTAAGAATTGGATATTATATCAGATATTTCCTGCGGGATCAATAGATAAATAGATAGAATTAAGTTGATTAGAAGTATCTTCCTTTGATATTAAAATCATTGTGTTTTCTTTTAGAAGGTCCTGGTATGTTGGAATGATTCTACCCTCACTTCTTCCTCAATCTTTTCTTTTCCATATTTTTGTTTTTAAGAATAGGAATTTAATTTGTATTGTTCTCTCTCTCTGTCTCTCTCTCTCTCTCTCTGTCTCTCTCTCTGCTTTCGGAACTACTTCTATTAGATATTTCATTATTGATCAATAGTCTGGGTTTATTTTAGAATGTTCTCGTATGTTAAAATGATGATGACGATATTTTCCAACCAAGATCTCCAGTATTCCCTTCCAACAGGATTTGTATATGATATTGATAATGCAAGTTGAGCGACGATGATGTCATTATTATGATGGTGTTGACGCGTTCCCATGACGGTGAATCTAGTGCTGAGTCACAAGAACGATACTGGGTCTTATTTGATAGCTCTGTTTAAAATGTCTGTTCGGTGAATATTATTAGAAATGTAAATATGAAAACATTTTATCGTTTGTTTTATAATTTTTTAGTTCAGTTTTTGTTAATCATCTTATTTACTTCTTTCTGGTCTCTCCCTCTCTCTCTCCCTTTCACTCTCGCTCGCTCGCTTCCTTTGCCTATATTTTTATCATTAATAACCACGTAGAACTAAACGCAGCCCCCTTACATACTTATATATGTCTATAAAGTTCCCACTTAATTGAACTACGCAGTTCTTTTAACCAGTTGCAGTTCGAGTCCCAGCATTATTCGGCTTCCAACAACAATACTCTTGTTCTTACCGATTATATAGATAAGGCACTAATGATGATGATATTGTTGTTGGAAGGGGATGGTGATGATGGAAGATGTTGTTAATGATGGAAGAAGATAATCGTGATAAAAGTTGATTATGAGGAACGATGGTGGAATATGATGTTAATGATCCGTGATGATGGCAGATGATGTTGATAATGATTGAAGATGATATTGATGGTGGATGATGCTATTAATGTTGGAAAATGATGGAAATTGATGCTAGTGATGATGAAGATGATGTTCATGATGAAAAATGATTCCGATGATGGAGTATAATTTTTGTGATTAAAGATGATGTTGATGATGTTGATGATGAAATATGATGTTGATGATGGAAGATGTTGTTAATGATGGCATGATGTTAATGATGGAAATTGATGTTAATGAGGATGAGAGAAGATGATGGTCATGATGTAAAATGATGCCAATGATGGAGTATAATTTTTATGATTGAAGATGATGTTGATGATGGAAGATGATGTTGATAATTTTGATGATTTTGATAATGAAATATGATGTTGATGATGATTGAAGATGATATTTATGATGGATGATCATGTTAATGATGGAAAATGATGGAAATTGATGTTAATGATGATGAGAGAAGATGATAGTCATGATATAAAATGATGCCGATGATGGAGTATAATTTTTATGATTGAAGATGATGTTGATGATGGAAGATGATGTTGATTATTGAAAATAATGATGATCATGGAATATGATGTTGATGTTGAAGATGATATTGATAATAGAAGTTGATGATGATAATGATGTAAGATGATGTTGATGATGATAATGATGTAAGATGATGTTGATGATGGAAAACGATTATGATGCTAGTAATGGGAGATGATGCTGAGGATTATGTGTATGCTATTGTTGTTAATGTGGTTCTGTTGTAGAATAACGATGATTCTGATCACATTATTTGTGATAACTCAAGGACATCGTTCGGTTCATATTTTATTAATGGAATGAGTTTAATAACTGAAGTTATGGTAAAAATTATAATGACCTATGTTCTTAGTATATGAGGCATCTCTATGGAACCTAGAGATATAGGGTCACTCCCCGAATTCTCCCATTAAAAATGAGTCAGCTGATAAAATACAATCATGCTTATCTACTAAAAATATATTTATACACTCACTAATATCATTCAACAGCTCCTAAGCGATGCTCATGCGACACTCGTTTTGGTCAAAATGGGAGCAAGATGGGGGATGCGTTTACTCACAGTTGACTACAAACGTTTGGCAACTTCAAAGGAGTGTTTGGCGATGTTCAATCGCAATCCGAATGAGCTTTTGCGCCGTTTCGTAACCATGGACGAATCATGGATTCATCACAACACACCAGAGACCAAGGATCATCGAGACAGTGGTCTTCTCCAGGTGAATCGATGCCGAAGAAGGCAAAGGTGTCTGTGGGCCAACAAGGCCATGGCGACAGTTTTTGGGATGCGCGCGGTGTCATTCACATCGATTATCTTGAAGAGGGTAAAACTATCACCGGCGGATATTATGCAGAGCTCTAGGATCGAGTCGACCAAATACGACCCCATTTGGTGAAGGAAAAAGTTCTCTTCCACCAGGACAAAGCACCTGCGTACAAGTCTGCAGTCGCAATGGCAAAATTGCCTGAATTATGTTACGAACTACTCCCTCCTCATACAGGATATTCTCCAGATTTACCGCCCTGTGACAATTTTCTGTTTCCAAATATGAAGAAATGGCTCGGCGGTAAGAGATTTGGATCGAATGAAGAGGTCATCATTGAAGCAAATGCCTATTTTGAGGGACTATATGAATCGTGGTATTTGGAGGGCATCAAAAAAATTGGATAAATGTTGGATCGAGTTAAAAGGAGACTATGTTGAAAAATAAAACCTTTTCTGCCCAAAAGTGTTTCTTATTTCAATTTTCAGGGACTTATTGACCCATTCTCATAACCTTGTGTTCCTTATTTCAATTTTCAGGGACTTATTGACCCATTCTCATAACCTTGTGTTCCTTATTTCAATTTTCAGGGACTTATTGACCCATTCTCATAACCTTGTGTTCCTTATTTCAATTTTCAGGGACTTATTGACCCATTCTCGTAATCTTGCTAGTTCTAGTTTGGAAGATTTAATCAAGTTTTCTTTTAAAAAACAAATCTAAAAAGATAGGGTGAATATATGCGAATATGACCGCTCGCAGGTTGTTGCTTTGCTTTATGGTTGGCATCCGTTCCGTTGGTATTGTTGTTGTTGTTGGTGGGTTTCGCTGTGGGATTATAGTAAATATTGAAATGTTTCCGTACAAATAGTCACGTTCGCACTTTTGTCACTCGTACCCCAACTCGCACTCACACTCACACTTGTACTAGCTTTCATACTCGTACTCACATTCACACTCGCACTCGCACTCACACTCCTACTCCTACTCCTACTGCTACTCGTACTCGTACTCACACTCACACCAACACTCGTGATCGTACTCATTCTCATACTCACTGGCACTCACACTCGTATTCGCACCGTTGGAGAGTCGCATTTGTGGGGAGAAGTTTTCCGTGTGCCTACTGAGAAGTAAACGAGCGGGTGTACTCGTGTGAGCCAATATGGAGAGAGAGACAATGGAGGTACTTAAAAAGCGAATGCGAGTAAAAAACGATAAAAAAAACCTCAATTAAGTGTGTTTAAATTTTTCGCAACATGACTTTGAAAACGTACAACAACATTCCCAGCTAGCGGCGCGTGGTTATCTGTTTTACGTTTTTCTTTTTTTTTTCAATTTGTTAATTCAGTATTTCTCTTTTTTTCTTTTCGAAACATTGATAAACACACCTCAGCATGACGTAAACAAATTTGAAACGTTTCAAGTTCATTGAACAATTGACAAATTTTGACTTGTTCATTATTCGTCTTACAATGCGAGTGCTCGTGTAGCATTTGTGTATAAAAATGTGTAAATTCTGCGGCGCACGTAGCGATAACGGGAGAGAGTTGGAGATGCTAAAAATGTGCAAGAAATCAGCCAACTTCCGTCATAGATACCCCCTCATCTATGCCGCAGAAAGTGTGTCTTTTCACGATGATACGAGAAGTGGAAATTATGCTTTGAGTCTTCGGTACTGTGTACCATGACAACGCAACTATCTGGGAAAGTATTCGGGCCTAGAGTACTGTGTTCCATGACAACGCAACTATCTGACTAAGTATTCGGGCCTAGGGTACTGAGATGGCAGCGCAACTATCGCCAAAACTATCATCATATGAAACGAATACTGTCTCCATAATGCGTGCTACCACACTATCTCGCTTGATTGCTGCGTACATAGTTGTGAGAACAGCTCTCATGATTGACTCAGATAAACTATCACAGCAATGCCTATCAACGTTCAAAGCCAGCTCCGAAGAATTCTGATACAGATAGAAAACCCGGATTAATAGAAATCCAGTATCAAAGAATTTCCAGCGGAACGCAAGTTGTACTGATATTATCGATGATTTTTATTGCTGTTGCTTCCTGCTTCTCAGGTGTTTTGGAGAATATATCTTAGGTATGAACAAGATCCCTCATCTTCCATGAATTCCTGTCGAAAATTAACCTGACACAAGATTTATAGATGAGACTATCCTCATCTTTCAACTAAATAGAGGCATCACAATAGATCTTTCAGGTCGCAGTGTATAACACCCTTAAATATATCTATCTATCTATCTACTTCCTGCTTCTAGGCTGGGAGGCTTGGAGCAAAGCGTTGGTAGACACATTGATCGAATAGCATGGAGAATATAGTTACATGTAGATAATGAATATGGTTCCATGTAGATTATGAATAATGTTCCATGTAGATAATGAATATGGTTCCATGTAGATTATGAATGTGGTTCCATGTAGATTATGAATATGGTTTCATGTAGATTATGAATATGGTTCCATGTAGATAATGAATATGGTTCCATGTAGATTATGAATATGGTTCCAAGTAGATTATGAATATTTTTCCATGTAGATTATGAATATGGTTCCAAGTAGATTATGAATATTTTTCCATGTAGATTATGAATATGGTTCCATGTAGATAATGAATATGGTTCCAAGTAGATTATGAATATGGTTCCATGTAGATAATGAATATGGTTCCAAGTAGATTATGAATATGTTTCCATGTAGATTATGAATATGGTTCCATGTAGATAATGAATATGGTTCCATGTAGATTATGAATATGGTTCCATGTACATTATGAATATGGTTCCATGTAGATAATGAATATGGTTCCATGTAGATTATGAATATGGTTCCAAGTAGATTATGAATATGTTTCCATGTAGATTATGAATATGGTTCCATGTACATTATGAATATGGTTCCATGTAGATTATGAATATGGTTCCATGTAGATTATGAATATGGCTCCATGTAGATTATGAATATGGTTCCATGTAGATTATGAATATGGTTCCATGTAGATTATGAATATGGTTCCATGTACATTATGAATAATGTTCCATGTAGATTATGAATATGGTTCCATGTAGATTATGAATGTGGTTCCATGTAGATTATTCTTTTCAATGAAAGTTCCCTATAAATTGCACACGTAGGTGAGGGTTTTTTTTTGGGCCTTTCAATGGAAGTTGTCCCTTAGCTACAACGTGAAAAGAACACATTTCTCTCAGCTTAGATCGGTTGAGGAGTGGACATATGTACATATATATTCGAATCCTTTCATTAAACCTACGAGTATGTACAAAAAGTAGATTCTCGCTCTATAGAACAATAAAATGATGTGAGTTTTCACATTCAAACTACCCCCTGAGTTCTTCTTTCATGAGAATATTGTTCCATGATAATACGATCGCCTCTCGATGATACCTACGATCGCCTTATGATGGCCCCATGGATTGTGCCCCTTGACTAGCCCAACCAATGATCGAAGTTCTTTCCTTCGTAATGTTATAAGGAAATGGGTATTGTGGTACTCTCTCGGGGGAATTCATCCGCTTTGCAGTTCCCTGAAATGCCCCTGTGGCCGGGAACCCAGCTCAGATGCAGACGAGTCTGCTTAGCTCTCGTCTATAAATTTGCTGGAAGTCTTGACTGCTTTTGATGTGATTATAGCCAAATCCAGAGACCGCAGAGCCGCTTGGCTGTCAGATAGAATGCAAATATCATGTTCATATACTTTCTTCCTCTATAGCCACGACCTCAGCCGGAAATACGCTGCAGTGGTCGGGGAACCTAAAAGACACGTAATGTCCAGCTCTGATCTGCGAACACACCACCTCCCAACCTTCCCTGTAGCTTGGATCCATCTGTGTATATGAGAATTCCTTTTGTGGCGTTCTTCCATTCGTCCCTAGAGGGAGTGGACATCCTACACATGCCATTGTAGCCATAACATGGTGTGATATAATCAAAGGTGTCAGGAACACCTTCAAAACGTCGTCAGATAGACGCATGACCCGCGTCCCTGGCATTCCATTGGCGCATGAGGATAATATTCAGTTGCGACTGAGAAACAGAAATGATAAGAAAACTCCATAAATAAATGTACACCTATCAATTAATTAATAATAATTTGTTTTTAATGAAAATAGTTTAAATTAACAGCAATTTGGTTAAGGAATATTTAACAAAACTTAGTTTAACACCAGTTTATTAAGGTGCTTTATTATTACTTCGGCTTCTAAGCCAAAACTGTTCCTCAAGATGCATATCCCAGCTCTTTACTCCGTGAACCCTCATTCACCTCAATCACCACAGTAACGCCGGGCACCATCCCTGGGGTGGCTCATCATGGCACCATGGTCTCTAACTTCCTACGATGTGGGAGTAAGTGAACAGCTTTCCTCGATGACACGGAAAGCTGCTGCCTTCTCTTCAATTTCAACCACCGAGGGAACCTCATCGCTCTTCAATCTCCACCACGGAGGGATCTTTTCTTATCTTTAATCATTACACAAATTGTTGTGGATTCAATAGCCAGCGCAATTCCCAGAGCATTCTTTCAATCGAGAGCAATTTTATATCTTCCATATTTCTTCTGTAAGTTTACTTTATAAAAGTTTCTGCCGGTTGTCTCTTCGATTGTTATTCAAATGACAAAAGCCCACAAAATTGGAAAGTAGGATCCCCACAGCCCTCCTGGAATAATCACCACGCTATAATATACTTATCCAATCAAATGTTTTGGACACAATCCAGTGATCGAACAATTGGCATAACTAATTTTCGTAATAGTTTAATAATTCGTCATTGAAAAACCTCTTCTGGCCCTTATTTTGATGTCACATCAGAGACGAAAAATACAATATCGAAGGTGCTCGGAGTCTGAGTTCATATCAGAGCCCCATTATATACATTCACACACGTATATATGCATATAAATTCGTTAACAATCTCGATAGCTCCAGATTTTTACAGGCAGTCCTGACATTTCTAAATTGAGAGTTACACATCAAGCTGTTCTCCGGCCTATCCCAGTTCTATCTATCTATGCATCCATCTATCTATATATCTATCTATATATCTATCTATATATCTATCTATATATCTATCTATATATCTATCTATATATCCCATATATTTATCTACACCTTCCCTTACGAAGTAACCCATGCATATACGACAAACCAGTACTCATACAAGTGCTCAGCATACTCTTACTCGTACCTCAGCTGTATCTGCTTAGCTTAGCGCAACACCACGTTCATTCTGTTCAGATCTGGCAGGCAGTTGAGTTCCAAAGTGAGCTTCATGCTCTCCCTGACTTCTCAAACGGGCGGCTACCTGCCTAAGTGGGTAATTGGGTAGGTGTGGCATACGGTTCAATCACCATTTCACGTGAATTCGTTGCGGGGTTGTGCAACAAACCCGTCTCTCTCTCTCTTTCGCGCCTCTCTTCACATTCGGTCTTGTGTAATTTGGTCGTAATCGTTGAGCACACAACAAAAAATTTCAATGTCAATTTCCTTCTCTTGTCGCAATTGAAGCGGTTCGCGTTGCAATCAAAACAGCGATAATAGGGGATCACTATCTGCAACCTTGCCGAAGTTTAAACACCCCCAAAGATACGGCGTTTGGTGTCAGGCTCACCTGCGTTGGGGGGTCTCTCACAATTTGTAGTCTTTTAGTTGGTTCAACAAATTTAATATACATTTATATGGTTTCTTTAGGAGAAAAATAGGCGTGACACTTGTCCGATCCTTACAAATGCAAATAAAATGGGCGTGACACTTGTCCCAGCCGTACAACAAAAAATAGCTCATCGATTTTCATTTGTTTAAAAATTTCGCGTCCGGTTTTGGAATAAAGATTTCTGGAGAAGTTTTCTTTATTTCACTTGTGTTTATATGGAAAAATTAGCAAAGCGGGTCCGGGAATTTGATTACAATTGAGTTTCAAAGCATCTCCCTTTGAATCCTTCACTTTTATGTCATTACTGCAACTGGTTTTAGACTAACTAACAATGAATTTACGTCGAATAACATCTATATATATATATATATATATATATATATATATATATATATATATATATATATGTATATATATATGTATATATATATATATATATATATATATATATATATATATATATATATATATACATATATATGTATATATAGTATATTATCAGCTACACAACAGTACGGATTTTATGTGGCAAAGATCGTTAGGTTCGATTCTATGTAATCTTCGATTCTATATAATCTTCTTCTTTGCAAAGCTCTACGGAAGCTCCTGGGTTGGTATGATTCCTCAGCCTCTCTTCGTGGCCTTTGCCATTTTCCTAATTGTTGTATGGACTGTATCAGCTCCTAAATTGCGTTGGAGGTCCATATGAATCAAGGCCTCAAAACTTTGTTTTGGAATCTTTGTGTTTAAGTGGACTTTGCTGGTTCAATCCCCAAGCTGCACCCCATACATCCATATCGGTTTGAGTACTTGGTTGTAGATTGTAACTTTGTTCTGTATGAATAGTTCAACTGCTAACACAAACAAAATTATTCCGACCGATCTGTATTCATATGCACAAATATATTGTTCGTTCCTAATTGACAAAATCGTCATCTTCACAGAAGCCTTCATATTGAATTGTCACATGTGCCTGGAAGCACCTTCACAAGCCCAACAATCAAGCATGCAATTGGTTGTTTCCCAAGTTTAAACGGTAGACTAGAACGGCAGAATGAACGTGGTGTTGCGCTAAGCTAAGTAGAGAGAGAGTTGAGGTAAGAGTAAGAGTATGCTGAGCATCTGTATGAGTACTGCTTTGTCGTATGTGCATGGGAAATTGTATGCTCACATACAACAAACCAATATTCAAGCGATCATATGGTGAGCTTACTTCGTAAGAGAGGTGTAGATAAATAGATGGGATATATAGACAGATATATGGATAGACTCCCCGTGAGTGCATATAGAATTGTCACATATCCCTGTATAAATATGTGCACATACAACAATTAAATATTGTGGGAGATAATTTGCCTATGATGCTAGAAATACGCTTACGATGGGAAGCCTCCTAACTAAACTAGCTACAATTGCACTCTACTAAGTAGTCATGCTGCTACCAATCTTAATTCTTACGATACGGTTATAGAAAGTGGGCGGTTTCTTGGTCCAATTTGCATCTGGATGCGTTCTGTTTTATGTGAGGATATAATAGAGGCCCTCCTAGCTACAATTGCACTCTACTAAGTGGGTGGGTTCCTAAAAATCTTAATTCTAACGGTACGGTTATAGAAAGTGGGCGTGTTGTTGGTCCGATATGCAGCTGGATACGTTCTCTTGTATGTGAGGATATATATTATGGAGGCCCTCCTACCTCAACTTCCTACAATTGCACTCTACTAAGTGGGCGGGTTCCTGGCTATCTTAATTGTAAGAATGTTTTTCTTAAGAAAATATAGGTCATGGAAAGTGGGCGTGTTGTTGGTCCGATTTGCCGTAAATTCCACACTACTTTTTGAGGTGTACAAATTGTCCATCTCCACACTTGAAATCTCACCACGGTAATAGTAATAACTCTTTCGGTTATGTTACTCCTCTTTGGTAGAAATATGGTATATGGACATATAAAGGTGGGCGTGCAGGATGCATAGGCGGAGAAGAGTTTCCTTAGGTAGTTTTTATTCAGATTTCATACAATGTAATCTTCCTACTGGACATGCCGGAACAACTTCATCCCCATCTCTCTTCCACTGCTCTACTCAGAGGAATATTTTTCATCTTAACTGTGCTCTCAGGATCGTGTGGATAGAAATGGTCGAATTAAATAGTTTCAGGACGTTCAGTGCAGCTTCATCCCCATCTCTCTTCCACTGTTCTACAACCTAACTATGCTCAGGAGCGTGTGGGAAAGAAAATTGTCGAATACAAACGAATTTTCCAGCTGTTTGAATAGCTCTCAGAACGTTCAACACCATCTCCAACCCACCCCCATTAGCTCCTCTCGTGTGTAAACCACCCCCAACTTAACCCTTCATCAACAAATGAAACAACATTTTGTCTACTCGTACATATTCGATTGAGATCATAGTCCAAAGTTTATTTTGATAATAATTCATATGACAATCATTTTGTTTTTCTTTTTTTTTTAATATTTGCTTTAGTGTTGTGTTTATTTTAATATTTTTTTTTTGTTTTTTCCTTTTATTTTAATTGTTTTTCTATATTTATTTAATTTTTTTTTTAATTTTTCCATTTTCTTTTAGCGTATTTTATGTAACTAAAACAAAAAAAAATTATTTTACAACATTCATTTTTTTAATTTGAACATAACTCTCTTTGATTTTCTTCTCATTCATAAAAAAAAAACAAAACAAAAATCATAAATGTAATTTTTAATTTTTAGTTTTTAGTTTTTCCTTTCTTTCTCAATTTTTTTGTTTTCTTGTTCGCAAATTTCTTTTTCTTTATTTCTTTTTTTTTCGTAACGAGAGAAAAGACTCCAAAGTTCTGCATGCAAATTAAAAAAAAAAAAACAAAGAAAAAGAAAACTATTTAAATTTATAGTATTATAATAATTATAGTTATATTTATATATATATATATATATATGCGTATCCTTTAGTTTTATATATTAATGTTGAAAAGTTTATAACATTTATCAGCCGATTGTATGCAAAACAAAAAAATATTCCAATACTTTTTCCTCATACATACACAATTTTTTTCCAAGTGCTTGAAAAGTTCTTAAAAGTAAAACTAAAAAGTTAACAGTTCATAATTAAAAGATCCAAATTAAAAGTTTCAATTAAAAAAACAATATTTTAAAAAAATAAAATATTTTAAAAAAATAAAATATTTTAAAAAAGCAATAATTAAAAGTTCCAAATTAAAAGTTTCAATTAAAAAAAAAACAACACAAAACTTTTTAAAATAAAATATTTTAAAAAAAGTTAAAATTTAAAGATCCAAATTAAAAGTTTCAATTAAAAAAAACAACACAAAATTTTTTTCAAAAAAATATTTAAAAAAAAGTTAAAATTTAAAGATCCAAATTAAAAGTATCAATTAAAAAAAACAACACAAAATATTTTTTAAAAAATAAAATATTTAAAAAAAAATAAAATAGTATTTAAAAAAAATTAAAATATTTAAAAAAAAGTAAAATATTTAAAAAAATTAAAATATTTTAAAAAAATTAAAATATTTTAAAAAAATTAAAATATTTAAAAAAAAATTAAAATATTTAAAAAAAGTAAAATATTTAAAGAAATTAAAATATTTAAAAAAAATTAAAATATTTAAAAAAAATTAAAATATTTAAAAAATTAAAATATTTAAAAAACTAAAATATTTAAAAGAGGTAAAAATAATATTTAAAAAATAGTAAAAATAATATTTAAAATTATTCAATAAAACGAAAATAAAATAGGTACAGCCATGCTTCTGACAGGATGACTGACAGTTGACAATCGTTTGTTAGGAGGGCGCGCGGTAGGAGGGCTCCCGCAGTCGGAGTGCGGAAGGTCTACGGTCTTCAAGTGTCTTCTTCTACTGTTGTGTGTGTGGTGGGGATGAGTGTGCTAGTTAGTGTGTGTGTGTGTGTTACACGTTAAAATATCACGTTTGCTAATCCAGCGCAAAACGCTACTGCCAGTCAGAGGATGGCGCCGGAGCGCCAACCCAGGCTGCCAAACGGTTAAGGACTATTGTGGAATACGCCGCGAACAGACACGCTCAATGCACAGCAACTTGACTTGCATACTGAGGGGTTGTCCTAATGCACTTCTATTTGCAGCTGAGTGAGTGAGTGAGTGAGTGAGTGAGTGAGTGAGTGGGTTTGGGTGTGTGTGTGTGTGTGTGTGTGTGGGTTGCGCTAAATTTGAAACAAAGCCACTGAACGCTCCAGCGTGTATTATTATTTACAGAAGACCACTCTGATCCCGGTGCTTCCTTTTTTACGTACTTTAAGTTGTGTTCTTTTTTTGTTTGTTTTTGTTTTTGTTTTTTTTACTATTTATCTATTTTTTTTTTCTTTTTTTAAATAAAATTTTTTTGTTTCGGTTGGAGTGGGGGCGGTCTTACACACACTCGTAACACCCCCTTTAACCCATTTCCACATCCTCAACAATAACCGAAGACGCCACGGCCACAGCAACGGCACCGCCAGCATCATCTGCACTTGGCTGGGGCTCAGCCTCGGCCTGAGTTCCTTTGAGCGTCTTCACGAAGCTGCCCTCGCTCTCCTCATCCGCTAACAAGCCGTCAATGTCAATTTTATTCCCATTGGCGGCACTGTCATCGTCCTCGTCGTCGGACAGGACGACATCCGCGGGTATGTTCATGTAGTATGGTTGCTGCTGCTTCATCCATGGAGCATAGAAAATCAGCTCGGTTGGCAAGCGTTGCTTGTAGTTCTTACGCAACAAGGACAGCAGAAAATGACGCACTGGCCGGGACAGACAGTACGGTATTTGTACCTGACAATGACGTATGATGGCGATGAGATTACAGTTGCCCTTCTCGTAGAACGGATACTGGCCCACCAACATGGTGTAGAGTATAACGCCGAGTGACCAGACATCGGCCGGTTTACCCTGGTACGTTGGCTTGGGGCACAGCAACTCCGGAGCCGTATACAATGGGCAACCAATCTTATCGCTCAGCGTATCGTCGGCAGTATCATCCAGTATCATAGAACCTTCCAGAGATTCATACTGTAGCTTGGTCCTAAAAATAAATCAAAACAAACGAAAGGAAACTTATTAATTATTTTGTTGATTAATGTTCTTTGAGGGGGGGTTGGTAAAATAAATTTACAAACGGGTTTAAAAAACTGTGAAGGCCCCGGTCTACCTGCAGGAGTGAACTGAACAAATATTTCATAAATTTAGACCTCTCATATTTCTTATAGCAGAAAGTCGACCCCTCTATATCTCCAGAGTCTCTTACTAGTCAACCCCTCTATAACATCCATAATCTGATCTGATCTCATGTCTTACTCGGTATCTTTTCTTCTAAGTCTGATTTTAGATGAAAAATGGGTATAAGGAATCTAAATACTGTCTGATATCATCACTATGAGTACACTCAAGTATCATAGAAACTATTTGAAGTGCTTAATTGATTAAATGTGTGACGTCATATGTAATCGTTTGTAATAATTACTTCAATTATGATCATTAGATTACACAAGAAAGTAAATGTGACGCAATCTGTAATCATTACTAATTCAATTACTTCAATTTTCATTATCAAATTGTATAATTTTAATCATATAAATTGACAATGATTATTGACACAAATGTGACGTCATTCATAATAATCCTTTTAATTATCAAAAAATTATGTTTCAATGATTATTTGATTACTCACTATAATTATTCAATTGTTTAATATGAATTCTGGATTGTAAACAATGATTATTTGACGCATATATGACGTCATCTGTAATCATTTATATAAAATACTTTAGTAATAATAATTACTTATGAATAATAATTACTGTAGTAAAAATAATTTATTTAGTAATAATTACTTTAGTAATAATAATTACTCTAGGAGTAATAATTACTCTAGGAATGATAATTACTCTAGGAATGATAATTACTCTTGGAATGATAATTACTTTGGGAATGATAATTACTCTAGGAATAATAATTACTCTAATAATAATTACTCTAAAAGTGATAATTATTTTAATAATAATTGCTTAGTAATAATAATTACTTATCAATAATAATTACTTTAGAAATACTCATTACTCTAGGAATAATAATAACTCTAGGAATGATAATTACTCTAGGAATAATAATTACTCTAGGAATGATACTTACTCTAGGTTTAATAATTACTCTAGGAATAATAATTACTCTAGGAATAATAATTACTTTAGGAATGATAATTACTCTAGGAATAATAATTACTTTAGGAATAATTACTCTTGGAATAAGTACTCTAGGAATAATAATTACTCTAGGAATAATTACTCTTGGAATAATTACTCTAGGAATAATAATTACTCTAGGAATAATATTTACTTTAATAATAATGGCTTTAGTAATAATTACTTATGAATAATAATTACTTTACAAATACTCATTACTCTAAGAGAAATAATTTAACTTTAGTAATAATAATTAATTTCACTACTTTCGTAATAATTATTAATTTAGTAATAATAATTTCTTTAATAATTATAATTAAATATGTTGAAAATTTTTACTTGATTATAATTAATTGTATTGAATGTACTTGAATAGTGACAATGATTAATTGATGACTAAATCATTAATCATATTTATCTGCTGAAAAATACTGAGATCTTCAGAAATGTAATCAGAGAATATGTGAAAAAATTACCTCAACATTTGCAATTAATAATTTGTTTTTTCGATGGAAAATAATTGAATACTTAATAATTGAAATAACTGTAATCATACAATTATGTATGTCAGTTATTTTTAAATGTAATAAACATGATGATAATTACCAAGTATATACATACATTCATCAAGGAAGCAATCAAAGAATCTGTGTAATATTATTACTTGATAATTATTGATATAGTAATCGAAAGAGAATTCCTAGATTACTTGATTAACTATAATCAAAAATGTTTTTTTTATGTTCAATTGATTAATTGTAATCAAATACTTTTTTTTAAATGATTACAATACGATGGTATAATTGAACTTTTGCTTGTGAATTCAAATTTAAGCTATAATTATTATAATAATTACATGAGGAATGTTTACTTGATTAATTGCAATCAAATAACTGGTTTAGAAATGATTACAGTATCACGGTCTAATTGAATTCTATTTTAAGTTTTAATTATAACAATTACTTGATTAATTGTAATCAAATAATTCTTTTATAAATGATTACAATATAATGGTATAATTGAATTATATTTAAAGTTTAATTATTAAAGTAATTACTTGATTAATTGTAATCAAATAACTGTTTTAGAATTGATTACAGTATCACGGTCTAATTGAATTCTATTTTAAGTTTTAACTATTAAAATAATTACTTGATTAATTGTAATCAAATAATTGTTTTAGAAATGATTACAGTATAATGGTATAATTGAATTTTAATTGATTAATTTGTAAACAAATAAATGTTTATAAACGGCATGCGTAATTTTTACATATGAATTCCATTTGAAAGTTTAATGATTATAATTATTACTTATAATAATAATTATGGAAATAATTCGCAAGTAATGGCTGCTTTAAATTTACTGTAATCAAGTACTTGTGTCACTGTACATATTGGTATGTTTGTAGACAGAAACTCACTCCATTTGAGGCTTACTCTCGATATTCGACGATGAACATGACAAAGCTTTTTTATGTGGTGGAAACGCATCAGAAGCTCTGTCATGGAAGAGGTTTTTTATTGTCGCTTCCACATACGGAGCAGAGCTTTAACATATTGTTGGGGCAATAGTGTGAGCAAACAAACCCACGAAGATAACAAGAATAACTACAGTAGTGGCCAAACTCCACCACATCAGCTGTTCCAACTAAGAATCATTAAATGCAATTTCATTGCAACAAAAATAACATTAAAAATAAAAATAAATAAACAAATAAAATTTGAATATCGCCACGATAATTTGTATGTTTTCCAAATCATGACCGCACGGGCGGACGGCGGCGCGGCATATGTAAATGAGACCCAAAACACACTCAGACGCTCAATGGCGAGAGAGACAACGGATGCACACGTCGGAGTTGGGCTTGATCATTGAACGGACTGACTCTCATGTCAGTCTGACTGACGTTGTTGGTTGGTGACGATTGTGGTGCTGCGATTACACGAAAATAGGATCATCTCTGGCACGTAAATATGAGTTTATAGATAAATATATACTACGTTGGTACATAATACGCATAAACATGCGAGTATGTACATCAGAGAAAAATCAGATGCTAAAGGTAGACGGCATTGAATCAGCATTCGTCAAATGTGATATGAGCTAATATGGCAGTATATGTGATGATGATGATCATTATAGTAATGAGATTAATGATACTGCTGATGATGGCGATGATCAACATCATAGTAATGAGATTGATACTGCTGATGATGGCGATGATTATGTTGATAATGATGAAAAGCATATTGCGATGAGTTTGATGATGTTACGAGCTCAATATGCAATAATCATGATGATAAAGTCAATCAATGTTACTGCGATGATGATAATGGAAGCGAGGATGAATGGAATAAAATTAGATTGTGGGTGACTAAAGGAAATTAATGAGTTTGATAATACTAAGAGAAATGTTGACATATATTACTAGGTAATGATGAAATAACCACAAATAATGACGAGGATTTGTGGCATGATAACGATGACGCATGAGTTTAGTTGGCTAATAATAAATGTCATGGTAAATCAAGATTATAGTCTAACAATGTGGAAAAACACTTACGAAATTACCCCATAGCAATCGTAGTGGTAGGGGGAGGGGTGGAAGAAGCGAAGACGATTCTTGTCCAATTTGAAAAGAGATGAAAAAGCAGAAGACATATTTCTATAGCATGAAATTGGCCGACAACATTATTGGGCCAATTGGATTCAATTAGAAAAGAGCACCATTGATCTCGTACAATGCAATATAGTATCAGTAATGGAGTGGTATAATTGATCAGAAACATTGAATTATGTACGATTATAATCGAGCATAACATCGTCGTTCAATATTGGAAAACACTGGTACGGGTGGCAGGAAAAATGTGTGTGTTTCGTGTTACATTATCTTCATAATTCTGAATACCGCACTCACCTTCCGGATCTATGGATTTACTAGAACAAAACTAAAGGCAGAACGTTTTTGAAACAAAATTTGTTTTAGCACTTCCATTATAATATCTGCGCATATAATAAATACTTTTCCTGCAGTGATCAATATTATTAGAACCAATGGTAAATGGAGAAGCCACATAATTTGAAGACTATAATCTTCTATATGTATAAAAATGGAAGTTTGTATGTCTGTCCTTTACAGAATCGTAAACTATGCATTTGATAATGTGATAATCTTCAGCAAAGTTGTTGTGCATGAGCCCACGAAGGTTTCTCAGTTGGTACCGGTCCAATTGGACAAAAGGGCGTGGTACCTCCCATACAAATCACAAATTAAAAAGCCATTATTTCTGCTCCGGTTAACTGTATTTGAACAATATTTGGTATATAGGTTTAGTGTACATATTCTAAGTGCTGCTGCAAATATGGGCGGGATTAGACAAAGGGGAGTGGTACCTCCCATACAATTCAAAATGAATTGAATATTTGTATAATGTCTTTCCTTCAAATTTATTTATTTAAACTACTCATCCGATTTAAAAAATTCTTTGACCAGCTGAATGCTACACTCCCCCTACAATTCAGGGGTAGCGAAGCGCACCGGGTACAGCTAGTATACAATATAATTCCAGACTAAGTAAAGTATCAGAGAGGAACCAACCCGTACATTTGTCGACTGACAATACTTGAAACATGAAACATTGACTGAGGAAAATGAAAAACGATCTGCCGTTGGATTAACACGAACAAAATTTCAACACAATATGGAAAAAGATACAAAAATATCAGGAAGTTCCAACAACAACAAACTCAGAGAAATGTATGTTAGCCCAACAACAATCGTGAAGAGATTTTCAAAGAATTAGTCGAAGAGTATACTCGACTTTTTCAAACTTGTGACAACAGTTTTCAAGGGAAGACTATGAGTGTGTGTGTCAGTTCAAGAGATAGTGGTAAAGTCTTAAAATGGATAGAAATAAAGTGATATCCCCATTCATCAAGTTACCTATGGATTAGACGGAAGTTAAAAGATAAATGAAAGAGACTTGAACAGGCTTGAATGGCTCTCCAACATTCTTCCCCGTCATCCATTCAGCTCGAATAGTTTATATTAAAGGATGTGCTTAAAGAATAACTGATCAATTTCTGGTTCTTCTGATTACTAACCGTCTCAGAGCACAAGTTCAGTGTTTCTATCTGTGTATTTACATATACGCAGCCCGCATCAGTGTATACAAAACACGTCAATATTACCCAAGTTTCGGAGATATGTTGCAATAACTCATTGTCAGCGTGCGAGATCTTTACATGCACCTTATGTAAAGAAACAAAAATAATATTAATATATGTAATAACAAAATCACCTACATTTACGGGTATTGTTGGCGGCTGTCTATCATATTCCGTCTCTCTTGGCGCTGGCGAAGTTAAAACCTCGAACTGACCCTGATATATTTCACATATACTCGTACACAGGCCGACAATCAAACACACACACACACACACACTCAGAAGCAGTCTGCATTTGAAGAGACCACAAAAGAGCCAAATAGCGGGCGCATACACGCTATGTACCTATAAATGCCCTCGCCAGTGATGCTAACTCAGACGGAATTCCCCAAATTGTGGGGAATTCAGATTCGATTGGTGGTGAATCAGAGCTCTATGTGGCTGGGAATTTGAAAAGAAATGAAAAATTTCCTTTAGAGGGTTACTTAAAACCGCAATTCTTCCAAGGAAGTGGCTGCACTTGGGAGGGAAAAAAGCTCTTTAGTCAGCTTTCGTATTTGTAGGGAGCGGTTGTATCAGTTTATATGAGTATATTATGAGTATATTATGAGTATATAATGAGTATATTATGAGTATATGAGAGTATATCTATGTATGAGTACATCAGAGTACATCAGAGTACATCAAAGTATATATGAGTACATCAGAGTACATCAGAGTACATCAAAGTATATATGAGTACATGTCAGTACATCAAAGTATATATGAGTACATCAAGGTATATATGAGTATATTATGAGTATATGAGAGTATATCTAAGTATATATGAGTACATCAGAGTACATCTGAGTACATCTGAGTACATCAAAGTATAAATGAGTATATATGAGTACATCTCAGTACATCAAAGTATATATGAGTATATCTCAGTACATCTCAGCACATCAGAGTATATATGAGTATATCTCAGTACATCAGAGTACATCAAAGTATATATGAGTATATATGAGTAATCTCAGCACATCAAAGTATATATGAGTACATCTCAGTACATTAGAGTACATCAGAGTACATCAGAGTACATCAGAGTACATCAGAGTACATCTGAGTACATCAAATATGAGTATATAATGAGTATATATGAGTATATAATGAATATATAATGAGTATATATGAATATATATGAGTATGTATGAATATATATGAGTATATATGAATTTATATGGGTATATACGAGTATATAATCTGTATAATATACAGATTATATATTATAATGAATATATATGAATATATTCGAGTATATTCGAGTATATACGAGTATATAAAAGGTATTTAATGAGTATATAATGAGTATATATAAATTTATATGACTATATATGAGTTATTATAAGTAACTACTTATGAAGTGGATAGGAACTGATTTCAATAAAATGAGTGCCATTACTTTAGTAAACATCCGGTGTAGTCACCAGACTTCATAATATCAATTCAGCAATCTCCTTCGAACTTGAAGTGTAGCAAAACAATAATGTGCCACAATTATTCACTTCTTTAGAAGATTTGCACTCTAAGCTGTCGTTGCGAGGCAGAGACCTGCTTACAATCATACATTCATAAGATCGGCCTGCTCTCATTAATTTTCGTAGTTACTACGAATGATTGGGTTGTAAAATTGATTCAACAATTTCTTACTCGAATGAAGTGTATTGGGGACATTTGAACTCCATATTATACGAGTGATAACGGGGCACTTTAATATGAAAAAAATGTCTCTAAGTCATATTCTGAATAAATAATTTATTATCCATCGCAGGCAGCTTTTTTAAAATTTAAATTATATTACTTCTAACAAGGTTTTTTTTAGCAATGCTCAAAGAAAATGTTTTACATAGGATAAAGAGAAAATTTGTTATATCCTTGAAAGAGGATACAGAGATAATTTGGTATATCCTTGAAAGAGGAATCTACTGCAAGCACCATCTAAAGCAATAAAATTTCAGAAGCTTAAAATTGAATATACATAACTCAAAAATTGAATATAGCTCAATTAACCAATAATTCATTCTTGATGAACATCTGAGAATTTTTCAAATTTTTAATTTTTCAAACTTTCAATATGGATATAAATGGAACTCCATTAACCGAACTATTTTGTACGAACTGTGGAGGACTCACTCGATCCACGTCAAAAAACATTCATGTCACGAACACATCCAACTATTTAAGGCCACCAATAACAGTGCCGTGATGGTTTACGGCCCCTCCCTCCTCCTAAAGAGAGTTTAACTAGAATATTTCTTGGGTCTCCCTAAGTAAAACTTTTTAACGTATTTGCCTAGATTTGTGTACCGTGTGAGATTACCTGGATTAAAACCAAAAATTGTCTTGCAAACTGCCTCCCTCTTTATAATGTTAATTTTTCCTTTTTATTAGAAAACTCAAACAAAAAATTCCTTGCTTGATAACTTTGGTTAAACATTCCTTGGGTATAACTCCCCTTCTACGCTGTGGTATTGAGGGAAATATTTGTTGTTGTCGATCTATCTTCTTATTTTATAGATCGTTGCCGATTAGTTGGCATCACTGACTCGGTACAACCTGAGCACAAGTACAATAGTTGATCAAGCCGCTAAGTGTGCAACTTAGAGAGGCATAGTGAGAGAGGCCGAAAGAGAGCTTTTGTGAGTCTTGTGTAAATTTATAAATGTTGCAAATGCAAAACTTGAAAACTTTTCGAGATGTTGTGAATGAAGAAGGCAGCAAGCAACAATACAATCAAACAGACAAGACGGACGGATGAATGGTTCGATGGATGGATGGATGGATGGATGGGCGTTCAGTGTTGCCGGCGGTATTGTTAATGAGCACGACGAACGTTTATGATGAGATGAAATGAGTTGCGTCGAGAGCACAGATGAGAGATGATGGGGAAGGTTATAGTTGGCACGTGTGTTGTTGGTTTTTGTTTTTTTTTTTTTTTGGTTGTTTTAAAAGTTTATGTATCTTTTTCGTAAATGTGAAATACACTACTCAGACTCAGATATGTATACACAGACACACACTCACACACACACCCATGCACTTTCATACATGTTTAAAGTTGTAATAATAAACTGGAGGACTTTTAGCTTTATAGGCTTTTATGTTTAACACTTTTGTTGGTGTTGTTGTTGTTATCACAGTAGGGGCACAACACACCAGGCAGCAAGTGAGCTCCAATCGTACAAGAAACGTGTCGTAGATGTTAATGTTCAGGTTTAATGCGCTTGTGCGTATGAACTTGTATTTCTGTCTGTCTGTCTGTCTGTCTTTTTTCGTGCCTGCTTTTTTTAATCAAATTTTATTTTTAACAATTTATATTTAACAAGTCCACACATATTTTTACATATCCGTTCGTACATATATTTACGTGTTTATGTGTGCATGTTTAAATTCATAGATCAGAGTCAGGGTCAATTAGCATTTTGACCTCAACAAGCAGTGATTTAATGCATATTAAACATAGGTAAAGGCGTTAAAGTGGTTTTGGACGATTATCAGGAGGGGGGGTGGGGGGGCTGGCGAATGGGTGCGCGTTAACGACCATGCCCACATTTTTATTTATTTTAGGCGTCATCACTTACACACAGCTTCCTACTTAGTTGTGAACATGGCAGTATATGCAGCATATGGCATGTAAGGCTTCACGATTATGTTGTGTCTTTGCTTCATTATGGAGGTGGGTGTGTCACAGTTATTATATACAAATTTTTCACTTGCTCCTAGTTTCATACTCTCACTTGCTCCTAGTCTTATACTCTCACTTGCTCCTAGTCTCATACTCTCATTTGCTCCTAGTTTCATACTCTCACTTGCTCCTAGTCTTATACTCTCACTTGCTCCTAGTCTCATACTCTCACTTGCTCCTAGTCTCATACTCTCACTTGTTCCTAGTCTCATATTCTCGTCACATAATTTCTATATTTGTTTATATCGGTTATGCATATAGATATATCTATGAAAATAGTGAACGTGGCAGTTAGCTATAAAAACGAACAATATAAAAAGGTCCAACAATATAAACACTCCAGCCCAGTTAGTTGTGAATTGAAAACAACAGTGATAAGACTGAGTTATAAGTAAAAGTGATACTTTTTAAACTATTGTAGCACCTCTGAAACTCGACATTATCTGTGATTTCCTACTCACACATACGCTGCACCTCACACCTCACCTACTTCATTATGATGTACCTATATAACAAAAGAAATGTTTATGTATTATTATTTGTTGCATATTCGTGTATAACCCAACCATGGTCAGGGTAAGTCGCCATACCGCCCGCCCGCCCGCCCATCCGACCAACCGCTGCTCTTTGCTCAATTGCCACCACCAACTGCTGTTGTTGCTAACAACACAGCGCCAACTGTTGACTAAGGTCAAAATAAATGTGCAATTAATGTTAAATTAATTGACGGACTAAACATACATTTTATAAAAAAAAGCAATTTGAAAAAAGTTTCATTCAAGGTCAGTTAAATTTCGTAATTGTGTGCTCAAAGTATTGAGTGAGTGTGTCTGCCTGTTTGCCAATTAGAATATGCATCGGTGGTCGTAGCCGAAAGCTTAAATGCCCAATGCATGTGTGTATGTGCATGTGTGTGTGTGCATGTAGCAAGAAAATATGTTGCAAAAAAGCTACACGATAAAGAGAAGGTATTAAACACAGACCAATTGCCCCTGCCCCAATGGTGATTAGCGAACTATGTTACTATGCTGGGATGCCCACTCATAATACGCACTCAGTCCACAGTATCGCATGATGAAACATAACAAAAAAAGAAAAAACGAGGAAAGAAGTCTGAAGTCGGGTTAGACCGACTTCGAAATACCCTTCACCTTTCCTTGTGTGTGCGAGTTCAACAATGGAGATGTTTTCTTCATAAATCATTATCAGGAGCAAGTCTACGATAACTTTCGGTAGGGTAGCTTGAATTGATTATATGAGGCGTGGCCTTTATCTGATCGACCCCATGGCTTTGTAGGGTCCATATACGTACTAATATAAAATTTCGTCCAAAAATATTTTATAGGTCATATGTTATAATATGTTAATAGTAGGCGTGGCTGTAAAATAACACGCCCATTTTTTGTGTGGTGTTTAATGTTAGTAGCCGCAATCTTCCTGTGAAATTTCGTTGATAAATCTTTAATAGGAACCCAGTAATGATTGTTGGTTAATTGTGGGCGTGGCAGTATTGTAAGTTCCATATTCTGCTCACACACTATTATCGACTCCATGTATATTTCTGCCAATTTTTATTCCGCTGACATCAATACGAGCATAGGTAGGCTAATTTTAATTTTAGACCCGAAAGTTCCTTATATCAAAAGTGGGCGTGTCTTTTCCCTGGTCAATCCTATTTATTGTAGATAGCTTTACAATCTGCACATGTTCGTTCCCGTAAAATTTCGTCCATAAATCTGAAGTTATGAATATTTGTTAACAGTGGGCGTGGTAATTAATATATACCGCCCACTTGTTGCAGTGTTTAGCAGGACCCTTCAATGGTATGTGTAGGATCTCCATTCCCTCCAGGGACGAATGGAAGGATGGCATCCCCCCTTATGTAGAAGGGATTCACATCTTGGATTCACACAGAAATGGATCCAACTTACAGAGTAGGGTGGGAGGTGGTGTATTCTCAGAAGATTTGGACATTAACATGTCCTTTAGGATGACCAACCACTGCAGTATTTTTCCGGCAGAGTTCGCGGCTATAGAGGCAGCACTGTCTTGGCTAAAGAAGAAGAAAATATCTGGACATGATATTTGCATTCTATCCGACAGCCAAGCAGCTTTGCGCTCCCTGGATAAGGCTATTATCACCTCAAAAGCCGTCAAGATCTCTGTGGCTGGGAACCTAGCACAGACCCGGCTGCATCTGTGCTGGGTTCCCGGTCACAGAGATATTCCAGGGAATATAGCACAGACCTGGCTGCATCTGTGCTGGGTTCCCGGTCACAGAGATATTCCAGGGAATATAGCACAGACCCGGCTGCATCTGTGCTGGGTTCCCGGTCACAGAGATATTCCAGGGAATATAGCACAGACCCGGCTGCATCTGTACTGGGTTCCCGGTCACAGAGATATTCCAGGGAACTGCGAAGCGGATGAACTTGCCCGTGAGAGTACTACCATACCGATTGAACCAGATAGGTCGAGCTTCGGTATTCCTATTGCCACATGTAAGCTCTTAGTAAATACAATATCCTTAGGCACAGCGGGCAGGCGCTGGTCTGAACTTTCAGGATGTAAAATAGCTAGACAAACCTGGCCAGAGATAAATGTCAAGCGCTCTACGGACCTACTGGCTCTAAATAGACAAAGCATAGGTCCCGTGATTAGTGTCCTAACGGGACACTGGACTCTAGGCACTCACGGGTGTAGGCTGGGGATTGCCTGTAACGACTTCTGCAGGAGTTGCATGGACGAGGAGGAGGAAGAGTCCATTGCACACCTGTTATGCATGTGTCCAGCGCTGTCCAGAAGGAGGCGCACTTTCCTAGGCGACTACTTTCATCATCATTATCTCAATATTATCAGCATATAATTGGTAACTTAGAATTGAGGCTGGACGAAAATGAAAATGGGTACATGTGTGCGAGTTCCAGTCTTCATAGTAGGACAGGTCTTCAATATGGGGCACGTTGGAAAAGCTTCGTGTAGTTTCAATTACGAGTACTACACAAAGGCAGGTATTAATAGTCACTTGGCTGCATATGCTCCTCCTCAATCCTTCCTTTTACATTTCTAAGCAATTGTTCAGTACAACTGAAGCCATTATCGATTGAATTTTATCGGATTGTGAGGTTTAACAAGCGTGTTAACCATTTTAAAGGCGCAATTTGGCTTTCAAGAAGAGGAAGGATAATAGAAAGAAAATGCATTGTGTAAGAACTGTTTTTTTATATTAACGCCAAAAACGTAATAGACGCGACAAAGGATAAATGCCTTTAAATCCGCAATTTGCATATGAAGTGAAGAAAGGACATAAAATGTATTGAAAAGAAAAGCCAAAATCCTTTGTCGCACTGAGTCGTCGGTCGGCGTGGTGGCCAAAGGCAAGGTACAAGAAAACACAATCGAGGAAAACAAATGTTGACAACAGCTGTTGTTGTTATTGTTGTAAGAGTGTTGTAACGAGACGGAGCACTGAGAGAGGGAAAAACAGGAAATTCAAGTAAAGAAATTGTAACCAAGCATTCAACAACTACGCAGGTAAAACATTGAAAGCAAGCAACTGAACTGGGACTTGGGTTGAACAAAGGAAGCCCACCCTTGCATTGGCAAACGACGGACAGGAGCAGGGAAGCAGCTAAGGTAATGGTGCGCAGGTACTCGTATATAAAAAATGCAAATGGCAAACAATTCAAGAATTTTGCACAAGGCATGTTGCCTGACAAGTGACACGGAATGACGTAAAGCAATTGTTCAGAACGATAGAATTCTAACGACACATAAGTAGCGACAACAGCTGGAGGTGCAACAACAACAATTTCAATTGCTGTTGGCACAAAACTTACATTGATGAAGTGCGACAAATCGCACTGCGGCGTAGCTAATACCGAGCGGAGGAGAGGAGAACGGTACACATGATGAAGTGCTTGGGGCCTGTGGCTATTGAGAGAGCTATCTTGAATTTACAACACACAAGACCGAGCGAGTGCTAGGGTCACTTTCAATGCTAAAGCAATCAGAGACAATTACAAAAGTGAGTACACTGCTTTCTTAGACCAGTTATAACAGCCAACCTCCCTTCCACGCCCTTTCCATACCACACCCAACAGCACTGTGCCATAAGCATAAAACAAATCAATGAAGATGCCTGCACGTGTATTTAAGTGATTACAATATTATTGTATGGGGCTGGCTGCGGAGGGGTTTCCTGGTAAATGTCTAAAGCACAATGTCAATGTCGGCAGCAATGTGGGATGGTGAAATGGAGCGCTGTTCAACGTAACGGAACGATGGTATGAACAGAAATGTGTGCGCATAATGGTGGAGTCGACGGGAGGTGGTTGGTAAGAAGAAAGTGCTTATGTAAATTTAGAAGACTGGGAGAGTGAATAAAACTGAGCACAAGGAACGTGTCAATGTCACGAAGAAGAATGTTGAAATATGAAATGAGCGTCATAATAATCAATAAATATACCAGAAGGATGTCAGAATTCTGGTGCATAATCATGGAAGCGTAGAACGCAACACACAAGCACAAAAATCATCAATGGTGGTTTAATTGTTTTAAATTAAAAATTGAATTCAAATATTTAAAAATGCAATTGTTACAATCATAAAAACACCAAATGCAAAAATATATTGTAAATGTATAAAGTAATAAAAATAGAAATATGTCGATAAATTAAAAATATAAAAAAAACTAAGTATTTAAATATATATAAAACAAATTAAATTTTAAATTAAAAATAAATAAATAATAAAGAAAACTAAAATAAATACAAATATATTTCTATATACGTGCAAATAAAACATAATAAAAAAAAATAAATTCATTTCAACACACACAAAAATAATTAAAGACTAATATGAGAATATTAAAGAATAATAAACAATAAACAAACAAATAAATTAAAGAATAATATAAAAGGAATAAAAAATAATAAAAACGTAATACGGATAATAAAAAAGGAAATGCAAATAAAAAATATAAACAAAAAAAACTATTTAGAGAATAAAAAAATTATAAAAAAATCTAAAGAAATAAAATAAATAAAACTAAAAAAATGATAATAAATACAAAGAAATTAAATAAATAAATACTTAGAAAAAAAAATCTAGAAAACTATAAATAAAAATAAGTAAAAATATAATAAACTAAGAAAAATGCAAATATAATTAACAAAAGTTTGTAAAGAAAGCATAATAAATAAAAAAAATTAATTTGAATACACAAATAAATTATTAAATAATATAAAAATATTAAAGAATAATAAAAAAACAAAAACATTATTGAAGAATAATAAAAAAACAAAAATATTATTAAAGAATAATAAAAAAAACAAAAATATGATTAAAGAATAATATGAAAGTAATAAAGAAATAACACAATTAAAAAATTCTAAAAAACAAAAAATTTTGTTAAAGAATATTAATAAAATAATAACATAATAAATAATCAAATATTAATAATAAAAATAATAAATATAAAAACTAGTAAAAATAACAATAAAACTAATTGCACAGAAAAATTAATAAATAATAAAATATAAATATTATATACATAAAAATATTAATAATATATTAGAAATATTTTATTAAATAAACTATATCAAGTACAAAAAAATATGTATAAGAAATTGAAAATATGTATAATAAATAAAAAAATATATAATAAATAAAAAATATATAAAATATATATATAATAAATAAAAAATATATAATAAATAAAAAATATATAATAAATAAAAAAATATATAATAAATAAAAAATATATATAATAAATAAAAAAATATATAATAAATAAAAAAATATATAATAAATAAAAAATATATAAAATATATATATAATAAATAAAAAATATATATAATAAATAAAAAATATATATAATAAATAAAAAATATATATAATATATAAAATATATATATAATAAAGAAACACTATACTTAAACGATTGAAGAGCGCAAACTATACACCGAACTGTTCAATACGAGCATTGAGTAAGAGTGAATTTTTTTTTTTAAATATTAATAAATTCAAACACATGTAAGCGATTCAGATTCACCTCAGCTCGCCCCATAATTCAATTTTATCTGGAAGCACTAGCCCCCCCCCCCTCGTCTAGTGGCAGAGAGATGAATTTATGCTTTTATTTTTATTAGACTAATAATAATATTAAGCAATAATCTCTGATTGTTATAGTCCCAAAAATTCTGCAATGGAATTTAAACGGCTACTACAATAACTTACATGAGCTCCAAATATTAATTTATCATCATTCAGCACACATTATAGCCATACAAGAAACTCACCTCACCTCACAACCACACAAAGAAACCAAAACGGATACAACAGTATTATAACCAACACTACCATACAATGTAAGCCAAAGGAGGTACAGCTATATTCATAAAAAAATGCATAGATTACCACCAATTGGCACCACCTCCAATCTTTGCAGAACAATCATTGAAATACAAACAGAAATTAAATTAACAAAATAATCTCAATTTATTTGCCACCAAACATAAGAGCGTCATGCAGTGATATTTTACTCCTTGTTAACAATATTTCCTCTCCACTTATCCTCTTAGGGGACTTTAATGCACACAATACCATCTGGGGTCCAATAAAACAAACTCCAGAGGTAAAGAAATGGAACAATTCATGCACCACAATAATTAAACACTTTTAAACAACGGCTCACCAACCCATCTATCCACCCATTCCACTTTCACAAATATTGACCTCATTTTGTTCTGCAAATTTACTCCCTTTAATTTCATGGCATATTCAACCACAACTACACAGCAGCGACCATTTTCCGATTATCTGGTCCATTACAAATAACCAAACTAGATCAATCAATAGAAACTCTAATTATAAATATATAATGGATAAAGCTGATCGGAGTAGATTCCAAAAACTGGTCAGTAAAAAAAACCGTGCAAATAACTGGCAATATAGTAAAGATGCTGCTCGCTTTCAAAAATCTATCATCGCTTCTGCTAACGAATCCATCCGCAAGACATTAGGAAAAACTCTTCATAAATATTCCAACTGGTGGCACGATGAATTGTCTAAATTTCAAAAAGCTAAACAAAAAAATAATCTAACACCAGAAAATAGGTTACTTTACAGAAAATCGAATGCGAAATTTAAATTTGAAGCTAAGAGAGCAAAAAGGAAATCATTTCAAGACTGCACATCTACCATCAATCCAAATACTCCTACTCGAATTCTGTGGAAAAATGTACACCGACTTTATGGAAATGAAAGTTATCGAAAACGGAGCACCCTCGTTCTACCTAATGGTACCGTTTTAAATGAACCAATCGACATGGCCAACCATTTTGCAAAATTGTGGTCCGATTACTCAAATGATTCCAATTTTAATACAAATTCCAACACCATATATCATACACAATAGATACAATTACAAAATCAATAGAAAACGAAATAACACTGATTGAGATCAACGCAGCTTTATCATCAGCAAAAGGTACTACACCAGGCTATGATAAAGATCTTACCAGATGCTAAAAAACCTACCTATCTCTGGCAAACACAACCTTCTCAACCACATTTTCAACAACAGCATTATCCTCAAATTTGGAAACCAGCAACTGTTACACCACTACCGAAACCCAATAAAAAGGAAACTCATTTGAAGGATACAGACCTATTTCCCTAGTTTCCTGCACATCAAAGACATTGGAAAATATCATTTCAAAACACCTCAATTGGTTACTTACCAGGAAAAAGCTCATAAATCCAAAACAAGTAGCATTTAAACCACTAAAAGGAACAATTGACGTCCTTCTATACATAGACTATCTAATCGCTAATTCAATCTCATCAAAAAAACATTTTTCGGTAATATCGATCGATTTTGAAAAAGCCTTCGATAGAATTGGCAAGCATGTTATAATATCTCAATTAAAAGAATGGAAAGTAGGAGAAAAAATTATAAAATATATTGATGCTTTTCTATCGAACAGGAAAATAAGAGTTAAAGTGGACGGAAATCACTCACTAATATGGCCACTTCAAAATGGTATTCCACAAGGTTCACCATTATCAGTTACCCTTTTCCTTGTTGCATTTGAAAAATTAAATAAAATAATAAATCGTAATCATTTTTTCAACCACACAATCTACGCAGATGACTTATATATCACAGCCAAATTTGATTCCTTTTCCATACTCCAAAATAAAATCAATATTCTTTTTGCAGACATAAATACCTGGCTACAAAAATCAGGGTCTAAAATATCGTTTGAAAAATCTAAAATACTCCATGTGTGCCGTAAAAAAAACTGTGATCCTGTTAATATTTTAATTCAAAAAAAAACAAACAGAAAATGTAAATAATATCCGTATACTTTGTTATTATATTTAACAATAGATATATGTAGATGGTCTTCACATATTGATTATTTAAAAGTACCTCTCAACAATAGATTAAATCTAATTAAATGCATAAGCAGTTACAATAGCCAAGCACACCCAAATTGCAACATAAACGTCCTAAAAGCTGTATTATTGTCGAAAATAGACTACGCACCACCTATATTTGGACACGCACCACAATCACAACTGAGGAAAATAAATTCAATTTATAATGCAGCTGCCCGTTACTGTCTGGGTGCATTTCGGACCACACCAATGACCAACATACTGACAGAAGCCGGACTACTAACATTAACTGATAGAATGGCGTTGCTCACTTCACGGCTGATCCCAAAAATAATTTTGCCAGCAGAAAATCCAATGATTGAAAATATATCCAACCAAGCAAAAAGAAAAATAATACGTCAGCCCTCTACTATGCATAGAATAATATCCTCAGCAAAACTCATTGGAATCAGTATAAAAAGCCACAAAAAATACAACACGAAACATCCACCATGGCTACTAAAAAAAGAAAGTGTAATTTGTGAATTATTCGCTCTCTCAAAAAGTACAACCACTGCCACCATATACCATCAAAACTACAAAGAAATTCAAAATTCTTGGCTAAAATGTGGATGGAAATTCATGTATACTGACGGCTCCAAGAAAACAAACGGTTCCGGATTTGCTGTGATAAATGCTAACATGGAAGTACTCCAAGTATCCCAATTACCTGCATACTCCTCAATATTTACAGCCGAAGCCGAAGCAATACATACAGCTTTAAAATATTGCAAAATACAAAAAGGAAAGTATATTATATGCTCCGATTCACAGTCGGTTATCAAAGCTGTTCAAAACCCATCACACGGAGACGAAACAATATGCAAAATTCGTGATATTTTAATCACACTTCCCCATAAAACAAAAATAATGTGGATACCGGGACACGCTGGAATTATTGGAAATACCCTGGCCGACGCAGCCGCAAAATATGCTACAAGTGCACCACTTTTAATTCATCCCACATACAGCAGAAGCGACTTAAAAAACCAAATAAATGCATACCATTCTATCCAACGAAAACAAAACTGGACTCAATACTCGCACAATTATAAACTAATTAACCCAGACGGGAATGCATCCAGATACCCAAGTAACATATCCAAATTGAACTTACGAAAATACATAAGGATCCGTCTTGGGCACACATTGATCACACATAAATATTTATTTGAAGGAACATTACCACCAACTTGCCCACTTTGCAACTCCCACACACTAACAATAGTCCATCTCATCAACAGCTGCCCGACTGTGGTTCAAAAACAACTACATTTTTTTAAACAAATCATTTTACCACATGCATTACAAAATATATCCACAGAAAACATAAAAGACGTAACTTCACTGCTCCACCTCTGTCAGATTTACTTTGACATATAAATATAAAATATATATGTATATACTTTTATTAGTTTAATACTAGTTAATTTTATTAATAGTTAAGCCGAAGACCTTAGTTGTTAGTTGCCTAGGTAATAAGTTTAGCATTAAATTTATTTGTGTATAAACTTTTTTAAAAATAAAAAAAAAATAAAATAAAAAAATAAATAAAATAAAATATATATAATAAATAAAAAATATATATAATAAATAAAAAATATATATAATAAATAAAAAATATATAATAAATAAAAAATATATATAATATATAAAATATATGTATATAATAAATAAAAAATATATATAATATATAAAATATATATATAATAAATAAAAAATATATAATAAATAAATAAATAATATATATAATAAATAAAAAATATATATAATAAATAAAAAATATATATAATATATAAAATATATATAATAAATAAAAAATATATATAATAAATAAAAAATATATATAATAAATAAAAAATATATATAATATATAAAATATATATATAATAAATAAAAAATATATAATAAATAAATAAATAATATATATAATAAATAAAAAAATATATATAATAAATAAAAGATATATAAAATATAAACATAATAAATAAAAAATATATATAATAAATAAAAAATATATATAATATATAAAATATATATAATAATAAAAAATATATATAATAAATAAAAAATATATATAATATATAAAATATATATATAATAAATAAAAGATATATATAATGTACAAAAAATATATATTATAAAAAAATATATATATTATATATAAAAATATATATATAAATTACTTTCATATCAAATAAAATACAAAAATAATTGATGGAATAATACAAAATAAATAAAGAATACCATAGAAAAATAAAAAAAATTATATAAAAAAATATAAGATATACAAAATTGAAAAAATATTAATTTAAATTTGTTTTTGTAAAGAGTTCAAGGTCCAAAAATTTTAATTATTTTTATTCTTATTTAATTAAAAAGTTCCCAATATTTCGGTTTCCTCCGATTATCAATATTGAAAAAATATATAAAAAAAGCATACAAATATATTTAATTTATAATAATTATAATAAAAAACGAAAAAATATACAATAATAATAAAACAAAAAGGATTACTAACATTTCCCTTTACAGTACTCAAAACCAGTTAAAAAGTTAATTGCATAAAGAGAAATAAAAAAAATATACAATACAAAAAAAAAAAAACAAAATCAACTTGGAGAATTTTCAAGGCCTATCGGTGTTAACAAAAAACAAAAAAATAGACAAACAAAGCCTTGCTTGCAATACACACAACAACAACAGCAGTAGCGGCAGCAGAAAATTGCCACAATTATTATTACAATCCGGTCTTACTCTCTGCTGTAGCAATTCATTTGGTTAACAACTTGCGAAAATTTATTAACAATTTGTATTTGTAGAGTAAAAACAAAACGAACAATGGAAACAAACATTTTTTTATTCTACTTACATATTCTTGCCAATGAAGATGACCTCAATAACACCTACGTCAAATACAATAACAACAAGATCAAGAAATACTCCAACAACAACAACAATAATAATAATAATTGTAGTAGTGTGGTGGTATGGCGGCGGCGGCGGCGGTGGCAGTTGTGGTTGCAAAATACTACAAGCAACAACAACAACAAAACACAATAAGAAGAGCGGAAAACGCCAGCAATTTACAAATTGCAATGGCAATGGCATAAAAACGAAATCGCAAAATAAAAATTGCAGCAGCAGTAGCAACAAAACCGATCGAATAAGCTCCACAGCGGAGGAAGGAAGGAAGCAGAACGACGGTGCATAGGCAAAAGGCAATAAGAAAATTGCGTTATTTGTGCTAGACACAAACAACAACAACAGCAACAACAAACAACTGACTAAGAAAAATAATAATAATATACATACATATGTAATGAATAAAACAAAACAAAAAAAATTCTTGTGGCTATATATGTACATAAGCCAAGCAGCAGCAGCAGCAAGAACATCAACAGTATCGCAAGTACACAACGTGTTTTCATAGCTGTAATGTTGTAGTTCTTGTTGTTGTTGCTGAGTGTCGTTCTGTTTTTTTTCGGGTGTGTGTATTATTTGGTAATATTTCAAGCATACAAGTTTATTACTATTAATTTTTTATGCTGGCATTGCTGTTGCTGGGAGACAACTCCTCTCGCATGCATTCACAAACTGACAAAAAGAAACCAGCCCACAAAGAGCGAGAGAGCTTGCCAGCTGAGCACGCGACAAATTGAGTGCAAGCCCTATGACGAATTCATAACTGTAAAATCAAGTACTCTACTGAGGGGAATACGCGTAGTGATTTGTAAATATTTTTTGTTTTGCTGCGTTTGAATTGTCGCTTTAATTCAAAGAAAATAGTATGAATTTCCAAGAAGATTATTGTGTGCAAAAAAGTAAAAATAATAAATTGGAACTTCGCAATTATGCTTGTTGCTTCTTTCACTGGCTACTTTCTCTGTCTGTCCCTTGAACGTACGCTTTTAGATTCATAATCAACAAGGAAATGGGCAGCAAATTGATTCTGATTTGTTTAGAATTCAATTAATGAAGCAGCTTTTGGTCGGGGAGTGGGATCCGAAATATAACAAAAATTAGTCCTTATTATGGGAAGAAAATTAACAACAAAGAAAACGAAACATAATTTGTACAAAAACAATGTTTAGCAAGGAAAAGTCAGAGTTGAAAGTACAATTGTGTGCTTAGTACTCGTAATTTCTATAATAATATACATACATATACATAATTAAATTATTTAAGGAATTTTTATTTTATTTCAGTTTTAAAATTCCTCTAATAAAACGGTATCAATTGTTTAAAGAAAATTTCTTTTTAATTTAATAACTTCAACATGTTGCTAGCAACTCAAGTAGCGAAACATATCCTCCAATCAGATAAAAGTACCAACGATGTGAGCATAACCAATACACTGCAATACGTACGCATTGTAACCCAGATACACCCCCTACCCCTCCAATATTTCGCTTGTACACCAATTGCACCCAAAAAAGCAACAAAAACTGCATTGAACTCATTTCAAGTCGTAGTTAAACAGTAAGCATACAAATCTGAGCGCTTTGCTCGCACTGCTCTTGCAGGTTTTAAAATGCATGTGAAAACTACCAGTATTGCAATTAGCTCTCTCACGCCTGCTCAATCGTGTTTGGACTTGTACGCTCTTGAAAATTACAACCAGTTACAAACTAAAACGCGCTTTTTTTGTTAATTTTTTCCCATTCACATTTTCAATGATAAAATTTTGTAAAAATACCGCAACAACAACAACAATAATAACAGAGCAATTTGTTGTTTCACAATTTTGTTTTTGTATTTTTCAATAATTTTCCATCAACTTTTGAAGCCCGGCGCATGTTCACTGAGAGTGTAAATCTAGGGTGTTTACGCGAGTGTGTGTATTTGTCTGTTTACGTATGCGCACATGTGTAATTTTGCGTTGGGTCGGTCGGCGCTAGCTGATTCTCTCTGCAGCCACAATTTGTTGTATGTGTATTTTTGTTGTTGTTATATTGATTTCAAAACAGATCGTTTGGTTCGTTCAATGTTATTTTGTCAGTGCAAATACACATGAGGAACGCCAACGCCAGCAGCAGCAGCAGCAGCACAAAAAACGCCAACAGCTACAAGCAAAAATCATATTGTTGCTGTTGTTGTTGTTGTTGTTGTTGTTTGGCTGCTGCTGGAGTTGTTAATGGCAATAACGAGTTTAAACCTTCTTTAAAAAAAAATGTTGCAAAATTGTATAAAAAATTAAACATATAAAACCAAAAGCAACAACAAACAGCGCTGCTACCTCCTCTCCTACCAACATTTGTTTCCAGTATGGCTGCGTTGTGCAGCGGGTACCTCTCTCTTGTAAAATGAGTAACAAACAAAACCAAAAAAAAAAATAATTAAAATAAATACTAATAAAAAGCGGCGCCTGGGGTCTCTCTCATACAGCAGTAGAGACAGCAATTACAAAACCATGTTAGAATTTATTGAAGGAGAAAAAAAGCTAAAACAAAATAACGTCACAAAACAGCATAGAACGAATTAGGAAAAAAGTAAAACTAAAATATATTTGCGTCATAATTTTGCAATAGGCTGGTTGGTATTGCCAACGTTTGCTTAATGTTGGACTTAGGTCGTTGTTATACGTACGTACGGCAACATTTCGACAGCCTACCCCACATAAGCCACAACAATGAATTGTCACATGTGCTTGGTGAAAGGCCTTCACAAGTATAAAACTAAGAACTCAACTCAGTTGGGCCATGTCGGCCAATACTGGCGTGCGTGCGTGTGTGTGTGTGTGTGTGTGTATGCTTATGTGTATGTGTGTGTGTGTGTGTGTGCTTCGAAGTGCTGCCGACACCAGAACTGTGCAATTTCAATTTAATTCTAATATGATGACTACGATGTTTTGTTGTAATCACATTGCTTTTGCCGTAGAGCTCAGGTACCGTTCGTGTGCGATCGCTTTAGGCCAAGCAACCAATAAGTGTGCAGGCTATGTTGCGTGTATAACACTGGCCTTAAAAGTGTAAATAAGTTGTACAAACGATTTTGACATTTGAAACTAAAATTGGCTTCAAGTACACACAGAGTCCGCACCGAAGTTTCAGCATGTGTGATGTATTTACATATGTACATATATATTAAATTGAATACGTTTTTGAAGGTTAGAGAGGGAGGTGGCTTGAAGTGGGGGGTGGCTGCTTGTTGGCCAACGTGCTGTTTCTATGGGTTTTCAACCAAATGGTCACTTTTAGAACTGAATTTTTTTTTTTTAATTAAACATATTAATTCCTCTTTCAAATCCTTTAAGCAAAATTTAAAAAAAAAAGAAAAAAAGACCCACCCCAATTCGTCGACGCTTTTTCTGTACCCTAATTTCCAGTTAAGCGGAATTGCCGTGCAGCAATTATGTGTACACTATCTTACTCTACTCTCTCTCTCTCATTGCACTTACCTTGCTCCGTCAATGAAGTAGAACCTCTTCAATTTCAAATCGCGTAGTATGATGCCATTGCTGTGGCAAACCTGCACAGTTTGGCATATTTGGTGGAACAGGGCACGTGCCTCCCTCTCGCAGAGGCGACGCTTATTGCGTATGTAGGTATGCAAGTCTTCGTACGTCACTGCCTCAGTTTGGTCGGGCAGCATGTTGCAGCTGCTGGCCGCCTGCCGCTGTTGCCCCGGTGTAGGCGGTGGTGGTGGCATCTTCTCCTGGGGCGGCGCTATAATCACATACGTACGCTGCTTGGAGAGTGGTACGATGTCATGAGCGCCACGAATTAGTAGATGCCCATAAATGTTGCTATGGCAACGTTCCGAATCTTGTTGCAGCAGAAAGTAGGCTTTCTGGACCTTGTGTAGAGGCTCATTGATGATTTTGCACAGGAACTGTTCGCCGGTGAAAATATCGGTGCACTTCAGATTCGAAGCGGACAGATCGACGAGATGACGATAAGAGGCGGGTGTTTTTGCCGCATGGGCGGCTGAATTTTGGTTGGTTTGAATGTTGGTAATCAAGTAGCGCTCCTTGATGACGCTCACGGGCTCAGTGTAATATTGTAATCGCATGGTGTGTAATTCGTAAACGCCGCCTGGTAAGTTGATTTTTTCACGCAGTGTTTGCATCATTATCGCGTCGAGAATGCTTTTCTTTGGTGTCGAAAGCACCGAGGAAGACAAGGAGGAGGGGATGGTGGAGGATGCAACAGGAGTTGCGTATGTGAGGGCGTCACGCGCAGAGCAACTAGCAGCAGTGGTAAAGTGATTGCTTATTGCAGGAGAGAAAGTTCCGAAGGACGAAGCTGCACGAAACGGAACGAAAGTTGCCTCAACATGGCTGCTCGGTGTATTGCGATTGGTTCTAGAGTTGTTTCTTGTTGTTGTTGATGTTGGTGTGGCTGGTGTGGGTGGAGCAGTGGAGGCGGTGGCAGGCGAGGCAGGTGCAGAAAAATTTATCTTAATCGATGAGTTGTTGTTGTTGGCAGTGCTGGTGGGTGTGGCATTAAAATGTTGGTGATGAGTGATTGTTGTTGCTGAGCCACTGGTACCCGAAGCTTCCATTTAAAATTGTATATTTTAATTATTTTTTTTGTATTGAAGTTCTGCACACTTTTCACGCTATCACACTTATTTCGTTTTTTTTTTGTTTTTTTGCTGATTTAGTTGTTAAAATTCTGCAAATATAGAATTTTTATATTTGTAGTCTTTCAATTTTTGAAATTCATTGCAAAAATGGCCAATCTAAACGAACTTTTTCACTTGAGCGTAATTTTCCTTGATACTTTTCTTATTTTGTTTCAGCAATTCGCAGCCAGCATTTACAACGAAGCAGTTTCCTCTCTGCACGTACGTTCACACTCAATGCTCTAATTTTATTAAATATTTGGTTTTTTTTTTTTGTGAAATTGTTTAAAGCACAAAGACGTGTAAAATTAAACTTAACCAATTAAAATCGATTTTCGGGCGGCGTATGACGCAATTATTAATTAATCTTATGATAGTTTGCAATTTTCATTGAGGGAATTTTTGCAAGTACACATTAGATTTTCACAATGAAATTTTGGTCACCCTACTACTATAGTCCGTTGCCCACAAACACGTCAAGTCCGCAAGCTTCAACAAAATCAACTAATTCCTGCTACGAATTTTTTCCTCATATTAATGCAAAATCATGTTACACTGCTTACGTTTCCATAGTGATTTTCAGTAATCCCTCAAATCAACTCACTCAATAGTGAATGCTCTCAGAGCGTGTAGCGATTTCATTGGTGGAAATGTGTATTGGCGTTATGCTGCTCTCTCACATAATTTGCCATGCGTCACAAACACACGCTCTCACTCTCTTTCTCTTGTATACATTTTGGTAATATGCACAATTTAGTGCAAAAATATTTCCAATCTGCTATTTGTTGTTGCTACGCTTGTAGTCGTTCTTACTGGAGTATTGTAGTTTTATGTGTGACCTTTTTAAACGAGTTTTATGGATATGCGAAATCTAGGGAATGCACTGCTAGGTGCGTTCTCGCATTTATGCAGCTCACCTGGATTTTGTGTGGAATTTATGCGTTTCCAATAAATTTTTCACTCCACTCGGATGACAACTGCACTTGTTCAATTTTATGAGCATTAATTGCAAAAGTATGTTTTTTCTGTTTTTTTCTCTCTCCAGAGTTCATTAACAAATTCTGAAATATGTATGTAAAATAATATATTAAAATCGAGTTGAAGGCCCTGGTAGCTATGACTCTTCCTCTTAAATTAGTTATAATAATTTATGATTGTGATTAATCCTTTTAAATAAATAAAATAAACAAATTCTGAAAAATTAATAAATTCAATCAGTCACAATTAAGTGCAAATTGAAAAAAGCACGACTATAAAAGTTTCGATCAGTTTGATCCGTACCGACCCCTCCCCACAACTTCACACAATTATGTATTTTGATTAGTCTTCTTTTGGAATAAAACAGAAGGAAACTAGAAGAAAAAGCGCATACATACCACACGCATATGCACATCAATGACCAACCCACCCTCTGTGCAACTGTACAGTTGATACTCGCGTCTCTTGAGTGGTGTTATTCTCAGCAACTCTTGAGCATCGCTATTTGGAACAAGAAAATAAAACACGCGTTCACGTTTTCTTACCCTTAAAAAATTCCTTCATCATCGATTTTATGTCCTTTCTGCTGGGCCGCTGCTGGTTTAGCCACAAACCGGAGAGCGAGTGTCTTCTGACCAAACGTATTTGCACCGTTCATACTGCAGCACGCAAGCACACTTGGATAAGAGAGTCACATTAGCGTACAGTTGCGTACGTAGCTGCCACTCAGCATTTTCAAATTTAAAAAAAAACTTTCTTTCTTTTTGTTCTTGTATCAAAATTTGTGTCAACTAATGAGTGTGGCAACATATTACTAGCGACAAGTTGCTTGAATGTTTATGCTGCTCTCTCGTTTTTGACAGTGAGATATTGAGAGAGAGAGAGAGTAGTAAAAGCCAAATGAGCCTTAATATCACATATCACATGTTAAATAAGTAGTTGGTTAGGTGGTTAGTAAAAATAATTAAATATTAGTAAAATGTAATATGTATGTAGTTTTCTCATTATTACATATGTATATGTAGTATGAATATGAGAAATCTAAACCATAATTTAAAAGAAATATTAAAATTTACTCATAGTACAGTACAATCTGTTTAACTATATATGTAGCTGAAACATCTGGGGTCTGAGTCATACAGTTTTGCGATCTATTGTGAAATATATAGATCCAGTGAGTCTAGGTCGAACTGTATGTGTATGTGTGGATGTTTTGTATTATTAAGCAGAGATTACTAATTTCATAATACTTAGTAATTTGCAATCAGAAAATATCACTTGAGGAAAACAAATTTAAAATGTCAATTCTTTTATTTTATTAATAATATAATTAAACAATAATAAATATTACTTTATTTTGTTTTCATAAAATTCCATTTTTAATTGATTATACAATGATAAATATTACTTTTTTTATTTTCAGAAAATTCCACTTTTAATTGATTATTATTAATTCATTGAATTTCTTTGTAATAATTTCTGGATTTGGCTTACTAACAGCAAAATGTGCTTCTGTGCATATGCCTTGGTCTGTTCTCTACGAGATGCAAAGTAAATTACACCAACAACACATGGTCAAGAAACTTTTTCTCACTACACAACCACACAACAAATCACCCACTTGGCTTATGTGGTTGATTAGAGTCAAAAAGAAACAAAGCTTCAATTTCTGTCCTCATGAAATTAATAAAAAATTTCCCGTCATAATAAGCAAGAAAGAAAATGTAAGAGCAAAATTTCGCTCTTACAGTTCTTGTAAAACAAAAACTGTACGTATCCATATGGAAATGAGTCTAAAATGTATTTGGCAAAAAATTGCCATAAGTAACATTACAGTTTTGCAACAAAAAGTTTTTGTTTAGCAACATTTGTTGCTGGCAGTATTTGAATATCTAATTTACTTGAGGACTCTCCTATCAACATTTTGGGACAGCTGTGCCGTTATTTCCTTCTGGAAATAAGCGAACTACAATATAATGACCCCATCATCAAAAAGATCAATTGAGCGATTGGTAGAACGAAAATCAAAAGAATTATCACGTGCAGGTAGGTACAATGTGCGTGGTTGCTTGCGTACTTGTTGTTGGATTTGTTCCTGCTGTCGGCGCCGCTGCATGCTGCAATCGCTTGCCTCAGCGATGCATCGGTGCCTATTATTGAAGACCATACGTGTGTGGATGTGTGTATTTAGGTATGCAGCATTTGTGAGATCAACCAACCGCACCATACCATCAAGGGTTGCTGCTGCAGGTAGTTTTCCTCTAAGCAGCCACCACCACCCTTCGTATTTAAAGTGCAGCTGTTACAAGGTGATTTTCTATTCCCAACACACGCACACATGTGCATTGTGAGCGCATTGGCAAATGTTGCTGGAAGCTGCAGCCTGCAGCCTGCAGGATTTTCTCTCGAAAATGACGGGTAAAAAGTATTCGAGGGGTAGTAACGAATTTAAATGTAGTTGAATGAATTTTATAAAAAAAAACTTTTATGTATAAAATAGTTTTTATTAATTTTCCATTGTTTTATTATTTAGTAATAATTAATTCATTGTGAAATATTATTATATACTAATTAAGTAATTGTGAAATATTTTTAATTAATTAAGAAATATTATTTTATATTATTTAATTAATTGTGAAACATTATTTGGTATTAATTCATTAATTGTGAAATAATTAAGTAATTATTGTGAGTAGATCAGTAGTCTTAAATTTTATGAAATTATTATTAATTAAGTAATTAATTGTGAAATATTTTTATATATTAATTGATTAGCTAAGAAATATTATTTTATATTATTTAATTATTTGTAAAATATTATATATTAAGTAATTCATTGTGAAATATTATTATATACTAATTAAGTAATTGTAAAATATTTTTATATATTGATTAAGTAATTGTGAAATATTTTTATATACTAGTGAAATAATTGTGAAATATTTTTATATACTAGTGAAATAATTGTGAAATATTACATAATTTGAATTTATTTATTTAATTGTGAAATATATATTAATTAATTAATTGTGAAATAATATTTTGTATTAATTAATTGTGAAATATTATTAGATATTGAATTTGACAGTATATATTTTTTATAGAGTATAAGTCATAATCAACAAGTCATTAGCAACGAGTCATAATCAACAAGTCATTAGCAACAAGTCATAATCAACAAGTCATTAGCAACAAGTCATAATCAACAAGTCATTAGCAACAAGTCATAATCAACAAGTCATTAGCAACAAGTCATTAGCAACAAGTCATAATCAACAAGTCATAATCAACAAGTCATAATCAACAAGTCATTAGCAACAAGTCATTAGCAACAAGTCACTAGCAACAAATCATTAGCAACAAGTCACTAGCAACAAGTCATAATCAACAAGTCATTAGCAACAAGTCATTAGCAACAAGTCATTAGCAACAAGTCATAATCAACAAGTCATAATCAACAAGTCATAATCAACAAGTCATTAGCAACAAATCATTAGCAACAAGTCACTAGCAACAAATCATTAGCAACAGATCACAATCTTTTATTTCTATTTATATGTACATATTAAAATAATTTACAATAAAATAAATCTTTTTTTGGAATATTTTCATATAGCAATTTTTATTAAATTTATTCACTGTTTGATTTGTTGTTGTAAAAAACTATTTTATTGCTTTGCATCCGTAAGTCATCTGAAGCAACTGTATGCAGCCTACCACAGAGCAATTCGCAGGAGTATAAGCGCTCTCCCCACCACAGCTACTACAAATATCGTAGCAGAAACAGGCTTTCCGGCAATTCTCAATCGAGCTACGACTAACACATACAATCTCCTACCAAAACCTTCAAATTTTAACAACCCACTACTACCAGAGACCACAGGAAAGGTGCTCAAACAAAAAAAAAGCAGCCATGAAATAAATCAACAATCAACCGTTGCCTTGAATTTGCCAAGAATCTACGGATCTACATCCGTCCACATAGAGTCGCGAAGGTAACAACCCACCACCGTGGCTCCTAAAAGAGTCCTCATTTATTTTAAATCTACCTGAACAATCAACTAATCCAATGGTTTATCGACAAAGTTTTAATGAGCTAGCAGACTTACTAAACCAATGGAGGACATTCATTTGCACTGATGGATCGAAAACAGATCAGAGCACAACTTTCGCCGTGGTTCAACATAATGGCCAATTAATTACTGCCGCGCCTATCGAACTTCACTGTTCCATTTTTACTGCAGAAGTCCTAGCCTTAAAGATTGCTTCCGAACATGCCGCAAAAACGAAAGGAAAGTTTATTATTTGCACCGACAGCTACAGTACAATCGAAGCTATTCAAAATATTGGCCATTATAGGGCTCTAATTGGGGACATTAGAAAGATTTGCAACAAATATCCAAATAAGATCAGACTTATGTGGGTCCCTAGACATGTGGGCATACCTAGTCATGCGGGTCCCTAGACATGTGGGCATACCTGGAAATGAGTTTGCTGATGATGCTGCGAATGACCACATCCGTGCAACTTGCTTTTTGTTTCACACCTCCGAAGAGAAAGACCTTTTGAGGCTCATCCACAATCATCTAACGTCAATTAGATCCGTTGAGTGGTATAACTATAGCCACCGTTACAAAAACTTTCACTCCCAACTGCCATAAAGTCATCTACCCAGCCACCGCACCCCGCCTGCAAACAAAAATCTTCTCCCATCTCCGATTGGGGCACACAAAGCTTGGCCACCAACATTTGCTGTGTGGAGACCCTGCGCCTACTTGCCCGGTTTGCACTCTTCCAGCATCTGTTGAATATATCTTCAACGATTGCAGTACATAATACATTCTCAGGGATATCGGGTTAAATTTATTATTTTAATGTAATTTTTATTATATTATTAAATTATATCTTTTATTTATGGTTTGTTTTCGCATTTTAAATTTCAAGTTTTATTGCATTTTTCTGTATTTATTTATTATTATTTTTCTTTATTATTTATTACCAAAATTTACATACGATATATTTATATATACATATATATTTTTTTTATTCTATATGTTTTTTTTCAAATTATATTTTTGGTTAATTATTTTTTTTTCATATTATTTTTTAGTTCTTTTATTATTTTATTTTTATACTTATTTTTATTTTTAGTTTTATGAATGATTCTTTATTTTTTTTTTTTGAAACAAAATTTTTGGTTAATTATTATTTTTTATTTTATTTTTTCATATTATTTTTTAGTTCTTTTATTATTTTATTTATTTATTTATTTTTATACTTATTTTTATTTTTATGAATAATTCTGTTTATTTTTTTTGTAGCTTTTTTATTAATAATTCTTTGTTTGTTGGTTTTTTGGGTGAATTATTTTTAATTTGATTTAAAAAAAAATTATTTAAAATTTTTTTTAAAATTTAATTATATTTATTAATTATTTACGTTAACGTTCTTGGTCTATTTTTTATTTTTTGTTTAATAAATTTTTTGTTTATTTAATTATCTTTATTATTATTATTTTTTTTTTTTAAATTTATTAATATTTATTTTATTTTTAATGATTTTATTTTTTAGTAATGATTCTTTGTGAAATTTTTTTTAGTGATTATTTTATTATATTTATTATTTTGTGTTAATTTCATAACAATTATTTTATTCTTAATGATTGTGTTATTATTTATTTGTTCACTAGTTTTGTTTGTTAATTATTTTTTGTTTATTTTATAAATTTTTAGTTTTTTGTAAATTTTATTATAGTTATTAGTTTTTATAAATGTTTATTTTATTTTTTTTATTATATTTATTAGTTTTTATAAATTTTTATTATTTTTATTTTATTATATTTATTACTTTTTATAAATTATTCTCTTATTTCTTTGTTATATTTATTAATTTTTATATATTTTAATTTTTTCATTTTAATATATTTTTTAGTTTTTATAAATTTTTATTTATTTTATTTCTTGTCAATAAATTCGTTACAAAAATAATCTTATTTTATTATATTTATTATTTTATATAAATTTTTATTTTTGTAATTTTTTTATATTTATTAGTTATAAATAATTTTTTTATTTTATATTTATTAGATTTTATTATTTTTTTTCAATTTAATATATTTATAAATTTTTATTATTTTTATTTTATTATATTTATTATATTATAATTTTATTAATTTCTTAAAATTGATTTTATTAATGTTTTTATTATTTTTTGTTAATTACTTAATTTCAATTATTATATATTTTATTTTTAATGAATTTTGTCTGTCTTTTTTTGTTAATTATTGTTTATTTTTTTTGTTATTTATTGTTTGTTTATTTTATTATAATTATATTATTTTCTATTAACTACTGAATTATTTTTTTTAAATTTTTTTGAAATTATTTTATTTTAATTATTTTTGTGTATTATCAGTTTTGTTTGCGTATAAAAATTATTCTATATTTTGTACAATTTTTACATTATTTATTTACTTAAATATATTAACTTTATTTTTTAATTCTTGTTATTTTTTTAAAACTATTTTTAATTTAATTATTTTTGGAAAATTTCTTTCATTTTATTGTTTTTTAATTTTATTATTTTTTAAAAATTTATTTTTAATTTTATTATTTTTTAAAAATTTATTTTTAATTTTTATTTTTTTATAATTTTTCTCCCTTCTTTTTTTATATTTATACATAGCATATTTTATTTTATTTGAAAACAAAGATTTGGCTGAATTTTTTTTCTTTAATATGTTCTTTTTATATATTATTTTTTATTATTTTTTCTATTACTTATTGATATTTAAAAATTTATATGCAGTTTTTTTTTGTAAAAAGACAAAAAATTCAACCAAATTGAACGTTAATTCAAATTTGAAAAATCTCCAGTGCGTGTGTGTGTGTGCGTGCCTGCGTACGCTCTCTCATGCTCCTGTTCACTGCCATAAACGCGGTTTTCAACGGTTGATAATTCAAAATTTCGCACAAACAACAACACCAAAAATCAGCGCAAGTACACCCAACACGATCGCTCAGCGACGCGTCGTGCCATTTCGAGTTTTTGCCCGTTGACTGGTATTTTTAATTTGAAATTTTAAATTTAACGTCCACTTGCTCCGATGCCGCAGCACAGCAACGCAAATAAAATCTCAGCATTTTTAAGCCTCGCTAACCTCACTCAGAGTTTAAAATGTGCGCTACTCGCGAGTATTGCAGTGTGGCAAGAGCGCTGCAACACCCCAACACATATTACACTATAATATTAGCCTGCTTGCTTGCTTGATTGAAAGCTCTCTAAATATCTAGCGAGAGTCTGTCGCGTAGAGAGCCAATGAGCGGCGAGCGAAATGTAAGCGTGTGCACAAGTTTCGTATTCCGTGAACGACGGAATTCACTTTCCTGTTTTTGTTGTTGCTAAGCTAATTCTTGTTGCTCCTGCTGCAGATGCTATTTATACCCTACGCCCAGTGGTGGCAGGGTGTGCGCTTGCAATAGCTGCGCTAGGTGTGCATTTAATATATGCATATGTGTATAAATATAAATTTCCATCCGATCGTGTAAAACAGGAAGAACAGAAACTGTACTCAATTTTATATGCACTAATTCCGTGCTTTGGTTTCAAGACTAATTGCATTTGTGTGAAATACACGCCTAGTACATCCTTAATTCCTCTCCATATTTTCGTGCTAACCTTTCAAGTTTTCTACTATATACATACATATATAAATTTAGACCACTATTATTGATTTTCAAGATATTAAATAAGTAGGTCATGCCCACTTTTGCCTCAATCGGTATATGTACACAATTCAACTACAGAATTGACTATGATAGATCATGGTGTCTAATAAAGCAATGCTTAAAATACGGGCGTTAGGTAGCATTTGCCACGCCTACATCTGTATACAACTAGGGTCATTTCTAACTTACTTTTCTTTATTGTGATTGAATATGACCTAATTTTGTACTAATACTATATAGTATACTAATATACAATAATTGTACCAATATTTACTAATACTAATACAAACTCTGACAAATGGATTGAGTAACTTAGTGGCCACGCCCACTTTTGCTTCAACTCGAGATTAATGGAAAATATAAGTAAAAATTTGTCTGCGATGATTTGAAGTGGCATTTCAAGCCCAATTCAAAGTATGGCTGTGATAAAGCGGTTGCCACGCCCATCTAGTTACCAGAAACCTGTGACCAATTAACATAAAGCAAAGGCTCTGTAGTAATACGCTATAATTTATTCACATCTGCGTATCATTTTTCGCCTCAAATCCTCAATTGTTCACCAGATTAAATGAGATATGAAAAATATGTACTTGGGACAAAATTGTGAAATGTTTATAATGGAAATTCTTGTGTATACTTTCTTTCTAGCAATCAATGGCATAGACTTGCAGCATATGAAGTCCTTAGCGGGCCATGCCCTGCACGGAATTCGGAACCACGACTTTACGGAGGCTTATGGAAGCACTCTTACCCACTTATTAATAGCTTTTGGAGTTCAGTTGCCCATAATGAAGAATACGAAGTCCTTAGCGGGCCATGCCCTGCACGGAATTCGGAACCACGACTTTAAGGAGGCTTATGGAAGCACTCTTACTCACTTATTAATAGCTTTTGGAGTTCAGTTGCCCATAATGAAGAATACGAAGTCCTTAGCGGGCCATGCCCTGCACGGAATTCGGAACCACGACCTCAACGACGCCTCTTAACCACTTATTAATTGCTCAGTTGCCCACAATGAACATTGCCTCACTCTTTTTTCTGGTATTTACATAATTTCTTACATTTTCCCTGGGCTGTGTAGGGGGTGTCTCACTGTCGACCTAGACCCGCTACAGCCAGCTTTACTTGTGTTGTTTTCTTTGTCTTTGCTTTTTCGTTTATTTTATTTATTTAGTTTTTGTTTTTTTGGAAGTGCTTCTTGGCTTGGAATTAAGCACGCAGCCGCGTCGTACACTGACGATGCGTCATAACCGCTACGTTGTAAGTGTGGACTGCGTCATCAAGTTCAAATTAAAGTGCTTGAAGCATGACGATGCGCGTTGTGAGTACATGGCAGCCAGTGTGACCGTCCGACAGACCGCCAAGCAAAAGTTATAGCCAAGGGCTGGCGGGCGCGCTGGTGTTCTGAAATTCCAATCGCATTGCTCGGCGTGGTTCTGCTTAGCTTGGAGATTTCAATGGATCGGATGGCGGTTTCTTTTTCATTGTTTTGTTTTTTTGGACAAAACTAAATTGCGTAAACACACATGCACACATGCACATGTGGAAGGAGGGAAGGAGAGAGTGAGAGAGAGTGAGAGGGGGAGGAGAGGGGAGCGGAGCGAGGGGGCGAACCTGGGCCAAACAGAAGCACATAGTGCAAAAAATCCGCCTCGCATTACGTAGCCCGAGCGGTTCTCAGGACTGATCATGACGAGAGCCAAGCAGCCAGCGACTGAGTGGCACGCCATGACTTGGCATGGTCGGGAATGGTATGCTGTGCCGTGCCGTTCGGTGCTGTACTGTGCCGTATGGTTGGTGCATCATTGTGTTATTTTTAAAGCATTAATTTATGTGGCACCTTTTCCATGTGCTGCCGGCATTTCAATTTCGCCTCTTTTTTTGGTATTTACTTTTGGCAAGCTGGCTCCTTTTTGGCCTTTGGAACTCTGCGGTTGTGCTGTTCCTGAGGAAATTTCTATTTTCGTACACCATGCGCTCAGCGAGTATGTGAGTACGTGCCTAGTTAGTTGGCCTGGCATTGTGCTGTGGTTGTTGACTTATGCGATTTAAGCGAAGCGCACAGCAATCGAACCCGGAAGCTAAGGTCAGGCAAGCCAGTGAAGAAGTAGTATCCTTTTGATTTTCAAACGTTTTTTTGTAACAATTTTAATTAAAATTCATGACTCCTCCAGCTTTGGACTTGTGTACTCTTGAATTCAAACATACCCCAAATGCCACTTCCAACCGGATTTGCTGTCAAGCGTTTACCAGTAACTGAAGCGGCCAAATATGTCAATGGGCATCGATGGCTGAGTGCTTGGAGACCTCATTCTTCGGCGGTTCTCCGACCTACCTCACTTCTATATATTCTAACTATTCTAACTGAGGCACCCAAATATGTCAATGGGCATCGATGGCTGAGTGCTTGGAGACCTCATTCTTCGGCGGTTCTCCGACCTACCTCACTTCTATATATTCTAACTATTCTAACTGAGGCACCCAAATATGTTCAGGCTTATAGTACAATGGGCATCAATGGCTGAGTGCTGGGATACCTCCTTCTCCGACCTACCTCACTTCTATTCTAACTGAAGCGGCGATGGTGCAAGTGATGGAGAGGTATTTTGTTCATTCATTGCTTCAATTCATGACGCAATGCCAGATGAAGTTAGGTAGCGAACGAGCTGAAGAGCTGCAAGAAAGATATTTGAAACCCACCATTAAGCACGGCGGAGGTGCGCAAATGTGTGGGGATGCATGAGTGTGAATGGTGTCGGAGAATGAAACTTTTTTTGTTCTTTAAACAGTTCATTTATTTATTGAATTCACTCCTTTCGAGCCTAACAATAAGCAATTAAATCTTAAGAGCTAAATTAACTGTATTTATATGTAGGTAAGTCCAATCTTCTGGTGCTTGTTGCTGTTTGAATTCTAAGCAGATTTTTTACCAAAGGATTCGAGTGCTCTCGTAGTTTTTCTTTGTGTTTGAGCATCATCTCTCTGAGCTCACTTTTAACAAGAGGAATGTTGAGGTCCTTATGGATGTCAGCATTTCTAACGAACCAAGGCAAGATTTTCGATTGCACTCGTTGTATCAGCTCGACATTCCCCCAAAGCTCAGCTCCGTATGCCCAAATTGGTTTGATCACTGCCTTGTACAATAGAAGTGTATGTTCTAAACGAAGCCTTGACTTGGAGTTGAGAGTAGCCAATTGATTTGATGGGCCTTTAACTTTATATGCGTTCTTTTTGCCTCAATATGGTTCCGCCAGGTTAGTCGTCTGTCCAGATGGACTCCTAGGTATGTTACAGTATTCGATTGAGGAATAGCAACATTGTTTAGTGTGGTCACAGGGCATGTTTCTTTCCTTAGTGCAAACGTAACATGAATGCCCTTGGTCTCATTTACCTTAATGCGCCAAATTGCCAGCCACACTTCCATTTTCTTCAAATGCTCCTCAAGGCGTTTCGAAGCCACTATTGGATTGCTATGTATACTAAGAATAGCAGTGTCGTCTGCGAATGTTGAAGTGACTAGATGATCATCAGTAGGGAGGTCTGCAGTGAATAATTCATATAGTACAGAACCTAGAACACTACCTTGTGGAACCGCCGCATTTATATCAAAGTCCTTTGTGGTGTATTCTTTTCGTCACTTCTTGCCCAAGTTCCATTATTTTGCCTGAGTGGTGGATGACAGTCTTTAGGAGTCTTTTATATTTTTATAGGCTTTTTCCATAAAGAGTAGTTAGTATTTTGAGTTGGAGTTAGCGTCTAGCATTCCACTGGCAACAGCCAAGCTCGAAATCAAACGAAAATATCTGGCTGACGCCTACAAATCCTGGGCTAACGAGGAATCCTGCCACACGGCTAGACTAACTTGGGCAACAATGGACAAAAACAGAACCAATCAACTTCTTCGACTTGATCGCGTATCACAGTCGACAACCGTGTCGGTTTCGACCGGCCACTGCATAATGGGACAGCACGCAGAAAGACTGGGCCTACCCTCAAATGACTTTTGCCGAGGCTGTGGCTTCGAGGAGGAGGACGAGACGGTTTTCCACCTCTTATGCCACTGCCCATCCTTGAGCAGAAGAAGAATTCGCACCTTTGGTGCCCCATTTCTTACAAGCCTGACAGAGCTGCCATCCATTAATATTAGGGACATAGCCAGGTTCATCAAAGTATCAGGATGGTTTCCTGAGACATGACGGGGGAGTCGTGCCTTTCCAGGCGCTGTCCTTGCACTGACTATCACCATCCCAAGTATGGGAACTTTTTTAGTCAGTGCTTGAACGGCGCCACACCGTGGTATCACAATGGGCCATTATGTGTGCTCAAGTCTTCTTTTGGCAAACTGGGCGGCCACTCCTACCTACCTACCTACCTAGCGTCTCAATATACTTTTTCAAACTGTTCTCTAGCTCGCAGTTCAGTGCTTCTCGGTGGCGTTTTTTGCTAATGCTAATTGCAGCTTGGCGTGGGGTGATCTATTTTATTGCCACTCTCTTCTTAAGCGCCTTTTCTCCTAAACGAGATTATCGATAACTGCAGATGTTGTACGAGTTGTGGCGGAGCGGGATAATGAGGCTGCTGGATATTTGTGTGTGGCTGCTGGAGATGAGTGTGTGGCTGCTGTAGATGAATGTGTGGCTGCTGGAGATGAGTGTGTGGCTGCAGATGTAAGAACTGAGTTGATGGCCAAAAGTGCCGAGGCAATATCGCTTGCACTCTTCAGTCGAGGACCCGTGCTTACATGACTTTTTACATATTAACGGTACCTGAGCCAGTTTGTTCTTTCATTGGTTAGGTGATCGTTTTCTTACCCAGTTGAGCTTGTTTATGTAGACTAATAATAAGTGATGAATGATCAGAAGCGAGCTCTAAACACGATTCTGCAGATAAAAAGTCTCGATCAAGACCACTGCTTATTTCAAAGTCGATGAGGTCGGGCACTTTTTAAGGGTCAGAGGGCCAGTATGTCGGTTGCCCTGAAGACACAAAGTCTAGGTTAGAACACCGATTTAGTAGCGCAGAGAACAGTTGTTTGCCTTTGGGATCTATTACCTGGAACCCCAAAAGGTATGCTTCGCATTATAATCACCTGCTCATAAAAATTTGGTCCCCAATGATGTGAAGAATTGTGTGAATTGTAATTCAGTCACTGGGTATCTCGGAGGACAATAGACTGCGCTTAGTACAATTTTTTCCTCCCAGCATTGAAGACATATTGCTGTTGCCTGCAGATAGTCCTTTGCATACTCTTCTAGTTTGTTAATTTTGATATAATGGATTCTACATTTTGCATAGGATTTGCAAAGCTAGGAGTTTCTTCAGATCCAGACTTTACTACGTTGACATATGACCTTGATGTGGAAGCGTTGTCACTGGTCAGTTGCTCATGGGGTTCGATTGATTTGGCAATCTCTTTGTAATGACAAGCTGGTTGCTGTTTCTGATCTAATAAATACACTGGGCAGCCTGTGTAGTTTGCCGTGCTGCATTTTTTTGCATTTATGTTTGAGTTGTCAGACAAACACTTGGAGGAATGGTGAAGGTCCCCACAGGCAACACAAACAGTGCGTAAGGTACAGTACGATTTTGTGTGCCCGTATTCTTGGCAATTGAAGCACTGGACAGGGCATTTTCTTTTGTGTGTTCGTCTCTGTAATAAGTAACGCAGATGATGGAAGCATGATGACATTTTAAAGGCAAATCTCCACAACAGTGCAGAAAAAGTGGGCGTAACAGATACGTATATCACAGAAAGCAGAGTAAAGAAACTTAAACGTCAAACGGCAAAGCAGCGAAATAAAGCAGACGGACATTGCACATGAATCCACTTAAAATTGTGGTGAATCCACTCAGAATCGTGGTGAGTCCACTCAGAATCGTGGTGAGTCCACTCAGAATCGTGATGAATCCACTCAGAATCGTGATGAATCCACTCAAAATCGTGGGGGATCCAATTAAAATTGTGGTGAATCCACTCAGAATCGTGGTGAATCCACTCAAAATCGTGGTGAATATACTCAGAATCGTGGTGAATCCACTCAGAATCGTGGTGAATCCACTCAGAATCGTGATGAAACGGCGCAAAAACTCATTCGGATTGCGCCAAACACTCTCCTTTGAAGTTGTCAAACGATAGCGTTTGTTGTCAACTGTGAGCAAGAAGTAATAAAGAAGTAATAACTACTGTGCTTCATAAACCAGCGGCCGATATTATCCGAAAAATTCCTTTAAGCAATAGTTCAGTGCAAAGACGAATTAATGAGATGGCTGAAAATATCGAGGAGTCTTTGTGCAATCATCTGAAGGCTAGTCAATTCTCAATTCAGTTGGATGAGTCCACTTTACCAACGAATGAAGCATTGTTGTTGTCTTATGTAAGGTTTATTAAAGATGAGAAAACATGTCAAGAACTATTATTTGCTACAAATTTGGAGACAGATACAAAAGGAGAAAGCATATATAATACACTGGAAAAGTTTTGTAACGAAAAAGAAATTCCCTTGAAGAACATTATTTCAGCTGCTACGGATGGCGCTCCGGCTATGACAGGGCGTCACAAGGGCTTCATAGCGTACTTAAAAAATAAAGTTCCAGATGTGCTCGCTGTGCATTGCGTTATTCATTGACTGCATTTGGTTGCGAGAAATTTGAGTGAACGGCTGTTCCAATCACTGCAACATGTCATCAAAGCAGTCAATAAAATCCGAAATAGCTCTTTAAATGACAGATTATTTAATCAACTTTGCGTTGCTAATGACGAAGAGTTCAACCGATTGCTATTTCACACAGAAGTGCGGTAGTTGTCAAGAGGTAATTGTTTAACTCGATTTTACAATCTGTTTAACTCTGTGGTAGAGTTCTTGGAAAATAAAGACACAGAACTGCACGACAACCTCATCACATCAAATAATGATATTGCGTACTTGACAGACCTATATAAATTATTTAATGATATCGATCTCCAACTACAAGGTGACGATTTAAACTTGGTTAAAACCAAAAATGTGGTTGCTGCTTTCGTAACCAAACTGCTCCTACACAAGAAAAATATCGGCAAGCGTGAGTTTCACAGTTTCCCTAATTTATCAGCATCACCCATTAACAACGACGACTTGCTTGTTTATTGCCAACATTTGGAGAAGCTCCACAGTGATTTTACAGAATGATTCCACGACATTTTGAAGCTGGAAATACCAGATTGGGTATTGGATCCTTTTTCAAATGTCAACACAGCAGGATCACCAAAGGTGGAAGAAGAGCTTATAGAGCTGACAACCAACGAGGAATTAAAAGTCCAATTCAAAAATGGCCACCAAGAATTTTGGATACAAAATGCAGTCTCGCAATTGTACCCTGCACTGTGGTCGATTGTTCAACGATTCTTGTTAGCATTCCCATCGTCGTATTTGTGCGAACGTGGATTTAGTGCTGTGGCAACCATGCTAACTAAAAAGAGAAATTGTCTGCACGTTACCGAACGCGGTGACTTACGGCTGTGTTTGAGTAAATTCTAGTCAGATATTAAAAAACTTCTTAAAAACCATCAGATTCATCCTTCACATTAATGAAGTTTTCAAATTTAAATTGGAATATTTCTTTTAGTTTGAATACAAATTTTGGTAAATATGATTAATAAAGTTGTACTTTATTGCCCTCATTAGAGCAGTCTCACTTAAAATGTAAGTTTGAATTTAAAAACAAAGAAGACTAATATATGATAGCCTGTAATTCAACTAAAGTTATTAAATTAAATAATGATTGCGACCGTGATTTTTTGGACGTCGTAAATTTAAAAACTTTAGGCGGCGCTGGAATATAATTGATTCTCAAAGTGGGCGGTAGGCGAAATAAGTTTGAGAACCTCTGATCTAGAGGATAGCTTTTTCATATCCAATTATACATATATGCAAAATTGAAATCACTGATCCATGTGATGAGACTGGCGCCTCTGCAAGTTCGCACACCGATCCTCCAATACCACACCGTGGACTTGATCGACCATTTTTGGTGTGGTGACCTCAATTGGGCGACCAGAACGTTCGGCGTGGTGATACGACCGCACCGAAATTGGGTGAAGCAGTGGTGGATGATTCCAATCGGTGGTGAAGAGTCCCCATAGTACTTTTTAAACTTTGGTTTGGTTTGCGTGATGGGTTTTTTGTGTTTAATAAGCACAGGAAATTCCCTCTTCTCCATTTTTACGAAAATGCTCCTGGGCGTCTGCTTCAAATGGCTGTCAGAACCAAACTATTTGACTGATCGGTCAGAAAATTAGGATGTGTTCCTTTGAAAGATGCTTTTTGACAAGCAAAATGTTGGATTTGAGGTGGCAATTTTCAGGCACTTATTGACCCACCCTGGTGTAATACATGTCCGTCCTACCACTGAAAACTCTTGCTATCTATTTTTGCCCTGAGCTCTCGATATTCTCAATGGTTGTTCCAAAAGAAAAAGTTGGGCAAGTTGAACTTTAAATTTTTAAACAGAACCGACAATTTCAAAGGGCTGACTACTAAATACGCACAAGCTTTTTTTAAGTTGAGGCAATCTTATCCATTTGTTGGGAAATTTGTACTTTTAGAAAACACCAACAACGGGTTGCTTACAGAAATGTTGGCGAGTCACCAGTAACCGAAGATGGCACTGTTAGCTTTAACTGTGACCTGCATTTGAGGCGAGTTTGCTAACAGAAATGTTGGCGAGTCACCAGTAACCGAAGATGGCACTGTTAGCTTTAACTGTGACCTGCATTTGAGGCGGGTTTGCTAACAGAAATGTTGGCGTGGGACCAGTGAAGGTGCAGAGGCAATAAAGCAGAAACGCCCACAGGAACAGAATCCACTACATTTGCAACAAAAACAAAATCAACAAGAGAATTTGTAACAGATTAGTCACAGAATTTAACGACAGAAAATGAAAATTTGGCGACAGAGCTGAAACCGCTCATCGTGAGATGTTTCTGTAGCAGAAATCGTAATAAATATGAAAGCGATTGTTTGTGCTAGCGACATAAATGCGTTTTAATGATTTAAAATTTCTAAAAGTTACGATTTGTTAATAATGTATTTTAATAATTAGTAAGTTTTTTCCAATATACAATTCAATATACCAAATTTCGAGGACAATAGAACTTCTCAACAGCAAATGGGGCATTTTTATTTAGAAACAATTAATACTTCTATTTAAATGCTAGATATTAATAAACATTTGATTGAAAATTATAAAGAAAATGATAATAATGAAACATATTACAATAATTTTGTTCCTTTTTTATTGGGTTTTTTTAGCTTAGAAAATTAAATGGTAGCTTATTTTCGCTCCAGCTTGTTTCCAAAGCTTAACAAAACCTGCAATTGTTTCCATGTCTGCGCTGTGATTTATTTACTTTTTCAGTAAATATAATGACAAACGACTCGATCGTCTGCTCTACAAATGAAATACAATTTTGCATAATTTCTTGTGAATTCTGCTCTGTGTCTACTTCGCAACGCAAACAGAAACAGAATTTTCTCCAGAAATAACCATTTTCTGTTCTGTTTCTGTTATCGCTTCTATTGTATGCCACTCTGTATGTTAACCGAAGCTGCCACTGTTAGCCTTAACAGTGACCTGCAATTGGGGCAGGTTGCTAACATAAATGTTAGCGAGTCACCAGCAACCGAAGAGGCCACTGTTACCTTTCACACTGACTTCGAAGTCCCATACAATCTCCCAGCTGTCGGACATATCGTGCATCACTATTAACCTCACCTGATCCGAACAGAATTGATGTTGATCCAACTACTCCACATGCAGCAGCATACCAATTGTGGGGAGGGGGTCTGCGTTAAAAACTTCGCTACGTTTTTACATCTCTCTTTTTAGGTTGCTTTTGTAATTAGTTCGGTGTTAGGTTCAATGGGCTCTGGGCCCCCGCTGCTCTCCATGCTTTTTCATGTTGGTAAAAAGAAAGTTTTTCTCTCTTTCCCTCCTTCTTTCTACTTATTATAATGAATTTCTTTAATGTAATTTCTGCACACAATTTTGTTTGTTTGTTTACAATACGGTATGCACGCCGCACGCCGCACACTCACGCACACAGACTCAGTGGCACGAATGCACACAACAGGTGATCTGTGGCGGTTTTTGTGTGTGTGTGTGTGTGTGGTGTTTATTAAATAGCGAATAGGTCAATGCACCTGTTGCGCGTGAATGTTTTTAGAAACTTTCGCCACGTTACAACAACAAAAAACCGTGCAGAGTTTGCTTCATATTAAGCCATTGTATGGGGAAAAGCATGTGAATGAACAGGCAGACACGCACACATACGCGCAGATACTCATAAACCAACACACAGATACAAATTCAGAAACTCTCGCACGCAGATTTTCACCTTTCGAAAGAAAGTGTGCGTCTATTTAGCTTCGTTCTTAGAGTAAATCTTCACTTGTGGTCACAGAGACTGTTTAGACAGTCCCTCATTTCTGTGGACTCAAATCAAACAATTGCCAAAACTGCCTGGAACCCATCCACATAGAATACAGTGGCCTACAGCGGCCCGCAGTGGCGTGCAAAACTAGATCTGTTTCGTTATTACGAAAGTGCACTTGAAAAGTTTCCTGTATCGGCACATTTACTGAGGAGGAAAGAGACAAATATACATGATAGAAAAACTTCATTCTTCAAGTCGGGTTAAATGGTAATTTTCGTGTCATGCTGGAATTCAGTTTCGTGCACAGCTGTTTACATATGCAGGTAACGGGCCAAAGGTTTGGCTCACTTTCGTACAACAACGTACTTTAAGATGCAATGCTCATTTCTTGCTCCACAACTCCTCAGCGGTTTGTCTTAGGTTGGTAGGCAGATAGGTTGAGCGGTCGCCAAAAAGGTGCACTTAGGCCACTATTGACCCTTTGTGATACCGCATGAGACACAAGCCGCATTCCATTTCAAAAGTCCAGCAATTTCAAGCTTTTTATGAAGCAGTTGATGGAGCTCATTTTCTTGTTTGGAATGTCTTCCAGAGAGTCGAGGATGTACCCACCCAGTAAAGTATTTCTCCGATTGGACACGTACATATCAGGTGTTCGATGGAGTCTTGCTCCTCCTCATCCATGCAACTCCTGCAGAACTCAGTTGATGCAATCCGCATCGTACTACCATGAGTACCCAGGGTCCAGTGTCCCGTTAGGACACTTATGCCCGTACCTATGCCACAATCGACAGTTCCGAGCAGGAGGCATTTAAGCAGCAACACACACACAATGCAGCACAGCTGCGGACTGCAGTGGGCTAATTTCATATTTCACACACTGAATCCCCCACACCGCGTAACCCAATTCACGCCTCTCATGCTCGACGCCTATTCTATGGAGCTCTGAGCCCCGCTTCCGTTACACTGCCCTTGTACGAGTAATATTGGCGTTGAAGCTTCCTCAAATGGCAGCATGTTGTGTGTGCCTCTGCCCATCCAACCATATTATGGAAGGATTTCTTCCGCACTACTACTAACTCTGAACTCACTTTATACCTGCACAAAAAAACACTCCACTGCATGGAGCGAAAATCGATCAAAAATCAATTCGAATTGAAGAAAAAAAAAAAAAAAAATGGGATATTCAGCATTTCAATTTATTTTTCATTACTGAAGCTGATTTATTTTTTTATATAACTTTTGGTCCTTGAAGTCGTTAGTTTTCAACATAGATTTTCACATAGAATTTGAACGGTTGCCAATCAAATATCCTTTTTTTATGTAGATTTTCAGAATAATGACTCGCCGTTATAAGAAACCCAAGCTGCCTGCAGGGTCCTTTATCTTATGGTTGAAGGACCACAGACGGAGCCTCATGAGCGCCCATCCGGATTTGAAGTTTTCGAATATATCCCAGCTGGGAGGAGAAATATGGCGGTTTCGGTTGGAGGCTTCTGAAAAAGAACAGTACATACAGAAGGCCAAAGAGCTGCGGGCGAAATACGCCGTGGCAAAACAGAAGTATCTGAAGTATAATAATTCCCTAGTACCCCTGACAGCCGTCGAACAGAAGAAGCGCATACTCGCAAAAGCCATTCGATTGGTTATACGATATATACGTAGGCGGCAAGAGGAGGGCGCTCCTGCATGAGCGAAGGCAGACAACACGTAATGGCTTCACACCGGTTCAAGGATATAACAGGACGTTCTTCTATTTTTTTAAATTATATTTTATGCAAATACAAATTTCGTGGTCTTTTTGGCTTAAAATGTTTATGGAACGAGCGAAGGCAGACATCACGTAATGGCTTCACACCGCTTCAAGGACCTTTTCAACATTCTTCTACTAAATTATATTTTATGCAAATATAAATTTCTTAGTCTTTTTGACTAAACATCAATTTAATGTTTTTTAAATATCGATTTAATTTTTGCTTCATTGCCGCCCGAGGTTTTTTATTCTCGACTAAAGTGCTGGCGAAGTATTGCATCTCAGCAGGAGCTACCGTTGAAGTCCCTTTCTTGTATTTTTCGATTCGTGAATTTCGCGTTCCCTGTGTTCGATCGACAATTATAAACCCAGCATCAACAAATTTCCACCTTCATATTTCAGAGTTGCCGAGTAAAACTCACGCCGTCGTTGCTTACGGTCAATGTTGGGCCCTTAGTTCCGCTTTGTTTGCGTCTACTACTCTGTTGCCAGCCAACGAATGTGGAAGTACTTATATTCCCGGATATGAATTGAGGAAGGAACATTTACATAACGCCCTCAATACATTGATAAGAAAAAGGATTGCTTCCGTATAGGAAAACAAGCAGCCAGCAACATTCTCGCTTACATGGCATCTCCATGAATCCTGGTGTGTGACACTCGCCTTGTATAATGACGTTCTTTATCTCTGAGGAATCTTTTATAGGATATGTTTCATACCAATGGAAAGTATGTCTAATGTTTGCGGGAGTTTCATCATATTGACAATGAGGGCATTGCTGGTACATCTAGGCCACCAATGCTGGTTCCTTCTTGAAGTGGCATGTAATCTTAGAAGGCTTCGTGGAGCCTTTTCGTAGACTGTGCAACTGGAAAGTTGGTTTATAAAAAACCCATCATCCTTGGGTTCAGTGTAGGCCAGCATATTAGCCAAGGGTGGTCTTGGACAGCACGTCGCTGTTGGCGATTACAGCTTTGAAGTTGTTTAAAGTACTTCCTGGATCTGGGAAGCAGCATCAACACCACGAGCTATGTCAGCATGGGAATCAAGAGAAGAATTGCTCTTGCCAACAAATGTTACTTTGGGCTCAATAGGCAATTGCAAAGCAGAGCCATCTCTTGACGGACAAAAATCACGCTCCTTCATCATTCCCATCCTGCTGTATGGTGCCGAAACCTGGACAATGACATATAGCGATGGGCAGGCATTGGGGGCGTTCGAAAGGAAAATTCTGCGAAGGATCAGAAATAGCGATGAGCAGGCATTGGGGGCGTTCGAGAGGAAAATTCTGCGAAGGATCAGAAATAGCGATGAGCAGGCATTGGGGGCGTTCGAGAGGAAAATTATATGAAGGATCAGAAATAGCGATGAGCAGGCATTGGGACGTTCGAGAGGAAAATTATATGAAGGATCAGAAATAACGATGGGCAGGCATTGGGACGTTCAAGAGGAAAATTCTGCGAAGGATCTATGGGCCTATAAGCGTCTGCGGAGAGTATCGAATCAGTTGGAACGACGAGCTACATATATGTACGCCAACATGGACATAGTGCAACGCATTAAAAAGCAGCGACTGTGTTGGCTAGATCATGTCGTGCGAATGGATGAAAGTCCTCCAGGCAACCGGGTGGACGGCGCAGAAGGGTAAGACCAGCGTTACGACGGAAGGACCAACTGCAGGAAGACTTGGCTGCACTCGGCAGTTCCAACTGGCGTCAGCGTGCGCTTAGCAGAGACGACTGGCGAATGCCAATAACTCGGCAACAATGGTTGTCTGGGAATGATGATGATGATGAAGGAGCTGATGTCTTATAATACAAGTCGTAATAGTTATCGGCTGCTCGGACCCAGCCTTTAATTCAAAAGTTTTTAATATAATAATGAATATGAAATTATTTATTGCTTACCCAGTCCGTCCGTCCGTCCATCTTTCGCGTGGTGGCTTATTCATTCATTCATTCATGCATTCATTCAGTGTGCGTGTGCAGTCCAATATCAATCCACATTCATATGGGGCAAACAATATTTGTTTACTATATGTTTGAGTACAGTCTTCTTGCTATAGTTTAGCCTCAAGAAGCAACAACAACAAGAACAACATCATCAACGTCATCATCAACATCAACAACGACCGCAACAGCAAGAGCATTGACAACGACAACCACAACAACAACATCAACGCAAAAGAAGAACAGTAACAACCAAAACGACAACACAATTACTCGCCATCATACCAACGGACGACGTAATGCGTTAAAAGATTCAAAGGCCTCTCTGGATGCGCATATTTTCCGCATACTTTTGAATTTTTGAAATTTGTTTTGATCGTACCAATGAGCTAATGGCAGCATGCCTGGCCCGGTCCGGTCCGGTCCGGCCAACCGGCTGACCGACTGACACAGTAGGTACCAACTGACAGTTTGACGGCTGCTTGTCTGACTAGACCGATTATACTGGCTGAGCGCCATCGTCGCCGCCGTTGCCGCCGCCTTTCTTTGCTCTTGGCTGACGCAAATTCGTGCCGCTTTGGAGAAATTGCCCGTCCATCCACACAAGAAAGTGAAATGGTAATTTCTGCGAGTTTTATTGCCGGGTTTTGTGTAATACTCACATTTTCGCCCCCTTTCCACCACTGCGGCCACTTTCTTCTTCTTCAGCGTTGCGTTTTCGGGCTTTTATTTTGTGTTTGTTTTTGTTTTCCATCTCTGCAATTGACGCAGTGTCATTGGCCTTTTTGGAGCTTTCGCGACTTTCCAGCCGAGCAGAGCTGAGCCGAGTCAAGCTGAGTCGAGTCAGCAGAGCCGAGCTAGCAGAGTCGAGCCGACCCGAGCCAGCTGTGTCAGCCGAGCCATAGAAATGCATAGAAATTTGTTATACGACCGTCTTGGCGGGTCGTTTGTCAGCCTGCCTCCTTACCCTCTGTTCAGCCACACATAGTTTTACGCTTTTCTCCCGCTGTATTTTAAATTTTCTTTTCAAGTTTTGTTGTTGTTGTTGTTGCTGTTATTGTGCGGTTACAAGTGAGAGTGTTCGCGCTCGTTCAGTTGCAATTGATAGGGAAATCACGTTGCTGTCTTGCGGTGGGGTTTTGTTTTCTTTGCAAGGGGCCAGCGAACTCCTCCTCCTGTACATTTAATTAAAGATGACTTAATTTTGAAATTTGCATTGGAAATTGCAATTGCAATTGTGTAAAAGTTTAGGCAAATAGATAATAATGCAAATTGAGTTTCCATGTGCTAACACGTCGGTTACCTAAGATTGACAACGTGTTCGCCTCACAGATTATGCACAGCTTGAACTGAAAATTCTTCAGCATCCACGGCCGCAGTGGGCCGGCCGACGGAAGAGAGGGCCCGAAAAAAATGTGTAACCAAAACAGAATTTTGAATAAATGTGGGGAAGTGGCGTTAATTGTAATTAAGAAGACATTTTGTGATTGAATTGTCGTTTTGCCATTCATAACTAAACAGAAATAAACGTTAAATGCTATAGATCATTAGGAAGAATACAAAAAGTCATCAGTGAATGGCCATAAAAAATAAATCATAAGAAACAATTCATAAACAGGAAGCCATAAAAACAACTCTAAAATAACAAGTCATAAATAAGACATATATAACATATCATACGAACAAGTCATATATAACAAGTCATAAGTACAAGTCATAAACAACAAGTCATAATCAACAAGTCATAAAAAACAAGTCATAAACAACAAGTCATAAACAAGTTATAAAAAGAAGTCATAAATAAAAAATCATAGATAATAAGTCATATATAACAAGTCATATAAAACAAGTCATATATAACAAGTCATATAAAACCAGTCATATATAACAAGTCATATAAAACAAGTCATATATAACAAGTCATATAAAACAAGTCATATATAACAAGTCATATAAAACAAGTCATATATAACAAGTCATACACAACATCTCATGAATAACAAGTTGCAAGCAAAAAGTAAAATAGGGCGGCATAAACATCATAAGTATCATAAGAAATACATAAGTCATTGACGAAAAGCCGTAAACAATCAATATAACAATAAGCTTTACTTGCCAAGTTGCATCCTCACATTCATTTGAGCTTTAAGCTTTACTTGCCAAATTGCATCCTGACATTCATTTGAGCTTTAAGCTTTACTTGCCAAATTGCGTTCTCACATTCATTTGAGCTTTAAGCTTTACTTGCCAAATTGCATCCTCACATTCATCTGAGCGTTAAGCTTTACTTGCCAAATTGCATCCTGTCATTCATTTGAGCTTTAAGCTTTACTTGCCAAATTGCTTTCTAACATTCATTTGAGCTTTAAGCCTTACTTGCCAAATTGCTTTCTAACAGTCATTTGAGCTTTAAGCTTTACTTGCCAAATTGCTTCCTCACATTCAGTTGAGCTTTAAGCTTTACTTGCCAAGTAGCTTCCTCACATTCAGTTGAGCTTTAAGCTTTACTTGCCAAATTGCGTTCTCACATTCATTTGAGCTTTAAGCTTTACTTGCCAAATTGCGTTCTCACATTCATTTGAGCTTAGAGCTTTACTTGCCAAATTGCTTCCTCACATTCATTTGAGCTTTAAGCTTTACTTGCTAAATTGTTTCCTTAAACTCAGTTGAAAAGAATTATTCCGAACTTCCAGTAAGGGGTTCCGTAAGCAGCATTCTCCAGTAGAGCAAGCAAAGATTATGAACGAAATCAGGAAAGCTTTGGAGGATAATAAATATTGCTCCGCCGTTGATACAGTCTGGTAAGAAGGCTTAATTTATAAGATATTTCATCTTCTACCTGCAGCTTTGCACAAACTCCCAAAATCGTACCTAATCGGCAGAAAGTTTAGAGTTAGTTTAGTTTAAATATAATGAGGCCATAAATGATGATTGTGTAATTGACGCTGGAGTTCTTCAAGGCAGTGTCCTTGGTCCCGTACTGTATCTTCTTGCATTCGCAGATGACACTGCTATCTTATGCTCGTAGTCGAATATACAAACCACCCCTCGAAAGACTAAACGCCGAAAAAGAAATCCAGGAAATTGATGAGTGGATTTCCAATTGGAGAATACGAGTAATTGAACTCAAAGGTAGTCCAATGAAGACCTCCAAAGTAAATTGGCTACTCTGTAGAAAAACTCGGCTGCGTCCAGAACACTAGGTTTGGACAAAGCCGCTATAAAGCCGATCTAGACCTGCGGCGCACAGTTGTGGAGCAAAGCCTCATCTTCACACATCGAGTTGATGCAACGCCCCCAATCCACAATATAGCGGAATATAACAGCGGCCCCTTAGTCTATTAAAAATCAAAGTATTCATCGGGACATAAATAGTCCAATGGTTCAGGAGGGACTCAACCAACAGGTATCACTTTATATTGGCAGCCAATGAGTTCATGTCGGGCTAGGCCTGTAGTATTGAGAATCTCCCTCCTGCCTTCTTCGTTTGCGTGCCTTTAGAGCCTCGTAGAGTGGGCGTCTGCTTGTTTTTGAATGTCTTCAGGGACCGTAGTTACACTGAGGTCACTTTGAATGTCGACGCTACGAGCGTAGCAAGGTACCTCTTTGGATTATTCTAACATGGTTGTGGCTGTCGCAGCCAAATAAGACCGCACTGATTTGAAGCTTTCCTTGTATATCGCGATTTTGTTGTATGTGGCGAGCTTAGATCTTCGTCCAATGAGCCAGTCCATTTTTGTTAATTTCTGGTCCCGGTTTAGTTCAATTCGTTTGGTGTTTATATGCTCCTTCCAACGCAGTTGGGCATCGAGAGCTATGCCAGGGAGTTTTGCAGTGTTTGGGATTGGAGTGCCTAATAGTATTATGGCGTGACAGTGTTACCTCTTTGTTGGTGAGGCTCACATGGATTGATTTGCCTGTTGTTTTGTTTCATTCGCCAAGTTTTCGTCCGTTTTTCGACTGCGTCAATAGCGATTTGAACTGTAGCTGTTGTTTCTTCCGCGGTTTTTCTGTTGCAAGGATGGCTGTGTCGCCAGCTAAGGTGGCGATCCTGCTGTTTGGAGGTAGTGGTAAACCTTTTGTGTAAGAGATATATATAAAAGGGGACCAGACCAAGCATGCCTCCTTGCGATACCCCTGCATTGATTTCTTCTGGATCTGAGTAGTCATTTCCTTGTTTCACGCGAAAATAGCGTTGAGTTAAATACGATTTCATAAGGCCACTAAATTGTAGGGGGAGGTAGGAAATCATTTTGCTGATTAGCCCTTGTGGAATGCTTGTGCGACATCTAGGAAGACTGCTGGGGATACGTTTTTCTCCTCAAAGGATTTCTCGATTGCTGGGACCTGGTCTATGGTAGAGTGATTGCCACGATATCCAAATTGGTGTGAAGGTATCCAATTGCGTCACTGAATGATTGAGTTTATGCGGATGAGAATCTTAGAAGCTTTTCTAATAGTTTCGAGATTTGTGGCAGAAGGGAGATTGACCGGTATGAAGAGAGAGTGAGAGAGAGAGTGAGAGAGAGAGAGAGAGTGAGAGAGAGAGTGGATCTTTTCCTGGCTTGGTAATCATAGCATCTCAAGAACTTTTTTTTATTTTTGATGAAGATGGTTTTTGTTTTTATTTACTTTGTTTTTATTTATTTTGATTTTATTTTTTTTGTATTTATTTATTTTATTTTAAAATCTTGGTTTTTATTTGTTTTGATTTTATTTATTTTGTTTTTATTTATTTTATTTTAAAATTTTGGTTTTTATTTATTTTTTTTATTTTTTTTTGTTTTTATTTATTTACTTTTCTCACTACAAAATATTCTTTAAGTTTATATATTTATTTTTGTTTTATTTATTTGGATTTTATTTATTTAATTTTAATTTTTTTGTTAATATTTATTTTTTTAAATTTATTTTGTTTTTATTTATTTAATTTTTATTTTTTTGTTTATATTTATTTTTTTAAATTTATTTTGTTTTTATTTACTTACTTTTCTCCCCACAAAATATTTTTTAAGTTTATATATTTTTTTGTTTTTATTTATTTTGTTTTTATTTTGTTTTTATTTTTATTGTTTTTATTTTTTGTTAATTTTATTTATTTTTTTTTGTTTTTAATTATTTTGTTTTTATTTTCATTGTTTTTATTTATTTTTTTAAATTTATTTTGTTTTTATTTATTTACTTTTCTCACTACAAAATATTCTTTAAGTTTATATATTTATTTTTGTTTTATTTATTTGGTTTTTATTTATTTAATTTTTATTTTTTGTTTATATTTATTTTGCTTTTGTTTACTTACTTTTCTCACCACAAAATATTTTTTAAGTTTATATATTTATTTTTGTTTTTATTTATTTTGTTTCTATTTTGTTTTTATTTTTATTGTTTTAATTTTTTTTAATTTTTTTTGTATTTTTTTTTGTTTTTAATTATTTTGTTTTTATTTTGTTTTTATTTATTTTGTTTTTATTTACTTATTTTTATTTATTTTTTATTTATTTTTTATTTATTTTTTTCTCTTTGTTTTTATTTATTTAGTTTTCTCACCACAAAATATTTTTTAAGTCTATATATTTATTTTTCTTTTACAATTTTAGTTTAAAATTATTTGTTTTTTTTATACATAGAATAAAAAATTCTTTTTCATTGTTTTATATTTTTTAAAAACACGACTTTTTGTGTCAAGTTGGCCACAAAATATTTCGACACAAATGAAATTTAAGAGAAGAAACGGAAACTTTCCAATGCCCAAATTAGCATTTTCATTTTCATAATTCGACTGACTGAGAGACTGACAGCGTCGTAGCGGCAGTTCAAAGACCTTTTCAGCAGCTGCTCTGCTACTGGTTTATCCAAAAATTCACAACTTCAGTTCAGCCGCTGGATCAGTGAATTGCGGAAGAGTTTTTCATTGCAGCTCTTGCAGCGCATTCGCTGTGCTCGGGAACAGCGCTGGCTGACTTGGAGTACGAAAGTTCACCCCGGCACACCAAGTTGTGGAGCGATGCGGTGCGGGGCGGAGCGCATTGTTTACATAGCAGCGAAAGTGAAAATATTTTTGGGAAAGTTTCGCTCTACCGTCCAGCGGCGTCGCTCGAACTGCGCTGCCCTCGTGCCGTGCTTGCACGCAGCGACTGAGGTGGCAAGTCAGCTGCTGCGAGCATGAACCGAACGCGCAGGTGAACCACCTCTGCGAAGAGTCCGCTGGATGGCTGGATCGAGTCTAGTTAGTGAGTGATATAACAGCGTCTTCGCATAAACAATTTCTTCTTCTTCTTCTGCTTCTTCTGCTTCTTCTGCTTCTTCTCTAGTTTGTGTGATTTTCTGTCTTGTTGTTGTTGTTGTTGTTGTTGTTGTTGTTGGTACTGAGATGCCGCAGTTTCTATTGTCTGGCAATTACCGGTAATTGTGATTGGGTTAGCAGAGAGAAAACGTGATTTGGTAATTTCACGATTAGCAGTTAGCAGCAGACCTGGCAGGTTTCAAGAAGGCGGGAAGGGGGCAAGGGGGTGTTGTGTTACTTTACGAAAATGTAGAAATTACTTTCACTTGCGTAGGAAAAACATTTTGCAAGCATTTCTAAGCAAGCGAACAATTTCATTTAAGTTAACTAATTTTTATTTTTTTAGTTATTTCCATTTTATTTTGAGGCTTTCAATTATATGTCTAAATTTGTAGTGGGTGGATTGATGATGGCTCCTCAGCTCCATTTGTGTTGCTCCTCAGCTTCATGTGTATTCCTACCCAGCTTCATGTGTGTTCCTACCCAGCTTCATGTACGTTGTTGCTGAGCCCCAAACCTATACATGGGACTTGTAACACTTCCTAGCTTGCTCAGATGTTCTCTGAGCCTACAGTGTCCAGTCAGAAGCCCGGTTAAGATTCTCAATCTATTCTTGGACAGTCCAATGCAGGACTCAAATCGTCTGCTGTTGTTATTGCAGAACAAGAGTTAAGATTGTCTTAAGCCAACGTGGCTTGAAAAGAGTTTCTGTCTTTGCACAGTTCTCATATTATCGCAGTATGTTTTCCTCTCCCATACTCCTCTTGCTATCCCACAAAAAAGTTCTGGTTCTATTATTTGTATGGAAGCTCCTTCCCTGGCAAGTTCGTCTGCCTGCTCATTATCTTGAATCCCTACGTGTCCGGGGACCCAGCGAAAACAAACGTTGTTATCTTTGCGTAGCTGGTTTAGTTGCTTAAGACAGTCCCATATTAACTTAGAGTGTACCTCGAAAGAGCGTAGTGCTGGAATGGCAGCTTGACCGTCCGATAGTATGGCTAGGTCCCGTCTTTTGTATTCCATACTGAAGTTAATCTGTGCGCATCTGTCGATGGCATAGATAGCAGCTTGGAAATGCTTGGGTAGTTTCCCATGGGCTCGGAGTACTGAGTTCTGGGTCCGAAAACCGCTGCTGCGGTGCCACTTCCAGCTTTCGACCCATCTGTGTACCACCAAATTGTAATTCCTTTAAAGGAATATGCTGTAATTAAACCGCCCCAATCCTTTTTGTAGCCTAGTTTGGTTACAAAGCATTTCTCCAATATTTTATGAGTCCTGTTCAGAGAACAATTCAGGAGGGAACAATCAATGTCAGGATTTGTTCGGTTCCACTGCCCTTCATAAAGCCTAGTAATTGACTTGTCTGTCTCCCTGCAGATGCCAGGACTCTCGTTTGCACTACGATGTGTAGTGGACTTAGATTCAACATAACTTCTAGTGCTGCTGTTGGGCAGGCTCTCATTGCCCCAGTTATCCCAATGCCCTTGTATTTTGCTTAACTCTATTGGAGTCGGCTGCAGTATTGATCTTCTGGCCCGTAGATTAGCTCCATAGGTCACTATTGGTCGGACGCTCATAGCATATATTCTGGGTTCACAACCCCAGGACTTGCCCGCTATCCTTCTACATATCATTGTTGCTCGCTTGGCTTTCTCTTTAATACTATCGACATGTCCTTTCCATGTCAGTTTGTTATCCGGTACTAGCCTCAGATATTTTACTTCAGTCTTTGGCACGATCATTTCTCCTAGAATCTGAATCCCTCCACCTTGGAAGTTTCCTTTTTCTCGTAAAAATGTACTACCGTGATTTTAAGGGGATTAATGTTTACTCCTGTTGACCTGCACCAATTACTTATAATTCTTAGACTTCTTTGCACTATGTCACAAAGGGTCTCCTCGAGCTTGGGTCTTGCTATTATGACAATATCGTCAGCGTAACCTTTGCATTATATGGCCCACTTCCTTCATTTAGGATATCATATGCAACTCCTTGTGAAGAGGCTTAAATATGTTCCAGAGTCGCGTCTTTATTTGATTATTCTTTAATTACTCTGGTATAATAGCCAAGTAGCAAATCCGTGGTAGATTTTAAATTGAACACCTCTCCAATGAAAATATAAAGGAATAAAAAGATGATGCAAAAGTCCTCAGAAAAGTTCCTGCTATGGTCTCCTTAAATAATCTGTTCAATGTTGTATTGCTTAGGGCGTGGTTTCACATCATTCAATTGAATCCTTGTTGTCAAATTTTTCAGTTTCTAATTTTAGACGCTCATTTTGACACGTCGACTTCTGTGCGGTTGCTCACGGAATAATTTAAGCGGACACTCAAACTTGTGCCCAGAAGGAAATCGTGTGGAATGCTTTGCTTGAGCAAAGAGCACTGCTGATTGCTGCCAGAGAGCCTTCGCCTTATTAGCAGCGTCATTGCGATCAGTGTAACCCATGGTCGAAGTTCTAAAAGGAGTAGTGCAAATGTAAAGTCCTTCAGTGGATCCTACAATGTTGCTGAGGCAGAGGAGAGATTGAAGAATAGTTTATGTCATACCCAGCCAGTTAGGCAGGTACCCGCCCGTCTGAGAAGACAGGAAGAGCATGAGGCTCACTTTGGAACTCAGCTGCCTGCCTGAAGTTAACTAAAAGACATAATTATAAAAGAGTCAAATATCGCTCCTAGTCGGAGCATAGGGCGGTCACAAAAGCTCTCCAACGGTTTCTATCAGCAGCCAGGTGTCTTATTTCGTTCCAGGTGGCTCTGTGGTGACTTTCTGCGTGGATAGGGCGTACCCATGTTTGTCGTGGGCGTCCTGTTTTCCGACTACCATGGGGGTTCCATTGAAAGGCCATCTTTGCAATGTTGGTGTCTTCTCTACGCAGAATGTGCCCTATCCAGCTCCACTTGCGTCTTTTAACTTGTGTGTCAATAGGCTCGCTATTGGTGAGGCGCCACAGGTCTTCGTTCATAATCGTTGTCGGCCAGAAAATACGGCAGATTCTTCGTAGACATTTGTTGACAAAAGTTTGAAGTTGTCGAGTTATTTGTTCTGAGACCAACCATGTTTCAGACCCATACAACAGAACAGGTTTTATGCTGGTGTTAAATATTCGTATTTTTGTGCGCAGCGATATCACACGAGAACGCCAAATTCGATCTAAATTCCGGAATGCAGACCGTGCTTTGTTTATGCGTGCTGCCACATCCGATGTTGCACCCCCATATTTTGTTATGTAGCTACCAAGGTAGCAGAAGCTGTCAACGTCCTCAATGTAGATGGTGGAGTTATCATTTGTCAGTACAGTGAGTGGAGATGTATTTGTAGTTTGCAGTCGCAAAAGTTTAGTTTTGGAGAAGTTGATTTTGAGGCCAGCTGCATGAGCGTTTACGGCTAGTTGGCGTATTCTTGACGAGGCGCCTGCTAACGTGTGCGTCATGAAACAGATGTCATCAGCGTAGTGCAAATCGCTGAGCTTTTGGTTTAATCTCCACTGCAACCCCTCCTCCGTCTCCGCATTAGTACGCCTAAGGACATCATCCAAGACCACTATAAACAACAGTGGTGACAGAACGCACCCCTGCCTAACGCCTCTGTTTATATTAAAGTTGGCACTATTTTTACATTTATAACGCACACTAAGGTTCGCGTCTTTATATAGGGCCTTAATGAGTTCGATGATCTTGTCCGGAACTCCGCAATTTTGTAGAGAGCGCCATATTGCGTCTCTGTTAACCGTGTCAAACGCACGTTCGAAGTCCACGAAAAGGAGAAATGGTGGTGATCTCCATTCGACAGATTGCTCCACAATTATGCGTAAAGTGTTGATGTGGTCCACGCAAGATCGGTTTGGTCTGAACCTATTTTGTTCACGCCGTAACTGGCTGTTGAGTATACCTGACACTCTATCTAAGATGATAAGAGCTAGGATTTTCAGGATGGAGTTGAGAAGGGTTATGCCCCTCCAATTTTTACATTGGCTGAGATCTCCTTTTTTTGGAATAGTGATTATGACGACTAACACCATCCCCCCTCTTTCCAGTCAGTGGGGATGGTGTTAGTCGCCCAGATGTTATGCATGATAGGGTAGAGTGCGTGAGAGATTATATTAGCGCCATACTTCAAGAGTTCAGCAGGAAGTTCGTCAGGTCCAGCAGATTTGTTGAATTTTAGCTTATGGATTGCTAGGCTGATTTCTTCTGTGGTGGGCGGGTCGATAGGGATGTTTCTGTTGGGGTTTCTTCTTCGCTGCTCAGCAAAGAAGGGCGCAGTGTTGTTTTCCGCTTCTACGCTATTGTCCGAAAAATTCTCTCCAGAGCGCGAGTTGATCTTCCTCAGAGGTTAGGATGCTACCGTCACTAGCCTTGATAGGCGGTGTGTTAGCTTTCGTATTAGTCAATTTTGTTTGCTGTTACAGTTTGCTGATCGCTCTGCTTCACCAGCAATTCCCTCCACATATGCCCTTTTATCAGTCCTCACAGAATTTTTGACCTGCCGATGCATAGCATTGTACGCGCTGAGAAAGCTGTTGCGGTCGGATAATGAAGCAGTGTTTACTTTGGTTTTCATCCTTCTACGCTCTTCGATATATTGCCAGGTGGTGTTGCTTATCCATGGCTTTCTTTTGCGATGTTGGAGGCCAACTGTTTCTTCCGCAGCTTGTGTGCAGGCTTTTTGAATTTGTTGCCAGGACGGTCCATGTTCGTAGAGTGCAATGGTAGTAGACAGTGTGTCCTGGTAAAGTTGGAGCGTTGCAGGGTTTTTGAAGTTTTCCAGATTAAAGGTCATCTTTCGCTTCTGTTGCTTCCTGATGCCTTCGGGGCGTAAGCGGAGTTGGCATACAACTAGGTTATGGTCGCTGAATACGTCCGCACCTCTGCGTGTGAGCACATCAAGGAGGGAGTTGTGAAACCGTCTGCTTATTAAAACATGGTCGATTTGGTTGCGAGTTCGGCCATCGGGAGAATTCCATGTGTATTTATGGATATCTAGATGGGGGAATTCAGTGCCACCGATGAAGAGATTGTGGTTGGAGCAAAGTTCAATCAATCGCTCTCCATTATTATTTCTACCTGATGCTAAGGCGTGCCGACCCATGAGTTTTTCGACATTGCTGTTGTCGTTGCCTACTTTTGCGTTGAAATCGCCCAATGTCATGATGATGTCGCCTTTTGGGACAGAATTGATGGTGGAGTCTAGCAAGTTGTAGAACGCTTCTTTGGCATCGTCTGTGTCTGGTTCCGTAGGCGCGTAGCATTGAATTACGGTGATATTACGAAATCTGGTCTTAAATCTGGCAGTTATTATACGTTCGGAGATCGGCTTGTATCCCATAATTGCGCTTTTTAAGTTCTCTGATATTAGAATGCCGACACCGTTTGCACGCTTTTGTATGTTGCCACTGTAGATAAAATAGTGGCCTTCGAGGGTGTGAAATTCTCCTTGCCCGAGCCATCTGGTTTCAGATAGGCCGAGAATTTGAATTTTATAACGCTCCATCTCCCTGCAAACATGTGCGAGCTTTGAAGTTTCAGAGAGAGAGCGAACGTTCCATGTTCCAATTCGTGTCATTGATTTAAAGCTGATGGTCTTCGTCGTGTGGTTGTCATTACTTCCGAGGCTTGTTTCCGTTTCTTGAGTGGGTTAGTTTTACGGTCGGGTCACTGGCCCAACGCAACCTATTTTATGTCTGAGGAAAGACAAAAATATTTTATTTAAGAGAGTTGTTTTCTCTCCGCCCGACTACGATTAGCCAGCGCTTTCAGAAAATATTTCTGAAAACCTGTTTCTAGCCGCCCCCGCGGAGAGGATGTAGTCGCACTGCCATCAGTATACACAGTTTCGGCATGTACACAATGTGTTACATGTTAGTCCCCCTGTGTACCTGACGGCTGACGGCTATATATATATAGATTGATAAATAAATGGATATATAGATATATAGATAGATATATTAATAGATAGATATATAGATATATAGATAGATAGAACTGGGATAGGCCGGAGAACAGCTTGATGTGTAACTCTCAATTTAGAAATGTCAGGACTGCCTGTAGAAATCTGAACCTATCGAGATTGTTAACGAATTTATATGCATATATACGTGTGTGAATGTATATAATGGGGCTCTGATATGAACTCAGACTCCGAGCACCTTCGATATTGTATTTTTCGTCTCTGATGTGACATCAAAATAAGGGCCAGAAGAGGTTTTTCAATGACGAATTATTAAACTATTACGAAAATTAGTTATGCCAATTGTTCGATCACTGGATTGTGTCCAAAACATTTGATTGGATAAGTATATTATAGCGTGGTGATTATTCCAGGAGGGCTGTGGGGATCCTACTTTCCAATTTTGTGGGCTTTTGTCATTTGAATAACAATCGAAGAGACAACCGGCAGAAACTTTTATAAAGTAAACTTACAGAAGAAATATGGAAGATATAAAATTGCTCTCGATTGAAAGAATGCTCTGGGAATTGCGCTGGCTATTGAATCCACAACAATTTGTGTAATGATTAAAGATACGAAAAGATCCCTCCGTGGTGGAGATTGAAGAGCGCTGAGGTTCCCTCGGTGGTTGAAATTGAAGAGAAGGCAGCAGCTTTCCGTGTCATCGAGGAAAGCTGTTCACTTACTCCCACATCGTAGGAAGTTAGAGACCATGGTGCCATGATGAGCCACCCCAGGGATGGTGCCCGGCGTTACTGTGGTGAAGTCTCCCGAATGAGGATTCACGGAGTAAAGAGCTGGGATATGCATCTTGAGGAACAGTTTTGGCTTAGAAGCCGAAGTAATAATAAAGCACCTTAATAAACTGGTGTTAAACTAAGTTTTGTTAAATATTCCTTAACTAAATTTAAACTATTTTCATTAAAAACAAATTATTATTAATTAATTGATAGGTGTACATTTATTTATGGAGTTTTCTTATCATTTCTGTTTCTCAGTCGCAACTGAATATTATCCTCATGCTTCATAATTTCCCGATTCATATTCTCGTGATTCATGTCCTCACGGGTCATATCTTCATGTTGCATATCCTCATGATGGATGTTCTCACGATTCATACCTCACGATTCATATCTCACGATTCATATCTTCATGTTGGATGTCCTCACGATTCATACCTCACGATTCATATCTTCATATTGGATGTCCTCACGATGCATAACTCACGATTCATATCTTCATGTTGGATGTTCTCACGATTCATATCTTCATGTTGGATGTTCTCATGATTCATAACTCACGATTCATATCTTCATGTTGGATGTTCTCATGATTCATATCTTCATGTTGGATGTTCTCATGATTCATAATCTCACGATTCATATCTTCATGTTGGATGTCCTCACGATTCATACCTCACGATTCATATCTTCATATTGGATGTCCTCACGATGCATAACTCACGATTCATATCTTCATGTTGGATGTTCTCATGATTCATATCTTCATGTTGGATGTTCTCATGATTCATAATCTCACGATTCATATCTTCATGTTGGATGTCCTCACGATTCATAACTCACGATTCATATCTTCATGTTCCATATTTTCACGATTCATATCTTCAGGTTGGATGTCCTCACGATTCATATCTTCATGTTCCATATCCTCATGATTCATATCTTCATGTTGGATGTTCTCACGATTCATATCTTCATGTTCCATATCCTCATGATTCATATCTTCATGTTGGATGTTCTCACGATTCATATCTTCAGGTTGGATGTCCTCACGATTCATAACTCACGATTCATATCTTCATGTTGGATGTTCTCATGATTCATATCTTCATATTGGATGTTCTCATGATTCATAATCTCACGATTCATATCCTCACGATTGATATCCTCATGATGCATATCCACACATTCAACAACCAAGCGCATTAGTGCAAAAGAGATAAAAGCATTGATGACTCGTGGCTTATGACTTTTCTGACCTGATCACTAATAACTCACAGCATTTAACCTTAATTCATGTTTAGTCATGATAAAGTGGTTATTTTAAGACACCCACGAATAATTCGCTCGTAAATGCTTATTAAATTTAAAAATTGAATCTTCCGAAAGACAAATTGGATGAGAGACTCTTCAAGACACCTCTGCAAGATGGAATTTACCTGAACTTATTTGGCTTCCGGGACACTGTGGGGTACGGCGGAATGAAATAGCTGATGAACTAGGTAACTGTGGATCTGCGGATACTCTAATTGGACCAGAGCCGATTATCGGCTGTCAAATGGATCAAAAACCACGTTAAATAATACTCACAAGGACCGATGGTGCAGTTCAATTGCCTGGAAAACGACCAAATGCTTCCAAGAGATCCCGAACAAGAGAGTTGCAAATTTCCTTCTAGCATCACGAAGGCGAGATCTTCGATCGTTGGTGGGGCTAATCACAGGGCATAATCCATGGGGCAGCCATAGGCATCAACAAGAGTCCGCACTGCGTCTGCTTCTTGTCTGAAGGAAGAATAGAACGGCACAGAGCCTTGTCTCTGCTTTTGTCCTACCTTTGCCAGAATGAGGAGGTGATAGCAGAGTCAGTTGTATTGCGAACTGACCATGTATATTCCTTAAACCCTGGACAGTTTTCGGAGATTCATAAAAGAGTCAAAGAAGTTTGAAGTGGTGGAACTTCCCTTCCCCTTCACAAGTGCTATAACTCCTTTCTACTACCAGGCTTATAGATAGTACAATGGGCATTACTTGCCTGAGTGCTTGCAGACCCCTCTTCTATGGCGGTTCTTTGGCCTATCCCTATATTATCTTTTTTATTATTTAAACAATATTATAATGATGTAAGGGGTAATTTTTTTCTACTTTGTTTGCCATTTCATGACCCCAGATACCAATGTCTCCAGGTATTCACATTAGTTTCACCTTTCCATTTTGTCGTATTGGTGATTGTGTTAGTTCTATGATGTTTTCTTCTCTGCTGTAAATATTTGTTGCTCCTTCACACCCCGACTTACTGTCCTTGTATATTATTGCATGATCCTATCTTCGATCTTATTTAATTTTGAGAATTGATTCTGGATTGGACTAATTCTATAACTATGAAGATGCTTATATTACCTCATCACATCCTACTATGCTGGGAGTCTCGACTCTCTCTGACAGACAACTATTCTATTCATTATTATATTCCTATTCCTATCTTGTTATGAATATGAATACTCCTTTCCATGCTCGTGTGTCCACCTCGATCAATAAGGGACCATTTTCTAGATATTCAACCATTTCGTTACTGAATTGACTTCTTCCACAACGGATTCCCATATCGATGAAATTCCAACGGAAAGTGTGCAGCCTTCTTCATTGACTCTTCCCCTTACCAGTGAGATCAGCGGCCAGTATCCTTGAATTTAGTCTGTGAATTGAGCATTCCATTCGCATGGTCAGTCGCCCTAAAAGGACACACACATTCATCCGTTCGGGTATTTGAGGCATTTGCCGTACTGTGGCAAGTTCATTAACACTCACTTTTAGCACTGAAACAATTAAATGCATAAATAAATAAATGATTTAAGAAACAACGCGATCGCGGTCGCAGTCGCAGTCGCAGTCGCGGTCGCGTACTCGCGGTGTATAAATTGTGCAAATTATCATTCTGCTGGAATTTGGAATTTCAGGCATAGCAATTGCGTTGCATCCTGTTCGAGGTGTTACACACGCCGATTTCGCTTTGTCGTGTATGAATATATGCATTTGTATATACAGGGTGCTTCACAATTTGGCCGTGATACGACTTGGACCCCGGTAGAAGAGCTGCAACGGAAGCCGCTCATTCTGAGAAGAAACACAGCCCAAGCAAAGGGTGTGCCATAAACTATGTCCTTCCAAGGTCCTCATTTCTGGGTACTGATTTACATAATATCCCCATAACTGTATAATTACAACCAGTAAACTGGACTAAAGTCGACTTACGACAGACCCTAACATGGGTTATCAAACTACGCCCTTGGAAGTAAAGTCAGCGTGGAGCTTTAGCCATGGCAATTTTCGATCCATATAACTGAGGACCAAACATGACTCTGTGTGGGAACGTTCTTCATACTGCTTTAGGCTATAGTAAGACATGCAGTATGCTACATAAAGATGGGCGTGGCAGTTGATATATTAGGCCCACATTGATCACGAAGTTTGTTTCATACTATTATAGTATATTTTATGGAAAAATCTTGTATGGAATTAAGTATATAAATGAATACTGGGGTAACATACGAAAAATTGCTGTATGATACATGAAAATGGGCGTGGCAGCTGATATATTACTAATGTATTTTCAATTTTGTACTATAATGGGATATTTTATGGATAAATCTTGCATGGTTATCAGAGTTATGTATATAAATGAATGATGGGCGTGTCATAGAGGAAGACTTGCTGTGTGCTACATGAAGATGGGCGTGTCATAGAGGAAGACTTGCTGTGTGCTACATGAAGATGGGCGTGTCATAGAGGAAGACTTGCTGTGTGCTACATGAAGATGGGCGTGTCATAGAGGAAGACTTGCTGTGTGCTACATGAAGATGGGCGTGTCATAGAGGAAGACTTTCTATGTGCTACATGAAGATGGGCGTGTCATAGAGGAAGACTTGCTGTGTGCTACATGAAGATGGGCGTGTCATAGAGGAATTATATTTTTATCTATATAAGTATATGGTGGGCGTGACTCTAAAGTTGACCCATAATTTTTTGGTATATTAAATTATTTTTATTCTGTCAATGCGATCCATCAAACCAACTTGGATTGGAATACTTTTTATAGGGCTACATTTATGGCTAAATGTGAACTGTGGGCGTGGCAGTGAGAATATGATGTCCATATTTCCAATCACACTATTGTGGAGGAAATTTTTAATTTCCACCAAATGGTATCTGTACTGATCTAGTTGAGGAAATGCTAAGGGGGGTTCAGAGAGTTCCTCATACGGCACTGGGGGGCGTGCCCTTTGCTGTATGCTGTCTCTATTAGTGTCCTGCATTTACCTTGATTCACGTTATTTACTCTATGAATAATTAAAATCGAGGGTATGTCTAGAAATATTTACTGAGTCGTATCATAATTTTATACTATATTTGTTAGCGATTTTCATACCCCAGATGAAAAATGTTAGCATGAGATTAGTAAAAAATTGTTTAAATTGGAAAATAATAAATAATACTATACAATTGTAGAACAGACTTTAAACCAAGGTACTAAAGGGTAGGGTTTTCGGCCTAAAATAATAACAAGAATGAAAGGAGGAAAAGTTTCCTTACCATAATGAAAACCTACTGCAGGGTCTGGAGTTACCCAAGTATTTCGGGAATTTAAAGGAATGTCTTGGACAAATATTCTTGAATTATAGTGAAGATTATATAGAATGAAGACACTGTAATATATTCAATGCAGCTGGAGATAATGTTTAGTGGCTACAGTGGGACTATCAAGTTGACAGAACACATCACGGAACGTGTGTGGACCAGAATCGAGTATTGGTGATACTCCAGAATTCGCAGAAGTTTTATGACTGGCGGAATATTATATTGTTCGAAGATAATTTTCGATCCTTGCTAATAACATTTGTGAAGAAATGACACCAATATATATGCAAACACATCCAATAGGATAATTTGAACATCTATTTCCCATCTGGTGAGACCCTTATATAAAGAGTACTCCAGATTCAACGAAGGAAATGCGGTTTGTTGTACTAGTGACGTGAGCGAAAGTGTGTGTCATTAGGCAAATATCGTCAGCATGATCGAGATCATCACGCCGGCCATCAATTCCCCAGGTGAAACGCTTCGTTTCGTGCATCGCTTGGCTCATAACAAACTCCAGGACAATGTTAAACAGCCACGGCGACAGCACACACCCCTGCCTAACACCCATCAAAACCTTTATACGTCCACTCAGCTCCTTCTTATGCATAATGCGACAGCTGGGGTTGTCCTAACAATGAAAGTTCGAACAAATCCATTTAATAATGGTATAGAAGATATTATCTTTCAGATGGCCGATGAGATCGTAATTCACCGAGTGTAGCGTATTTGCAATGGGAACTTATCGATGAGATTTTGTCATACATAAACCTCCATAGAAGCAGCTTGCGGGCTTATGTTGTTTTCTTTATAATTATCATGTTGTGTTTTAACTCCTGAATTATTACTGACTTCTTGGAATAGATAAAGTCCCGTGACATATCGTATAAACCATACATAACACCAAATAACCCACCTGAATGATGTCTAATCGCACGGTCAATTGAGATCATATACCATGGTAAAGTGGAATGCCTCGCAGATCTGAGAAAACTGATACAATTACAAACCCCAAACGAACCCACTAGGAAATTGTGCGACCTGCAACTCAATCGGACTTCTAGTCTCCAAACTGTTTGAGACACTCTCAATCCAACAATGTGGGCCTATTCTGAACTGGAAGGATCTGAGGAAGGTTGTAAGAGATAATGTAAGGAGGGATCTAAGGAAAGATGTAAGGAGGGATCTAAGAAAAGATGTAAGGAGGGATCTAAGGAATAATGTAAGGAGGGATCTAATGAAAGATGTAAGGAGGGATCTAAGGAATAATGTAAGGAGGGATCTAAGGAAAGATGTAAGGAGGGATCTAAGGAAAGATGTAAGGAGGGATCTAAGGAAGGACGTAAGGAGGGATCTAAGGAATAATGTATGGAGGGTTGCAAGTATGTCTGAACTCGTCAATTTGGTTTTAGAGAGAGGCATTTCACCGTAGAACAACTCAGTACACAGCATAGTTACAGAGATTCGGATAACATCAGAAAATAAATAATTTTGCTCAACAATTCTTCTAGATGTTGCTCAAGCCTTTGACAAGGTGTGGCAGGATAGCCCCTTGTACAAAATCCAAAACGTTTTACTCACAACTATTCACGAACGAAAGACGATTTAAATAACAGAAAGTTCACTGTGAAACAAAATAAGTCTCAGTCCATTGAAGACCCTATCAGAGCTGGTGTACCACAGGCACTACTCTATTCTACCTCGGACTTGCCAACGGATCCTCGGTTACTAACTTCGACATTTGCAGACGACTCAGCAATTATAAGCTCTCACCCTGACATAAAGTCTGCATCAGGAAACCCGGAAAAACATGGAAAATTAGTGGAGACTTGGCTGCCAAGATGGAGCTAACTAACAGTAGCCACACTACATTTACCTTAAGAAGAGACACTTGCCCCTCTGTAACTCTCAATGACCACACCTTCCACAATAGGGAAATGTAAACTATCTCGGTGTCAATCTGGATAGAAGGTGGACATGGAAGAATCGCATTGAGTCAAAGAGAACTCCGGTGAAGCTAAAAGCAGCGAATCGTCATGGGATTCTAAACAGATGTTCAAGGATAAGCTAGGACAAAAATGTTTTAATATACAAAGCAGTTCTTAAACCTATCTGGGCGTATGGCATTCAACTGTGGGACACTGCATCACCCTCTAATTTAGAGAAGATCCAAAAGATGCAATCCACCCTACTACGAAGAGTTAAAGCGGCTTCATGGTTTGTCAAAAATTTGAATATCACCAAGACTTGGGGATGCCCACAATTATCTAGGAATGAAAAATGTACCATGAAACTGAAACATCAGCCAAATAACTCGGCAAGAGCACTACTTTCTGTTCAAAAAGTAGCCGGATTTCATCAATAAAAGTAGAACGGTTCCATTATTCATTGATATTTAGTTTATTCCCCGGCTGGTTTAGTATCACGTAGAGCTGACGGGTGTTTTGAGGGATAGGGGAGGAGGAGTGGTCTCCCCCTAAAAACAGGTATCGCAATGGGCCAATGGCCCGTCGAGTGAAACTTGCGCAACTCGCAAGCTACCTGGTTAACCTACTTTATTCCCTTCTCCAAGGTAATCAACACACATATGCCAACTCTTCTTCCAATCTTCAAAACACTTTTCATAGACCGATTTTGGAATCGCCTTCAGCTTCTTCTGCGAATTCTCCTTTAACGCCTCAATCGTCTCAAAATCCTTTCCAGGAAGTGATAACTTGAGTCGTGGGAACAGTAAAAAGTCACACGGGGCCATGTCAGGTGAATACGAAGTTTGGTATTAAAGTTGTTCTTAGTCAAAGAGTCGCGTACAAGATGAAATGTGTGAGCCGAGCCGGTGCATTGTCGTGGTTGTTGTTGTTCCTCCACAATCCCGACGTTTTGCGAGGAACATTCCCCCTCAAACGCTTTCGCACGCTCACAAAATACTCCTTATTTACTGTTTGGCCTGTCGGAAGGAATTCGGAGTGGACCACACCACGGTACTCAAATAAAACAGTCAACAAAACCAATCGACTTTTCCGTGGTTTTTTGGGTTTTGGCTCGTCTGAGAAGCGTCATTCCAATGATTGTATCGATGTCATGTTCATAGACTCTTGTCTCGCCACCGATAATGATGCCTTCGATAACATTTTGGCTCAAAGAAAGCATTTCTTTAACGACAGCAATGCGATGCGGTTTTTGGAAAAAATTCAGCACTCTTGGCACAAACCGCGTTTGAACTCGCATCTCATCCCCAAAACATCGTGCCTAACGCTCTGCACCGATCCGAGCGATACACCAATATTGGCTGATATTGCCCTGATGGTCCCACAACGATCTTCGAGTACAATTTTCTTAACTTTGTCGATGCTTTCGTCGGCCACAGAGTTGGACGGACGACCGAATCGAGGCAAATCATCAACCACAGTACGGCCCGCTTTGAACCCTTTGTGCCACTCGTAGGCTTGAGTTTTTGACATTGTCGAGTCCTTTGACATTTTCAAGGTTTCGGCACATGATATTTTGTTAGAAACACAAAATTTCAGACAGCCTCTTTGCTCAACTAAATTCGACTGAAATTCGCAGAATACACCAAACAATGACTTGCTTACAAAGCTAATACGCACACACCATCTCAGAGATGGCTCTCAAAATGGACATATAAACAACTGACAGATGCACTAACCTAGAATATCTCAAGCAAGGTCGGTTTTACTGACAAATTCCGGGCACTTTTTGAACATAAGGTATTGAGAGGTATGTATACTAAGAGACTAAGAAGCTAAGATAGAACAGATCTTGGAAGAAACTAGTAAAATCCTGCACAGACAACACAAGTTCCTATCATTGGCAAGGATAAGTGAAATATTGTAGTATGAAGCTCCGAACATTCAAAGTTAGCTTCCAAGTATCTAGAAAGATACAATAAATGGACTATGAAGAAGATATAAACAAAAAGTCGCTCCTGTAATCTGGCCCGGTATATATGTAAATCCTCTCCTCTCTCTGTGCACATCGTTGTAAATATGTGAGTGGGGAAACGCCCGAAATATTTGGCAATTTGAATGAGAGCACCAAAAATGAATCCGGAAAAAATACGATAAGACAATAATTAAAAAACTTTAATGGCTTTTTGGTGGTTGTAAACGTTTCACTTAAGTTGAAATTTGCAATGAAAATTCTTAAATTATTTAAATTCCAACTTAATTAAACAGCAGTGGCGAGGAAAAAACGCAACGGACCCTTTCAACACAATTTCCCATAACTCGAAATGAAACAGCAACAAAAAAAGCCGAAAAAAAATTTATTTCAAATTGGGTTTTCAAGTTCTCATGTGAATAAGTTAAACAACAAAAAATTAGCACAATTATATTTTTCCATGGTCAACGGCAAGAAACAACAACAACAATGGCAATAGCAACAGCAGCGGCAGCAGCGACACCAATGGCAATAGCAACAGCAGCAACAACAACAACAACAATGGCAATAGCAACAGCAGCAGCAGCCATAACCATGGTTAACATCATCAGCATTCAAGAAATGTTGCTAAGAGTATTTTAAATCATAGCAAACCTCTTTGGGTGCAACATTGTGCTAAAAACCTCAAAAAAACCAACAACAGTAACACCAACAACAACAACAACAACAACAACAATAAACATTTCAAAAATTAATGTAATGCAATGAAATTACGAAGCTCCAGTTCAATGTTAAATCTGTACAAGCGGCTGCTGCCTGCCTGCTGCCGCTGCCGCTGCCGCTGCCTCTGACGGAGGAGATGCAGATAAGCCAACAACAAAAACGTCAGTTAAGGAAAGAGACGAGTTTTCAAGCTCTAACAGAGCTGAGATTTGACTACAAAAACAACAACAACCACATCGGTAGCAACCGTAACAACAAACAACAACAACAACAACAACATATGAAAATTGTAGCAAAGCAACCAGCCGTAGCCGACCTGACCTTAAGAGTCGCCCGAGTTTGCGCCACTTTCGGCAGTTTTTTCTGCTTTTTCTTCTCTGCTTTTTGGATTTGATTTGATTTTCGTGTTGTTGTTGTTGTTGTTGTAAGGCAGACTTTTTGAATGCTAAATAATTGATCTTTGTTGTTAGTGTTATTATTGCTGTTGGTGTTGTTGTTGTTATTTTTGGTGGTTTTTGTGCTGGTTATTGTTGTTGCTACTTTTCTGCTGCTGCCGGTGTTGTTGTTGTTGTTGTTGTTGTATGATTTCGCCCTGCCTGCTACGCCTTTGGGTGTTTATTTTGGTAGTTTGCTGGTGGAGCGCCCCCAAGTGCTGTTTGTGGCACTGTTAACGTTTGCCCAGCTAATATTCATACAAGTATGTTTGTGCGTGCGTGTGTGAGTTCGTTCGTTCGTTCGTTCGTGAATGTTCGGTTGTATGAATGGGCTGCTTGAACGCTGCGGTCGAATGGTTAGTTGGATGTATGATTGTGCGGTTGATTGTACGGGTCTGATTTGTGTATCGCAACGCTTGCCTGCCCATTTTTTGCTCTTTTATTTCAAATTAACGCGAGCTCTGGTTTGTTTTTTTTGTGTGTTTTTTTGTTTGTTTTATCAAACTGCAATTTAAGCTCATTTTCTTTTTAAGGTTATTGCACGGTGGCTCCGGTGACAACAACAACAATAACAAAAACAACAAGCAATCATATCAACGACAACGAACTTAAGATGACAATTAAAGTTTTGACGCTTGTTTGATGTATGGCAAATGTTGCTGTTGTGTTGCTGGTGGTCGGTGCGACTGGCATGTGGCAAATGTTGCTTCACCTATTTTAGTTATTGTTTTAGTTGCCCAATTGGGTTGTGTGAGTCGTTCGTACCGTACGTGCGTGTGTGTGTTTGTGTTGTAAGCGGTGTGTGTGTATGTGCGAGTACAAAGTAGACGTTGGATACAACGCCTGTGAACTTGTAGGCAGGCGTTAATTGTTCAACAGAGAGCATGTGCAAATAAATACATACATACATATGTACATATGTGTGAACGCCAGTTCTCAGCTCTCTGTGTACACAAGCGCTACGCAGCCATAAATTGCCAGAGCACCAAACGATTGCACACAGTGTGTGAATGGATGTGCCTGTGTGGGTGTAGGCGCTGTCCACATATGTACATACGTATGTAAGTAAGTGAGTAGTGTTGGTAGCTGTTATGGCTTAACTGCCATATAATTTTTTTTTTTATTTTGGATTATTGAAAAACTGCTTATTTTAGTTCACTGGAGAGGAGGAGATTTCTTCGACTGCATACTTAAAAATTGTGAATTTAAATTAAAGGCTCCTCTTCCCAAATTTCAACTGACACCGCAATTGCAAAATAAGTATCAGTGCCTGTGCTCGACTCAAAGAGAGATTCATTTTTGGAACCGTTCTCAAAGAGAAGTTATTTGATTGCAAATCTCGGCTGAAAGTAAGAGTAAGTTTTTGAATCGTTCTTAAAAGAGAACCAGAGCCAAGAAACCAGAGAACACAGGGAAAGGAGAGTCTTTTTCGCTGTCAGCGTCCGTAGCGGACACACCACGATTTTGAGTGGATTCACCACGATTCTGAGTGGTTTCACCACGATTTTAAATGGATTCATGTACAACGACCGTCTGCTTTATTTCGCTGCTTTGGCGTTTGACGTTTAAGTTTCTTTTCTTTGTGTTCTCTGCAAGAAACAGCAGATGCCAAAATTGTTGGCCAAGAGCGGAATTCACTTACCAGAGTGTTAGATCAGCTGTGTACTGAGGGGAACTAACCTTAGGAAAGGTGGTATCGAGGTGGGTCAACGTAACTACTTGAAAAACGGCAAAGCTTATGTGGAAGCCTAAGAACAAGCGGTGGACCCTGGCACTTCCACGGAACGATTGCAGAATGATGACAGGGATACTGAGAGGCCAAGCGGAATACTTCACAGAATAAGAAATCTCATTCATTGGAAGACTGGCACTTATTTTACTGATGCAAAAGGTTGATTGCGACACTTAATTGAAGGGCAATAAACAGTTCCCTATAAAAAGAGGGCTATTTGCAAAAGTTCTTCTTAATGAACTCGATCTGATTCATTCTAATTTTCTCATATACAGCCTCCGTTTGTTGTCAATTCAATTTTAGTCACTCACTTAACTTTTGGCATAAGCAAAATAGGTTCCACTCTAACAATGAGAACTTCTGTCATTGTATGTAATTCCTTTGTTAATATTTGGTTAGAACAGGTTGTAGGATAATTGAACGTGTTTGGTAGGGGTCAGAGTCAGAGTCAGAGTCAGAGTCAGAGTCAGAGTCAGAGTCAGAGTCAGAGTCAGAGTCAGAGTCGGAGTTGGAGTCAGAGTCGGAGTCGGAGTCGGAGTCCGAGTCGGAGTCGAAGTCGAAGTCGGAGACGGAGTCGGTAAAGCATGCCATGCTGCGAGGAGAAGGTATCAACGTTCCATACGGAAACCGGATTCCCTTCAGAAGCACCAGGCTTTCAAGGAAGCCAGAAATGTTCTGAAGAAGGCAATTAAGAAGAGCAAGAGCACCAGATTCGCTGAATTATGCGCACAAGTTGAGGACGACCCATGGGGCATGGCATATAGACTTGTCATGCGAAAATTGCCCTGTTATAGGCAGCCAGCCCCAACCTGCCCAATGTTGCTCAGACGCATAGTGGCACAGCTCTTTCCAGTACAGAACTATGTCCCATACGAGCTCCCTCTGGAGCAAACGGAGGAATCAATACCCAGTGTGACTATAGATGAGGTGTTGCGCGCGGTTGGGAAGTTTGGAGACCAGAAAACACCCGGCCCAGATGGAATCCCCAACCGAGTGCTCAAGACCGCAGCTGCACTGAACCCAGAGCCACTGAGGAAAATGTACGACGCTTGCCTGAGAGAAGGCATTTTCCCCAAAAGATGGAAGAGGCAATGATTGGTCCTGGTGCTGAAAGCCAACAAACCAACAGAGGACCCTTCAGCGTACCGCCCACTCTGCATGTTAGATACGGCGGGAAAAATTCTGGAGCGGATAATCTGTGACAGGATTGATGAGGCCATTGCAAAATCTGGAGGGCTCTCAAAACGGCAATATGGTTTCCGGAAGGCCAGATCTACCGTGGACGCCATCAACGAACTTGTCCAGACGGCTAAAACAGCGATCCAGGGGAAACGATGGAGGGGTGGAACGAAGAGGTATTGCCTTGTGGTCACCCTAGATGTCAAAAATGCTTTCAACTCAGCTAGCTGGGAGCGCATAGCCAAAGCGTTAGCAGAGTTTGGGGTACCCATCTACCTGAGGCGAATGATTACCAGCTATTTCAGCGATAAGATCCTGCTCTACCAGTCCGAAAAAGGTGTGGAGTCGCACAAGATTATCGGAGGAGTTCCCCAGGGATCGGTGCTTGGACCGTTACTCTGGAATGCTATGTACGACGGCATCCTCCGCGTACAGGTCCCTGATGGTGTCAAAATCATCGGATACGCGGACGACATAGCATTGGTAATCACAGCTAAATACTTGGAGGAAGTGGTAGCAGAGGCCAACCGAACTGTGGCTACCGTCGGAAGATGGCTTGCAAACGTTGGACTTAGCTTGGCTGAACACAAGACCGAGGCAATCCTGGTTTCGAGCCGCAGAGTATTGGAGGTAGTGGAAATAAGAGTTGGTAGATGTGCCATAACCACGATTCCACACCTCAAGTACCTAGGAGTGTAGATAGACGCGCGGCTTACCTTCTGCGGCGCGTGGGAGATAAGGCAGCAAACACATGTTCTCTCCTATGTAGAATAATGCCCAACGTGGGAGGACCCAGGCAGCGGAAAAGGCGACTCATCGCCGGGGTTGTCAGATCCATTATTCTCTATGGAGCGCCAATATGGGCCGAAAACGCGGATGTGAAGGCTTACGTCCGCACCATTGAGGCAGCATACAGGAGAAGTGCACTACGAGTGATCTGCGCATACCGCACCGTATCCACAGATGCCACCTTGGTAATAGCCGGCATGATTCCCGTGAACCTGCTAGCGAAAGAAGCGATGAACCTCTACCACGCCAAAGGGACACACGCGACAAATGTAGAGGAGCTCTTGGAAATTGGAAAGCGGAAGACCCTTCAAGAGTGGCAAGCCCAGTGGGATACTTCTACAAATGGCCGCTGGACAAGAAGGCTGATCTCCAACATTCAGCAATGGGTAAGCAGGTCGCATGGTGAGGTGAATTTCTACGTCACACAATTGCTGACAGGCCACGGAGGTTTTCGGGCATACCTGCACAGATTCCACTTGGAGGAATCTCCCTACTGTGCAAACTGTGGAGGTACAGAGATAGAAGATCCCAAACATGTCTTCTTCTATTGCCCACGTTATGAAAGTGCTAGAGTGGCACTACAAGGAGTATGTGGAGAGCCCGTGGTGCCCGACAACATAGTGCAGCATATGCTCGAGAGCCCGGAGAAATGGGCTGCGGTGTGTGACACCACCGCCGCTATTATGAAAGACCTCCGCCACCAGGAGTGGCGAAGACGAGCAATGGAAAATAGCTAGGAGGGGTCCGCTGACCATTCTACCCCCCTGGAGAAGTATTACCTTGCGGCGGTCCCGCGGGGGGAGGCTGCGATGGAGGTGGTTTTAGTGGGTAAGAATCCCACACTACTGGTGCCGTAATGTTACCAGTGTCTTTTGAAGATTTCCACCTCCGTTCCAATTATGGAAAAAAAAAAGACGGAGTCGGAATCAGAGTCAGAGTCAGGGTCAGAGTCAGAGTCAGAGTCAGAGTCAGAGTCAGCGTCAGAGTCAGAGTCAGAGTCGGAGTCGGAGTCGGAGTGGGAGTCGTTTAAAACCTTCCTTATTAAAGAAGCCGGTGTTGGAGTCGGAGTCACCTAAAACCTTCCTTATTAAAGACGTCGGTGTCGGAGTTGGAATCAGAGTCGGAGTCAGAGTCGGAGTCGTTTAAAACCTTCTTTATTAAGGATATTGGTGTCGGAGTTGGAATCAGAGTCGGAGTCAGAGTGGGAGTCGTTTAAAATCTTCTTTATTAAAGAAGCCAGATTCGGAATCAGAGTCAGAGTCGGAGTCACTTAAAACCTTCCTTATTAAAGACGTCGGTGTCGGAGTTGGAATCAGAGTCGGAGTCAGAGTCGGAGTCGTTTAAAACCTTCCTTATTAAATATGTCGGTGGAATCAGAGTCAGAGAATGGATCTTAAAAGCTTTCTTATTAAAGAAATCGGAGACAGAGTCAGAGTCGAAATCATATTAAACCGTCCTTATTAAAGATGTTAGAGTTGGAGTCGGAATGGGAATCAGAGTCAGAGTCGGAGTTGTTTAAAACCTTCTTTATTAAAGAAGTTGGAGTCAGAATTAAAGGCGGGGTCGGAGTCTTTTAAAGCCATCCTTATTAAAGAAATCGGAGTCAAAGTCAGAGCCAGTGTCGTGTAAAACCGTCCTTATAAAAGAAGTTGAAGATGGAGTGATATAATTTTGTCTCGACTCGACAGGCCTCCTTTCTGTACCAAGCTCATTTTCCACAAGCATCGTTGCTTTTGTCCACCCTAACAAGCTTAATCACATCGCCATAATCCCGGAGCATTTTCTTTCTATAAAGGAGGGTAATCCAATGTGTCCTTTGGTAAACTGTGCGTCAACCATGAACGCTGCAGTTTTAATCTATGCCCATTTCATTTTACCTTGGATTGATTGGCGAATAGCTTTTAGCCTAGCAGCTGAACTTGCAGCCATCCTTTCTTCAAAAAGCCTGACAGGCAGCAGATTAAGCATCACGTCTAAGGCTGCCGTTGGAGTCGTTCTGGTGGCTCCACTCGTGAATATCCCTGGCGTTGTTTGTACCTTTGTTACCAGCCTGCTGTATATTGACTTAACCAAGCAAGCACCCCATAATAAAGGACTGGTCCTACTAGAGCTGTGCATATCCAGTAGGCTACCTTAGGCTGTAACCCGCCTTTTTTCCTCTGACGCTTTGGGAAGAGTACGAAACTACTTGAGCCTTCCGAATGCAATCACTTATATGAACCTGCCCAGTATTTAGCTGTTTATACTCGTATGCTTTTATTTCCTCTTACTCGACCTCTGTATTAAGGTCGTTCCGTAGTTTTGCTAATGAACTCCCCCATCTTCTCCTATGCTCCTACGGTTTTGATTCCCACAAGCTCAACTATTAACTATGTGTAGATGGAAAACCTTCAAACGGAATTTCTGTTCGTGCTGCCGCATGACGACAAGTCAAGTGGTCCATTCCCAGTCCCATTATTTTTCTTTTGCTTGCTTTGTTTGTAATACTTGTGACCTTTACTTTTACAGGGTCTCTGCATTTGTAGTTAGTGACCTTCAAAGGCATAATTACGAATTTTCAATAAAGCAAGACTCATTCACACAGTCGGGCACACACAAAGCCACCTGCATACACCCTCAGATATATATCTATACATACACATACATATCCACACTCATGCATAAACAGCTCCCATATTGCTTTCAATTACTTTTGTAACTGGCAAAGTGGCTTTTGTCGTTATCTCGGATTCTTTGTTGCGCATGCTCTGTCGCGCCACTTACGCACATTTACGCACCGTACGCGTACGTCGTCTCGTCCGCGCGTGTGCGACTGCCAACGCTAAATGGCAAAGAGGCGAAATGACCGTGTAAATGCGTAAAATTTACACGTCTCATTTCAATTGTTAAGCAGCCTGTCTGCGGCCAAAAGCTCCAGAAACGCACACAGACACTGTTGCAATACGCACACACACACACTCAGAAACACACACCCAGATACCCACACGCACACACGCACACTCACACACTGCAATGCACTAAATATTAATAAATTTTTGGGCACGCTCATCACAATGAAATATGAGGAAAACGTGCGCCCGAGCCGAGCGCTTTGTATGCATGCCCGCGAGCGCCGAGGCTGTGAGGCTTAACGTCAACGTCTTCGCAAAGGCGAGCTGCGCTGGCTTGGCTACTTGCTCGGCTGGTTGCTCGGCTGGTTGCTTGGCTGGCTGCCTGCTTGGTTGGCTTCAAAGCGCGAGACCTTGGGCCAAGACCTTCGCCTTAAAACTTTTCATGAATGCTGAATGAAAAAATTATTCAGTTGACTGACTAAGCGCCGAGGGAGTGAAATTAAAACGTATAATTAATAATTTTATATTTAACAAAAAAAAGAAAAAAAACATACTTTTTTCGTTTTTTTCTGTTTATTTCTGTAGTAAATTTATTACAAATTTTAAACAATACATTTTTGTTGTTTGTTGCTTTTCCACACGCTACTCACACTTTTCGTGAATATTTGGTTGTGGGGGAAGTGCCTCAACAGGCAAATGGGGACATGGCTGGCATTTGGGCAGCATCAGAATCCTGAGTTTTAAAATGTCGTAAATGAACGTGATAAATGAGTCATTAAGTCATAAACAACAAGTCATAAACAACAAGTCATAAACAACAAGTCGTAATCAACAAGTCATAAAAAACAAGTCATAAAAAACAAGTCATAAACAACAAGTCATAAACAACAAGTCATAAAAAACAAGTCATAAAGAAGAAGTCATAAATAACAAATCATAAACAACAAATCGTAAACAAGAAATTATATACAACAAGCTATGGATAACAACATATAAAGAACAAGTCAAAAACCACAACGAATAAACAATAAGTCATAAACAATAAATCATAAAGAACAAGTCATAAACAACAAGTCATAAAGAACAAGTCATAAAGAACAAGTCATAAACAACAAGTCATAAAGAACAAGTCATAAAGAAGAAGTCATAAAGAAAAAGTCATAAAGAACAAGTCATAAAAACAAGTTATAAACAACAAGTCATAAACAATAAATCATAAAGAATAAGTCATAAAAAAAGTCATAAAGAACAAGTCATAAACAACGAGTCATAAACAACAAGTCATAAAAACGAGTTATAAACAACAGGTCATAAACAACAAGTCATAACCAAAAACTCATATACAACAAGTCATGAACAACAAGTCACTAACAACGTCATAAAAAGCAAGTCATAAACAACAAATCATAAATGAAAAGACGTAAATAACAAGTAATTAGTCATTAATAACAATAAATAAATAATAATAAACATCTATTATAAAGAACAAATATTAAACAACAAGTTATAACTAACAAGTCATAATAAGTCATAAACAAGTCATAGACAATAAATCATAAGCAACACGTCATAAAAAGCAAGTCAAAATGAACCAGTAAATATAAATAACAAGCAATAAATAAGAAGTCATAACAGCTAGTTATTAATAACAAGTCATAAACAACAAGTCATAGATCACAAGTCATCAAGAACAAGTCACCTACAATAGGCATGAAGAACAAGTCACCTACAATAGGTCACCAACAACAAGTTATAAATAACCAGTCATTAACAACAATTTATAAATAAGTCACTAACTATAAGTCATTAAGAATAATATATACGAAATGAGTCATAAACAACAAGCTATATACAATAAATCCTATTCAACACCTCATTAAAAGGAAATCATAAACAACAAATCATAAATAACAAGTAAAGCAAGTCATAAGCGACTATCATTAATAACAAGTCATAAACACCAACGAATAAATAACAAAAATAGAAACAAGTCTGTAACAAAAAGTCATTAATAACAAGTCTAAAACACCTAATATAAGCAATAAGTCATAAACAACTAGTCATACAGCACAAGTCATAAGCAACTAGTCATTAATAACAAGTCTAAAATACCTAATATAAGCAATAAGTCATAAACAACTAGTCATACAGCACAAGTCATAAGCAATTAGTTATTAATAACAAGTCTAAAACACCTAATATAAGCAAAGAGTCATAAACAACAAGTCATAAAAAACAATACGTCATAAATTCTACTATCTCTGTTCCAGTAATCTGAGACTGAGTGCTGGAAAGTGTTGAAAAACCTCGTTTAAGTTGAAATAGATAATCTATAACACTCTCCTCATCACTGGGGTTTCCAAGTCACAACTGCTCCTCATATATTACGATGTATCTCTATTTCATCTATATTATAGATAAAAGAGAGATACATCGCTATATATGAGGAGCAGTTGTGACTTGGAAACCCCAGCGATGAGGAGAGTTTAACGGTAATCTATAGATTACCGTTAAACTAGTTAAAATGCTATTAAACTGCAAATTGAAAAACTTTTGATATGAAGACGACCCGGACCCTAGTAAACAAGGGCTCTGAAGACAAAAAAAGTTCAACCTGGGTTGGAATATTAAGTGTGGAAGTCGATTGACATGGAGTTAAGAGAGGATATTGTGACTAAATAGTATGTCTGTCATATATAACTAAACATGAATGAACGTTGAATGCTATCAATCATTAGTGAGAAGTCATAAAGTCAGTAGTGAAGAGACATAAAGTCCTCAGTAAATAGTTATATAGACAGCAGTGAGTAGTCAAAAGCAGCAAGTCATAAGCAACCAGCTTTAAACAATGAGCCATAAATGATGGTCTCACTCTTTCACTAATGTGAACTTTGCTCTGGAGTGGGTTGGAATGATCTGAAAATAAATTAATAAGCAAATGCATCGTGACGAAAGAGTTCAGTTGCGATTTAACAGCAGCAGCGAGAACTCTCCCATAGAGTGAAACTTATTAAAATGTTGGTCTTAACAATAAAATACTATCGGACAGTCAATCAGATCTCAATGGGTAGGTATGGTTCACATCCGACCGATATTTTCTTTATATACTGAATACTTTACACTCGATATAACAAATAAAGTCTGAAATAAAGGAAGATTATTTGATAATTTATATTTTCATTTGTAAAAGATTTGTTATATGCATCTAAAAAACTCGGTCTCTCCACCCACCGAGTCTAATGAGATATGATGGAAATAGATTCGGTGGTCATAGGAATGACACCTTTCTCAAATGAATGAAATCTTCCTCAAGCGAACGCACAATGAAATTTATGAAGTGAATGAATTCATCTTCAAAGGAATGAAATCATCTTCAAAGGAATGAAAATTCTTCAAAGGAATGAATTCATATTCAAAGGAATGAATTTATCTTCAAATGAATGAAATCATCTTCAAAGGAATGAAATCATTTTCAAAGGAATGAAATCATCTTCAATTGAATGAAATCATCTTCAATAGAATGAAATCATCTTCAATTGAATGAATTCACCTTCAAAGGAATGAAATCATCTTCAATGGAATGAAATCATCTTCAAAGGAATAAAATCATCTTCCAAAGAATGAAATCCTCTTCAAATGAATGAATTCATCTTCAATTGAATGAAATCATCTTCAAAGGAATGAAATCATCTTCAAAGGAATGAATTCATCTTCAAGGGAATGAAAAAGCGTCTTCAAATAAATGCAAACTTTTTCAAAGGATTGAATTTCATCTCCAAAGGAATGAATTCATCTGCAAAGGAATGAATTTATCTTCAAATGAATGAATTCATCTTCAAAGGAATGAAATCATCTTCAAAGAAATGAAATCATCTTCAAAGGAATGAAATCATCTTCAAAAGAATGAAATCATCTTCAAAGGAATGAAATCATCTTCAAAGGAATGGATTCATCTTCAAAGGAATGAATTCATCTTCAAGGGAATGAAAAATCTTCTTCAAATAAATGCAAACTTTTTCAAAGGAATGAATTCATCTTCAAAGGAGTGAATTCATCTTCAAAGGAATGAATTCGTCTTCAAATGAATGAAGCATCTTCTTCATGCACACTTCTTCAAAGTAATGAAAATCTTCATCCATTGAACCAAAACTTCCTCCAATGACAATTAAATGAGAAATCTTCCTTAAATGAAAAAATCTTCTTCAAATGAATGGACCGTCCTTCAAATGTCATTAATTGATCTCTTTATTAAAACCAGCAGTTAAAACTGTGGTCTTGTGGTAAACGTGCTAGACTTACACTTGGGTCGGGGTCGTTGGTTCAAATCCTCCCCGGTCATGGTCTCAAAAATGCTTCTTTCTAAATTTTCTTCTATTCGAATCGAAGTCCTTAGTTCCAAGTACTCTTTCCCCCATCCCTTTACAGTCGGACTGCCATTTTCTATCTTTATTATTATGTTTACCTTTTACAGATGGACCTCCAAACCCTCTCCAATTTTCTTGAAACGGGTATTTAAGTGCCGAACAACATTTTCAACCACACGACGGCACGAAGAAGGACTAAAGTTCAAATCTTATTTGTCATTTTCTGACTGGTCAACGGAGAATGGGAAAGGTTTCATGACATATTGGGTCAAATTTACCCGCGGAGTCTTCAATCATCTTTGGGAGGTTGGCGATCAAACGCAGGTATTTTCCGGAGGCCAACAAACTATGGGCAAAAGAACATTCTTGCCGTAATTCAAGGCTAACCTGGCCTAGTCTCAGCAGGAAGCGTACGCTAATTCAACTCGGACGTGAGTCCATCAGCACTACGATTTCGGTGCTGACGGGGCATTGTGTGATGAGGCATGAGGCTAGACTGGGTTTGCCCTTTAATTACTTCTGCTGTGGGTGTGCTGCTGAGAAGGAAGAAGAAACAGTAGTGCTACACCTCATGTGTCAGTGTCCCACCTTAGCCAGACAAAGAATGCACATCTTCGGGGCTCCTTGCTTGACCAACCTGACAGAGCTCGTAGCCTGTAAGATTAGGGATAAGTTTCTCAAACTGTTAGATTGGTTCCACATTTCATAATCTGGGGAGTCGTGCTGCCTCGGGTGCTGATTTATATCCGACTTAGGTGGTCAGTACGTGTGTAGCGCCCCTTCCGTTCTATCAAAATGGGCCATAAATTGTGCCTGAGTATGCTTCTGGCTGCCACTCCAACCTAACCTAACCTTGGGAGGTTTGAGTTCAATATGCCACCCGTCAATAGCACCGTAGCATTGGGGAAAACACAGACTCCAAAATCCACCAACGATCTCTTTAATTTTTCTATCATTATCCAAATGTTTTCTAGTTTTTCGATTGTAATCAGAACTAAACTCAAATCCGGAATGGAATTGATCCTGCAGGGCTTCTCGAACACAACAACAAATAAAGAACTAAGTAAGCAAATAAATAAATTATATTGGCCGGCAGCTTTGAACAATAACACAGAGAAAAGTCACCCAAGGATATCAGATAAAAAGTAAATAAATAAAAAGAAAAATAAATAAATAAATTAGAGGCAAAAATCCTTTGAAATCAATTGTGCACAACTTGTGCGCTGAGCCTTTATACCTGCATAATTTGTTAAATGTTCCGCTGCAGGACTCTTTCTATCAGCTCAGCTCAAGTAACCGAACCCAGTCTACAACCGAACCCAACCCAAGCGAGAACAACCCAACCCAATCCAGCCCAGCCCAACCCCACCCAAACAGGGACGAAGGCAAATCCGGTTTGCTAAGCATGCGCCAAACTATTTCACGCGCTTCGGCGGCGCAATTGTTTGGCCCAAAATAAAAGATAAACTCATCATATTAATGCCGAAATGGGAATAGGGCTCTTCAGACAATAAACAGCAACTTGCGCTTTCTGGCTGCGCGATTAGCAACACAAAGGAAACGGCGCATATGTTCTCTCCCTAACAACCCCAGCAACCCGACCCAACCCAACCCAACCCAACCCAACCCAACCCGACCGGCGACTTTGAACGGAAAACTCAAATTTTCCAATAAAACTATTAAAAAGTGGTTTCAGTTTTTCCCGTAAAGAAGAAAGGAAAATAAATGAAAAAATACCGAGAATGGAAATCCGCCCCTTTTGGGCAAAAAAGGCTTTAATTGCTTTAGGAAAAAAATCAAGGAAAAATCTGAAAAAACACGCGCACAATTGACATGTGAGCGGGTTCGGTCGCGCTCGCTCCTGGCTGCGCTGGTGAACCCCGTCAGCACCAAAAGCAGAGCAACGTGGCAGCAATCATCGGGGTGAGTGCATGCGTGGCCTGGCTGCAGCGCCTCCAGTGTGTCTGTCTGCATGCTGTCCTCGCTAATGACGCTAAATACGGAAAACACTTTGAACTCGAACGCGACTCAGAGCGCTTCGGAATTTCAATGAACTTTGCACTTTGCCTCACGTTCATGCCCGTGTGTGTGTGGAAAACTCAGCAGGAAGCCGAAACCCTTTCAAGTGGCGTTTCCTTAATGCCTTCTCTTCTCCTTTGATAGAAGGTCTTTTTGGTAGGAAAGTGCAGAAAATTGCGTCACTTTCCTTCCATCTCCGGCTTTTCTGTTTCCCTTTTTGTTGACAACCGGCACAATGGACTGGCGTCTGTCCGTCCATTTGGGATACTTGTGCCAGGAAATTGCGTTGTATGATTCGTCGCTGATCAGCAGTTAAAGCTGATAACCTCACCGGGATAGTTGGAAAGGCACTTAGCGCTGTCACATTAGCTTAGGCTTGAATGCAGGCAGAGGGGAGCGGTGTCTACAATTGAACTCGGCAACTATGCAAATAGCGTAAATAGGAAAAAAGACTTGGAATGGGATGGATTGGGATGGAATGGGATGGGTGCGAAGCCCCATACAACATGCAGTACAACACATTTGCTACCTACCTTCCTAGCACTTCTGATATAAAGTTTGTTAGTCTGTCATTATCACTATAATAAACCATGACTATAGTTTAAGCATCTAAGTCAAACCTCAACTATAGTCGAAGCCTCTAAGTTAAGCCTCAACTCTAGTGTAAGCCTCCTTGTTCAGCCCCAACTATAGTGTAAGCCTCTAAGTCAAACCTCAACTATAGTCTAAACACCTCTAAGTTAGAACTCAACTATAGAGTAAGCCTCTAAGTTAAACCCCAACCACAGTCTAAGCCTCTAAGTTAAGCCTCAACTATTGTGTAAGCCTCCTTGTTCAGCCCCAACTATAGTGTAAGCCCCTAAGTTAAACCCCAACCACAGTCTAAGCCTCTTAGTTAAACCTCAACTGTAGTGAAAGGGTCTAAGTCAAACCTCAACTATAGTCTAAGCCTGAACTATAGTGTAAGCCTCTAAGCTAAGCCTCCAAGTTGACCCTCTATAGTGCAAGCCTCTATGATCAGCCCCAACTATAGTGTAAGAGTCGTTCATCTTAGACTCAACTATAGTCTAAGCCCCTCACTCAACTATAGAGTAAGCCTCATGAGTTAAACCTCAACTATAGTTGAAGCCTCCAGGCTAAACCTCAACTATAGTCTAAACCTCTGAGTTAAGCCCCAACTATAGTGTAAACCTTTTATCAATAGGAGCGAAATATACTTTAAAAAGGTAAAAAAGTTACATATATGGGAGGTAGGCGTGGTCTTACTCCAAATAGGCTCATATAGAGCTATCTGGTTCTGTAACTTGGCGCAGACTCTACTTTTACGAAGTTGGATAAAGATATCTCTAACGGACTGGGGAAAAAGTGGCCACAGACGGACAAACGGGCGGACAAAAATCAAAATTGTTCAGAAAGTGATTCTGAGTATATGTGTATACATATCCATACCTGCCACGCCTCCATCTTGTAGTTGAATGCCCTCCCAACCGCACAAAATTAGTATACCCTTTTGACCCTTTTTAAGGAAAATCGTATAATAAGAAGGCTGAGAAAGTCCAAATACTCTCATGTCTTAACATAAAAAGGATCCCAAGAGAAGGCCCGGAAGCCTCACTGAACTTCAAATAACTGTACTGGACTATGAGAAACTCCAAACTCACGTCTTAAAAAGGATCCCATGAGAAGGTCCGACTCCACTAGCCCTCGAAGAATTGTACGTGGCTATAGAGAATGAGTCATATAAAGAGGCCTTGAACCTCTCTAAACCACACAACGTCGAACTGAACCATTGCAAAGAACTGCGCCAGAGAAAGAACTTCGCCAGTTACTCAATATCTGGGTAAGTACTAGAAATGCTGAATATCTGGACAAGATCTACAGATGATAAGCATATACGTAAATAAGATGAAATCTGAAATACTGTGGCCATTATCAGCGACAGAGACCATTCGAAGGATGCAAAGAAACCCAAAGAGTTGCAATCCCTTCTGAGGAACAACTTGGAGGAAATCTGGAATTCGGAGGATACTCTGAGATGGATAAAAGAGTGTGTCTATTCTAGGGAGATTTCAAAAGCTTCCAGTATTGAACATATCCTGAGAAGGAAGGAGACATATATATGCAGCATTCTTCAGTTCCACTCTTCAGTATGTCAAAGGTCAAATTTCATGTCATGCTGTCACTGAATTCCTTCCCCAACTTTTCAAAGGCGCAAGTAACTCGTTATTGAAAGAAAAGGATACAATTGTAGTTCGTGGAGTGAACCAATCCTTTCAATTGGAGGAGAGCACCGTGAAGGAGATTCATAATGGAGCACTTCCCACATTTTCTGAGACTTGCACTTCCCACGACACCATTAGTCAAAGGGTGATTGACTTCAAGAAAAGAGGAATGATCGTTCAAGATGCACCCCGTTCAGGGCGGCCAAAAACCGCGATTGTGGTAGAAACAGATTGAGGATTGTGAAAGGGAAGTTAGACCTTCTCAAACTCCTTTGACTCTTTTATGAATCTCAGAAGTGTGTCCAGGAAAGAGGAATGTGCATTGGCCATTCACAATACAGCTGACCCTAATATACGCCTCCTCATTCTGGCAGAGAAATTGTGCTGTGCCGTCCTGTTCCTCCTCCAGACGGAAAGGATACGCAGTTCGGACTTTCGATGATGCCTATGGTCATCATATGGTGGCCCCATGGATTATGCACCGTGATTAGCTCAGTTAATGATAGAAGATCTTACCTTCGTATTGCTAGAGGGAAATCTGCCATTCTCCAGGAAGCACTGGGCTGTTTGTATGGCAACTGAAAGGCACCTTCGGTCTTTGTGAATAATGTTGAGTACGCCTCTTAATCCAATTGATAGTTAGCCCCTGCTAAGCTCGTACCGATAAATGATTCTGTTCCCATTGGAGTACCCTCAGATCCACAGTTTGCCAGTTCGGTAGCTGCTTCGTTCACCCGTACTCCAGAGTGTCTCAGAAGCCAAATAAGTTCAAGTAAATTTCACCTTGCGATGAAGTTAAGTCTGGACTTACCTTCTTGATCAATTTTTAATGGGGTTTACGTGCTTTCTAGGGCTTTCAGAGCAACTCTGGCTGGCAACCTGGCTATCGGTCAAGCAAATTCTGCGCTTTATTAGGGTTTCGAAATGGTTCGACAAGTGAATCGGAGGTGCGTTGTTACGCGGTGGTATCATAATGGACCCATGCTGGTCTGAGTGAGCTGGTCCGAACCGGCTGCCACGATAACCTAACCTAACCTAACCTGACTATCACTGAATAATCTAATCTATTTACCATGTCATTTCTTCTCAATTGCCCAGTCCTCTACCTTCAGTACAGCAAACACTTCCGTTTGGAGTGCCGTTGCCACACTTCCCATAGCCGAGAAGCGTTTTAAATTTCCATTCACTTGCCAGCCGGCGCCAGTTCCCTTTTCAGTTTTGGAGACATAAAAGTAATTCTGGATCTCTCCATTGTTCCCTTGACGGGAGGCTGACGTTATACTCTCTTCCAACGGATGGCATGCAAAATATTCGTTCTCATTCTGACACCAGAAACTATTCAGGCCGACCTCTGGCAAAAGTTGCAAACTCTTCGGGAGAAGAATGGAAAGACACGCCGTGAAGGATAGAAGACGATGCTCCGAAGTGATCTGCAGACGGTTTGGGTAAAGTGGGTATAGTGGGATCATGCTGCCGACTATTTGATATTCAAATGTATTTATACAAAATCTTTTGCATAAATGCACGAAAATTCCTCGATCGCAAAGTGTCCAAAGTGAGTGTGAAGATGGACATGAACATGAATATTCTCCGGACTCTACTCCAAGAATTATTTCCGAAATGTTGCTGAAAATACACAAGTAAATATGACTTCCTTTCACCCACCTATTCTCCAGCTATCCATTATCCCTCCTGTCTATCATTCCTCTCCTGTAAGGATCATTCTTTCTACACGTGCATCTGCATAGTTTTAGAAAACTCACAAACATTTTCCCACCAGGCACACATGCGCAGTCCTCACCAATGTGGATCGTCCCTTTTCTATGCACGGGAATCCTTTTATCTGCTAAGCACAAATTGCATACTGCACCCGCATTACGCAAAAATCCTTTCAGCACACACACAAACACACCCAAGCACACACACAAGAACACGTCAGCACATTAGGAGCAGAGTGCGGTGACCGTGAGAAATTCCTGTTCGGTCCTTCACAAATGTTACAATTTCCACATTTCAGTTTACTGCCGATGTCCCTGAACTAAAAAGAAGGAAGAACAAAAAAAAAAAAATAAATAAATTTCAATAGAAATAAAACATTTCACATACTCGTATGTGAACAATTCTAAGCAAACCCAATCCTGCTGTTAATGCCATCTTTTAATGCCAGCGCGTATGTAAAAAAGCAGAGAAACGAAACAACCACAACAACAACAACAACAGCAACAACGAGAAGCGTCGGGAATCTCAACAGATTGCATATCAAATTCGTAGTACTTGAGACGAGCATCTGCATCTGCATTAGAATGCACCTTAGCATCCTTGCGCGAACAATGGGCACGCTGCGTTACCTATGCTAAAGCACTGGCTTCCTGCCACCGAGGTGCGTCCGCATGTGTGCGCAGCAGCGGCATATGGAGCCGCTCAGCGGCATTGATGCAACCAACCACACCCGCTACAGCAGCAGCGATCGGGCCGGCCGACAAAGCTATGCGCACACATGCACCTTTTGTGGCAGCGAGGATCAGCAGGATCGGATCACAACGCGCACGTACGCACAGTGTTGCGGTGAGGTTGACAGTGGTGGTGGTTGAGTGCCGCAGCGCGATTCATGTGTGGAAATGCGATTCACGTGGTAGGCTGGATTCAACACAGCGGTGTTGAAGGCCGCAGTATAGGGCGCAACGGAGCGCAACACTATCAGCACACTTCGGAAGACAGAGAACAGGAAATTGAAGTTGGGATACACCGCTCGAAGGCCAAAGAAAACTGGAGTAGGATTTCAGCAACGACAATATTGATCAAGCCTGAGCTTTCCTGTTTGTAACTCCTTTGCGTTCCTTTGTGTGCATTCCTATCTGAAGGTGTGCGAGGCAGCCAAGTAGCAGACCCATATTTGGCGGTGATTTATTCGACCCTCACTCCATACGATTCAGCAAAATCCACACTTCCCAAGATGAACATTGGTATTTAATATATGAGGGAGTTCTTAGAACCTTGGCCCGGAAGGACCTTTAGTGCCTAAGATGAACATGAAACATTTCCTCTGTTCAAGAAATCCATGAAACTATAAATTTGGCACCATCATGAGCGCTTATAAAGTTCCTCAAAAATTTGCACCAACCGGAGTGAGTCAACTGTGCTCCATCAGGTCAAGTTGGGACTCGAGTTGCCTCACTCATTTTGAAGTGATCTCTCAGTGTTCTATGATAAATTTTACGTTAATCTCCATTCATGACTATATGTGTATGGTGGGCATGGTGGTTCCATACTAGGATCTATAATACGTCTTGGTAGAATACACTGACATTTTGTCCAGACGCTTCATAGATCCTAGTATGGATTGCATGTATTTCACCAACAAAATTGATCCCATGCACTCGTCACAATTACGTTAATACGAGTAATGTGATCCCTTCAAGTCTCTACAGTGTCTCTGTGAGAGATGGGCGTGCCCTTTGTCCAATGTTGCCCATATTGCAATCTGCTTATATCCGAAAGGTCACACAATGCTTGGGGAAAGATACAATGATATATCTCCAACTGATGCCAAGAAAAGTTCACCACAGACATAGAGAAGTCACCACAGAGAGTGACGTCACGACGACAGAGTGAAGAGGGCAAGGCCAAAGTGGCAGATTCTTCACTGACACTGATGAATTATGGTACCAGTCGGAACATCAGGCTCAAAATCTGCGGGACTGGACAGTAAAATGGCAGCTACAGCAATTGAATTCTATACCGGACTGAAGGAACACCCTAGGCTAGTCTTAGAACTAAACTTCTCCAGAAACAGCTCTCTATCGTTATCCGAGTAGACGGGTAGTGAAGCTGTGTAGTGTATGGATAGTAAATGGATAGGCGTGGTAGAATAAATTATTTCACTGGACTACTCGAAAATTTTCAATTGTCTCTCAGGAAATTGAGAAAATCTCTTACCTTCAAAAGTGGGCATGGCTGTTCTTCAGTAGCATACATAACACCATTATTTAGACAATAAGGAACTCCATGGCTTTATCTTTATGTGTTCTTGACAGATTCTCTCTAAAAAGAGGGCGTGGGTATATATTTGCTTTTCGATCACTTCATGTGAAATTTCACCCTATATCTCTGGGTCCTAATAATATGCTATTTATAGCAAGTAATCCCACCAGATGAATAGATCTGCCTATCATGACTTAAGAGATGACCTTTATCAATGCCACTGTCCGCGCCTTCAGCATTTGCCCTAATGCAGTGTACCCTGTAACCTGCAGAGGGCCCAGTTTTAATGCAGTCTAAGGCCCTTCGAAAGATTAAATGCACTCCCGTGGATATTCATATCTTTGCTGCATGCACTTCCTGCGTATTCAGACGAGCTATTTGTGAGGATATTTCTCCTTTTCGCTGAGCACGTTTACAGGCATTCCTTGTGTGGATTAGACATCAAATGGTCTGTTGGCGTGATTTGATTCGGCATCTCCGTAGAGCAGACCTTATAAGAAATGATTCCACGCATTTGTATTGAAATACGAGTAGGATGCCTATTGTTGGATCACGTGGTTGCTTGTGTCCTCTTTTATGGCATATTTATTTAATGTCAGATCTGGTTAAAGGTAATCTGCCACATACTCCAAGAGTCAAATCACGAACAAAACCAGTGAATGCAACACTCACAACATCCTTACTAAGCCCGCAGAGATATCAACTGAATCGAAAAGATGTCGCCGAACTTCTGTGTAGACCACGCAAACTGAGAGGAAGAAGAGACTACTATTTGAATCGCCACTCTTGATGTTGTCTGTGGGAATGTAGCACAATCAAAATCCAATGGCCTGCTCGTGAACCAGGTCAGATTTAACGTAACTCAAGGAAATTCTGATCTTATGTAATCAAGCCATCTTAATTGGATTAAAAGCCGTATTTAATAATATTCACAAGGACCGAAGGTGCCTTTCAGTTGCCATACAAACAGCCCAGTGCTTCCTGGAGAATGGCAGATTTCCCTCTAGCAATACGAAGGTAAGATCTTCTATCATTAACTGAGCTAATCCACGGGGCATAATCCATGGGGCCACCATATGATGACCATAGGCATCATCGAAAGTCCGAACTGCGTATCCTTTCCGTCTGGAGGAGGAACAGGACGGCACAGCACAATTTCTCTGCCAGAATGAGGAGGCGTATATTAGGGTCAGCTGTATTGTGAATGGCCAATGCACATTCCTCTTTCCTGGACACACTTCTGAGATTCATAAAAGAGTCAAAGGAGTTTGAGAAGGTCTAACTTCCCTTTCACAATCCTCAATCTGTTTCTACCACAATCGCGGTTTTTGGCCGCCCTGAACGGGGTGCATCTTGAACGATCATTCCTCTTTTCTTGAAGTCAATCACCCTTTGACTAATGGTGTCGTGGGAAGTGCAAGTCTCAGAAAATGTGGGAAGTGCTCCATTATGAATCTCCTTCTCGGTGCTCTCCTCCAATTGAAAGGATTGGTTCACTTCACGAACTACAATTGTATCCTTTTCTTTCAATAACGAGTTACTTGCGCCTTTGTAAAGTTGGGGAAGGAATTCAGTGACAGCATGACATGAAATTTGACCTTTGACATACTGAAGAGTGGAACTGAAGAGTGCTGCATATATTTGTCTCCTTCCTTCTCAGGATATGTTCAATACTGGAAGCTTTTGAAATCTCCCTAGAATAGACACACTCTTTTATCCATCTCAGAGTATCCTCCGAATTCCAGATTTCCTCCAAGTTGTTCCTCAGAAGGGATTGCAACTCTTTGGGTTTCTTTGCATCCTTCGAATGGTCTCTGTCGCTGATAATGGCCACAGTATTTCAGATTTCATCTTATTTACGTATATGCTTATCATCTGTAGATCTTGTCCAGATATTCAGCATTTCTAGTACTTACCCAGATATTGAGTAACTGGCGAAGTTCTTTCTCTGGCGCAGTTCTTTGCAATGGTTCAGTTCGACGTTGTGTGGTTTAGAGAGGTTCAAGGCCTCTTTATATGACTCATTCTCCATAGCCACGTACAATTCTTCGAAGGCTAGTGGAGTCGGACCTTCTCTTGGGATCCTTTTTATATTAAGACGTGAGTTTGGAGTTTCTCTATAGCCCAGTACAGTGCTTTGAAGTTTAGTGGGGCTTCCACGCCTTCTCTTGGGATCCTTTTTATGTTAAGACATGAGAGTATTTGGACTTTCTCAGCCTTCTTATTATACGATTTTCCTTAAAAAGGGTCAAAAGGGTATACTAATTTTGTGCGGTTGGGAGGGCATTCAACTACAAGATGGAGGCGTGGCAGGTATGGATATGTATACACATATACTCAGAATCACTTTCTGAACAATTTTGATTTTTGTCCGCCCGTTTGTCCGTCTGTGGCCACTTTTTCCCCAGTCCGTTAGAGATATCTTTATCCAACTTCGTAAAAGTAGAGTCTGCGCCAAGTTACAGAACCAGATAGCTCTATATGAGCCTATTTGGAGTAAGACCACGCCTACCTCCCATATATGTAACTTTTTTACCTTTTTAAAGTATATTTCGCTCCTATTGATAAAAGGTTTACACTATAGTTGGGGCTTAACTCAGAGGTTTAGACTATAGTTGAGGTTTAGCCTGGAGGCTTCAACTATAGTTGAGGTTTAACTGCCTTTATGCAACAGACGTGACAGTGTTTGGCCTTTCGGAGGCTACTTTTAAGGGTTTAGTTGATTGATCTAGTTCCCTCATATTACCAATTGGAGAAAGCGCGCGCAGAGCAGTGCCGGCAATGCCTTGTGATCACAGATTCTGTGGTCAGGCCATCTAATTAAGTAAGTAAGTTCCCTCATATTGTTCAACCATTTCGTATGATGGAGAGGAGTGTTTATTTGTGAACTCTGATTTTTGGGCTGTCATTTTAATATGACCTGCCTAAGAATGGGTTTTGCGAATCAAATTTCCACTCTAATGAGAGAGACTAATTTAATTATTCTCAAGCATTATTTTTAAGGGATTATTTTAAGGATTAATTAAGGGCAAAGTTGGAGTCGAATAATGGCACTCGTGACTGTATGATTCATCACTTCCAAATAGGTACACTACTTCCAACAAAGGCAGATTCTCTTACTTAAAGAAGCATTCAATCACAAGTGTGGAGTCAACATCTGGGAAGCGATTTGAGAAAATCTCTGCTTGAATCAGATGCGGATCAGCTACTGAATGCAGGGAATGCCCTCAGGAGACAATTGAACACTTTCAAAATTGATTGTAATCCTTTTTTACAAGTATCACAACTGTACTTATCCACACACACACACACACACACACTCTCACACAAACACCCACGCTGCGGACATTATTTTCCCACACGCGCTTTCTCGACACTTATCTATCGACATTTCGAAAACTGTCACACAGTGGCCCGATTTTATCTCATTATTTAGCAAAGCAACAACAACAACAACAACAAAAGGCAAACAAAGCAAAACAAAAATACAACAAAAATAGGAATATGTTCCTTGCCTAGCATGACAATTTCACCATGGAGACCCGAAGAAAGGAACACAAACAAACAATACATCAACATAATGATCATGGCATGATCACAGGCGAACAGGGTGAGTGAGAGAGTGAGTGATCGAGGGAGAGTGAGTGATCGAGTGATCATTTCGGCAAATAGAGATCATTTACTTGGTGGTGATGGTGGTGGTTTTTTGCCTTGATGCAGCCTCAATGCATGCTTCTAGCGCATATTTCACATACGCGTAGTTCGCACTCGAAGATCCACGTGAATGCTGGAAACTGAATCCAATAAGCAAAACGCACGACCGTGACCGACCTCGCACTATATAGAAATAGGACTCGATCACCAAATGGAGAAACACACACAGAGAGAGAGAGAGAAAGAGTAGTTGTATAGAACTGAGAGCGGGGATGAGCACCCTATTCATCTGGACACTTATGTTCGTTTGAGCATTGTTCTAATGGAGTTGGGTTGGGATGTTGCTGGCAATCTACCAAGCAACCCGGTCACTAACCAAGCAACCAGGTAACCCAGCAACCCAGCAACTCAGCAACACACCCAGCAACTAACTCAGCAAGCAACTCAGCAACATACAAAGCAACCATCTCAGCAACCAACTCAGCAACACACCCAGCAACCAACTCAGCAACACACCCAGCAACTAACTCAGCAAGCAACTCAACAACCAACTCAGCAACACACCCAGCAACCAAGCGGCCACACAGATCCCAGCCACATGTTGAGGAATCCGCTCGATCTGCTGCCAGGACCGGCCCAGATAGGTACGGAACTGCAAAATAGGCAATTCCTTAATTACTGCTTCGTTCTGTGTGTTTATTTAGAGCGCTTGGACGAACTCCGAGACAGACGGTTGGAAGGACGGACGGTTGGCTGGTTGGCTCGTTGGTATTGTTGGACGGGTTGAACTGTTTTTGTGCTTTTCATTACAATTGAAATAAAGTGGTTGATTTTATGGCATTTTTGTAGAAAATTTCGACGGTCTGCTTTTGCTGGGTTTGTGTGATAATGTTCCATTTTAGAGATGCTGATAACAGAGTCATTCTATTGGCATTATAGAATACAATTGGTACAGTTGTGTGTGTGATTTATAGCCAAATGGAACTTGGATTTGTATCAACAGCCATTTCCGTGCAGATGATCTCTCAAGTTAGTTTTAGTTCATTCCCAGTGGAAAGGCGAAAGAAAGTAAATTCCATAGAAAAGAACAAGACTTCTAGATAAGAAATCCCAGGAATACGGCATAAGTGGTCACTTAGTTGAAATGTTTTCAAGAAGCCTTTCCAAATAGATGAGATGGAACAATTGATTCATGGATTGGTTGTTGAGGATCATCGAGATATAGAGGGGCTGTAAATGCACCGCGACACTAGGATCCACTGTGCCCCATCAGAGATTCAAAGTACATCTTTGAGCGCTATCTTCTGATAAAGATAGAAGAGTTTTGGCTCCAGAGATGTCACATCACTAGCAGAGCATTGGAAGAATGCCAACTGTTTCCTGCGGGTGTGCATGAGAGCCGGACATTGTGTCAGCACGTGCAAAGACATCTTCCCTTCCTCCATACAGAATCTAAAAGAGCCTTCCGAAATGACACCCATCCTCACCATATGTGAGTTCAATCTACAGTGTCCTGTGAGTAGGCCTGTCATCATCCTAAGGTTATTCTTAGAGAGATTGATGAGTGATTCGAATCTTTTTGGGAGGTATGTCTCTAGCAGACTGTTTGATACTCTTAGGCCAGGTATATCAAGCCAGAACTTGTGACTAAGGTGTACCTCATCAATCCTAGGTTGGTAGTAAACGGGGTCAAAGGAAATGCAGATTTATCGATCGTTGTAGATCTGTTACAAGATACTTCAGGTCAATATATACAGCTCTTCAGTCTTCCCCAGTCGCTGATTTATGGACACGTTTTGAATGTTTGATGTATCTGCATTCCAAGTATTGTATCCTCACTGTAATGCCGGCTCAACATTGGAGTTAAATATTCTAAACTACGACTTTGACCATTGCGAGGGTGACGCTGCTTTCCCCACTGGTGCAAGAATAGCAAACGCTTATTTGGTGTGGTTCGCGTGATTCCCCTCTGAAGCAACAATTTCTGTCAATTACTCTTCGTAGATAGCAATATGGTCTTCGGGCGATGTGTCCCAGTTTAACACCTCTTTTCTTTTGAGGGTGTTAATATTGAAACTCATACTAGCTCCCACTTCCACTGGTGGACAGTTGGAATTATGCTTCCACCCCCATACGGGTGTAAAAATGTCATAAGACTTGTAGTCTGCTTTGAAGACCCCACGCAACTCCTCATCTTGACGTATCCTGAGAGCTCTTTATGAGGATTATTTTAGTTTCCCTAATTCAGTCATGATACTTTGATTCTTCCCAGCTCTAGCGCTCAGTTTCCTCATTTGAGTGGTCATGGATTAAATTGATTTTCGGTAATCCCCCCCTCGTACAATGAAAAATCGATGTGGCCGTCCAGTAGCGCACCCCTCCCTACACACAAACTCACACTCATGCGAGCTCAATTATGTGTGTGTGCCAGACAGGCAGAACCCGCATGTGGCATTGCACTTAAAAGTCTTTCAATTGGAACGCGTGGCACCTTCACCAACACGCTCGGTCTGGACCCGCCAATTCGCGCTTACTGCAATTTCATTCCCTTCACCGCTGAGCGACTGCGTTGCACTTTAATTAACGCGCTGCGCCGCAGCGCATGCAGCACGATTGGCAGCCGAACCAAGTTGAATGCGCGCAGCAGCACTTCCAGCAGGGCACAGCAACAAGACAAGAAAACACTCGCACGAAATGATTGTTGTCGGTCGTAGTGGTCATTCCCATTGCACTACATATGCACACGTGCATATACGTGGTGTAGGTGTGGGTGTGGGTGGCACTGAAGGGAGGAACATTGTTGGTGTTCAAGTCCCTGTTCATGTTGCACTACACATGACTATGTGGACTCTTTTGATGGAAGCGGACACATCGTTTGTGGTGTATGAAATATCTCAAAATAAATGGGCATGTCTGAGTATAATAGGAATTTCCCGAATCGTGTGTCGACCAAAATTTATGTACAACCATTTCCAGGTGACTTAATTTTTCCCCTGAAGGGGTCTGCAAGGGGGGCCTTATAGGATTGTTATCAATAAATTCTCACAATTGCTTTTTAACGTGGCTGAAGTGAGTTTACAATAATTTTGGCTGAAACACTGGAACCGAAAATTCAAATTTTGCAGAACAAACCCACTTTCTAAGGACTTGCATCCCCACCGTAATATCGAATTATATACCACGGTAATATTGACTTGTATCCCCCCTGTAATATTGACTTATAATCCCCCGGTAATATTGACTTTTATACCCCTGTAATATTGACTTATAATCCCCCGGTAATATTGACTTGTATCCCCCGGTAATTTTAACTTGTATCCCCCCGGTAATATTGACTTGTATCCCCACCGTAATATCGAATTATATACCACGGTAATATTGACTTGTATCCCCCCTGTAATATTGACTTATAATCCCCCGGTAATATTGACTTTTATACCCCTGTAATATTGACTTGTATCCCCCCTGTAATACTGACTTGTATCCCCTCGGGAATATCGACTTATATACCCCTGTAATATTGACTTATAATCCCCCGGTAATATTGACTTTTATACCCACGGTAATATTGACTTATAATCCCCCGGTAATATTGACTTGTATCCCCCTGTAATATTGACTTGTATCCCCTCAGGAATATCGACTTATATACCACGGTAATATTGACTTATATACCCCTGTAATATTGACTTATAATCCCCCGGTAATATTGACTTTTATACCCACGGTAATATTGACTTATAATCCCCCGGTAATATTGACTTTTATACCCACGGTAATATTGACTTATAATCCCCCGGTAATATTGACTTTTATACCCACGGTAATATTGACTTGTATCCACCCTGTAATATTGACTGGTATCTCCCGGGTATATTGAAAGATGTACACAGTTTAACATTGCCGGGAAGTATCGGGGAAAACACATCGTGATTCTATCCGATAGTCAAGCAGCACTGAAAAGTTTGAGCTCACCCTTGGTGAGGTCTAAATTTGTATAGGACTGTATTGGGACTCTGAACTCCATAGGCAGCATAGGAGTAGAGGGAAATGAGAAGGCTGATTGCTTAGCAAGAAAAGCTGCGGCCTCTCTGTTCAACGACCCTGAACCCTTCTGTGGACTATCATTCAACACCATTGGAAGTCTGCTGAGGAAGTGTACAGATGCAAAAATAAGTCAAAGAAGTTTGCACTGGAAAAATCTTCCTAGATTAAGACAGTCCAAAGTTCTTCTGGGGGACTGTAATCCTAAAATAGCTAAAGACAAATAAATAACATGCCTCGGAGTAAATTCAGAATCATCCCAGACGTTTTAAGCGGATACACAAGAATAAATTGAGTCTATCTTCAGATGCCATCTGCAGATTCTGTGGAGAAAGTGACGAAAGCTCATTAGAAGTGAACACAGATTGCGGACCTTTGGCACACAAAAGACACAGGTGTTTTGGAGAATATATATCTTAGATATGAGCAAGATCCCTCAACTAATTCCTCGACAATACATGAACTCCTCTCGGAAATTAGCCTGACAGAAGATCTATTGATGAGACTATCCTCATCTTTTAAATAAATATTAATAACCCCCAGTAATATATGCTTCTATCCCTCTAATATTGGCTTGTATACCCCCGATAACATTTTCTTATACTCACCCGGTAATATTGACTTGTATACCCCCGGTAATGTTTACTTCTATCCCCCCGGTAATTTTGACTTGTATCAGAAGGAATTGCTTACCTTGCTTGATTTCTTTTCCAGTTTCGCTCAACAGGGTAGGGTGAAATGTCACCTCCCACCAGCCGAGCTAAAACTAACGAGTTCAAAGTCGGTCAGAGCGATCTGCACAGTTTCTATATAATTACTCGTTGCTTTAATCGGTAATGCTTCGACGAGTGGCGAATAGTGCAAGGAAGTGTGCTTCAAGTGCATAGTGACGTATAATAGAAACGGCAACAGAAACAGAAACAGAACCGGACAGTACTATTTCTGGAGTAAATTCTGTTGCTGTTTGCCACAGACACAGAGATAGAAACAAAAAGAGAGATGGAAACAGAAACATAGTTAGAAACAGAAACAGAATTCACAAGAAAACTATGTTAAAATATATTTCGTTTATATCGCGGACGTTGTCGTTTGGCTCGGGGATGTCAGATCGGAACACTAGATATAAAATTGGTCCTAATTGCTCCTATTGGCACCTTTGAGGTACTCGAACTGTTCCTTTGTGCAATTGTAAGCAACCATCATAACATTGAAAATTGAAAACTCGGTCGATACTTTAAGGTAGCTTTCAAGTGTCAAGTAAAAATTATGCGGGAGAGATTGCTTTAACTTGGCGAATAGTCCTGTATGCCAGACACTATCAAGGTAGACGGATATGTAGAATCCTTTGTCATCCAAGTGTGGCAAGATTTTGTTGGATTCTCCATGTACTTGTTGTATGGCAGTGTTTTGTCGGCGATATCAAAATTGGTGATCAGTTACAGCTGTTTCCAGATGGTTTAGGAGTCACTTCTCAAACAGATTCGATAGAGTGGGCTGATCGGTCTGTACGTGGTGGATTTTGTTGCGTTTTTGCCTGGCTTTGGGATGGCTACACTATTTTGGAAACTTTCCACACCTTTGTGAGGTATTTTTGTCTCAGTATTGCATGTTCCTTACGTAGCATATTGCACAGTCAGCTATTTCTTAGAGGGTTTCTCCAATTATCAGGTCATATCCTGGATACTTTTTGGTCTTTATTTGCTTTTGAATTGCGTCAAAACACCTTCAATATTGTCAGGTATTTTGAGGGCTACGTAGAGACACAATTTCTGCTGGACTATTTCTCTAAATGACTCCCAATCGGTTTGTTCATTATACAGGTGTCGGTGTCGGTAAATAAATTGTCTACTAGTTGAGTATTCTATAATGCCTGACTGGTCGGAAGAATGTTCGAAGCACCATTTAGTTACCATATTTAGTACGTCAATATTTTTAATGATGCAGAAGTCAATTAACTCTGGACTTTTGTTCAAATCCGATGGTCTAAACTTATTGAAAAGGCAAATAACTCACACCAAGGACATGGAAAAAGAATTGGAGGTGTATAGTGCCGAGGAACACAATGTCCTACTTGCTCGTTTGGAACTCCTGTTCTCCTCGAAGTTGAGCTTTACAAATAAGATTCGGAAATTCTGTCCATTGAAGTCCAGGACTATATTTTTTTAACTATATTGAGAAAAAAATTAACGAATTGTTCAAATATATTATTAAAAACAACCTCAAATCAATAAAAAAAAACATTTCTGTCGCTAACAACAACAATTATTTTAACATTTCTGTCGCTTTCTGCTACTCATTTTGAATGGTTTCTGCTCTGTCGCCAAACGCTCGGTGTATGTGGTCAAAAGCTGTTGCTTCTCTGTTACTGATTCATTTGTTGAACCAGTTTATGTTGCAAATGGATTATGTTTATGTTGCAAATATACTGTGATTATGTTTATGTTGTGAATATATTGGATTATTTTGCTGTTGCAAATACACTGGATTCTGTTTCTGTTGTCGTCTCTGTTCTATGTCACTCTGCTCCTTTAGTCTTGCGTACGCCTTTGCATCAGTATGTTTGGAATGGATGAGTTATTTCTGCTCTGTCGCCAAAAGCTCGTTTTCTGTTACTGAATTCTGTAGCTTCTCTGTTACTTATTCTGTTGTTGACCCTGTGTCTGGTGCAAATGTTGCCGTTTCTGTTATCACTCTGCTCCTTTACATCACTCACTTACACGAACATGTATATATATATATATATATATATATATATATATATATATATATATATATATATATATATATATATATATATATATATATATATATATATATATATATATATATATATATATATATATATATATAAATATATATATATATATATATATATATATATATATATATATATATAAATATATATATATATATATATATATATATATATATATATAAATATATATATAAATATATATATATATATATATATATATATATATATATATATATATATATATATATATATATATATATATATATATATAGATACATGCCGTATGCTTGGTTCTCGCTCGTCTTCAAAGGTTTACGGCCTCATCATTATAAACAGCACAATAGTTCGATCTATTCCGTTTATATTATGTTATATCATTATATATATATTCCAGTATATCATCGCTCGATTTTTGAATATTAATTTTTATTGTTAATATTTCTGTGATGCCTCAAATTGGTTCGCTGCCATGCCCTTCACACGCTGACTCTTATCATAAAACAGACCATAAACGCAACAAGCACGAAATGTTCGACTAATTTCTTAGTTGAGGGTTGATAACAACGCAGTCGGACTCCTTTGGCAGATTTATGTGTCCTGTGCGCTCTGCGGTTATCTTTAAGTGCCTGGAGTGGTAAATGGAAATACTTTCTCATATCTTTCCTCCAATTATAATTGTGGAAGTCAACTCGTGTGCTGCCTTTGCAGACCAATTTTCCAATTTCATGTTAATTGCTCGCTGATAACCTCTTCGGGCTGACGCAGGGGTTCACTTGCGGCTGTTTCCTAGGGGAGCTGTAAATTTGATTACGTGGGCACTTGCTTCAATTCGCAGTGAAGAAGTACCGAGTAATTGCGGCGGCGCTGAAGCATTGGAAAGTTATGGAAAACCACACTGGAAAATTTGTATCGATGATAAATGAATGCTGGGAAAACTAACGTGCCCGCAGTCAGGTTCAATAATAGAAGATTGAACTGGACCTGGAGAGATTGTGGAGGTTATAGAAATATGAAATCAGCCGTTTCCTCGAGGTTAAACTGTTATATGACCGGAAGAATATGTGGGGTTAGTAGAGTCCTAGTAATTAACTGATATATAAACTGAGTGAAATAAGAAGTTAGTAACTTCCTGGACTCTGTTATACTATAACTGTTGTAATATATAGAATAATATATAAATATAATATAAGAATATAACTGTTATACCATGTAACCAAATTAAGGGCAAAGCATTTTACTAATAAAATATATTATAATAATAAAATATAATAATAATAATAATAATAATATTAATATATAATAATAATAATAATAATAATAATAATAATAATTATATATAATAATAATAATATAACTGTTATACCAAATTATAATTAAAATAATAAAATATAATATGAATAAATAACTGTTATACCAAAGTATGGTTATAATGATAATGAAAAAATAACTATTATACCAAATTATAATTAAAATAATAAAATATAATATGAATAAATAACTGTTATACCAAAGTATGGTTATAATAATAATGAAAAAATAACTGTTATACCAAATTATAATTAAAATAATAAAATATAATATGAATAAATAACTGTTATACCAAAGTATGGTTATAATAATAATGAAAAAATAACTGTTATACCAAATTATAATTAAAATAATAAAATATAATATGCACAAATAACTGTTATACCAAATTATATTAATAACAATCATGAAAATATAACTGTTATAGTAAATTATAATTAAAATAATAAAATATAATATGAATAAATAACTGTTATACCAAAGTATGGTTATAATAATAATGAAAAAATAACTGTTATACCAAATTATAATTAAAATAATAAAATATAATATGAATAAATAATTGTTATACCAAAGTATGGTTATAATAATAATGAAAATATAACTGTTATACCAAATTATAATTAAAATAATAAAATATAATATTAATAATTAATTGTTATACCAAAGTATAGTTATAATAATGAAAAAATAACTGTTGTACCAAATTATAATTAAAATAATAAAATATAATATGAATAAATAACTGTAATACCAAATTATAGTTATAATGATAGTGAAAATATAACTGTTATACAAAATTAACGATTAATCATTCACTACAAATTAGCTGTTATACTAGTTGAATAAAATAAGGACATCTTTTTTTAGAAACCAACTGGTATACTGCCTAAAGGAAGTTAGTTGCCTCCTGAAGATCAACTGTTATACATATATGGACTTGACAGCTTTCAATAAATTTATTGTTATAAATCCTATATAAAATAAGGAGTAAACTTATTACTACAAATTAACTGTTATAAACCTAACTGTTATACCACCTGAAAAAAGTAGTTAACAGGTTTCTTTGACATTAACTCTTATTAAACCCGAATAACATATGGAGTTAATAATTTCCTGGAAACTGTTAGACCATAACTGTTATACCATAACTGATATACCATAACTGTTATAATATATGTATTAATATATAAATTTATTATAATAATATAACTGTTATACCATATAGCCTATATAAGGAGTAAATATTTTGTTGCAAATTAACTGTAATACCACATGAACAAAATAAGGAGGCAGCATTTTACTAGAATTTAACTGTTATATCGCCTGCATAAAGGAGAGCTAACAGATTCTTAGATATTAAATGCGATATCAACGGACCAAAATGACAATTTGGTAATTTCCTAGAATATAACTGTTATATAATCTGGACAAAAATGGCAATTTTTAGCAATTAACTGTTATACAATCAGTGTTAAATTTTTTTAAATTTTAACTATTGTACCACAATAAAGAGTTAGTATTTAAATGGAAATTAACTGTTATACCACAATAAAGAGTTAGTATTTCAATGGAAATTAACTGTTATACCACAATAAAGAGTTAGTATTTAAATGGAAATTAACTGTTATACCACAATAGAGAGCTAGTATTTAAATAGAAATTAACTGTTATACCACAATAGAGAGCTAGTATTTAAATGGAAATTAACTGTTATACCACCTATAAAAAGAAGTTTTTATGAATTTTGCTAGAAATTTCCTGTTCCTTCACCTATGAAAAATAAGAATTTAGTAGTATCCGAAATAACAATTTTTCCACCTGACAAAAGGGAGTAAGAGCATTAAGTGTTCTTTAGACCTTAACTGTTATATAAAAAAAGCATGTTATATAAAATTAAAAATCACAGTTTTCTCGAGATTAACTATTGATATCATTTGAACAAAATAAGAAACTAAATAAGAATTTCACTAGAAATTAACTGTTATACTAAACTAAAGAGCTAACAGTTTCCTGAAAGGTAATTGTTATACTAACTGAGTAAACTCAAGAGATAGAGTTCCTAGAGATTAACAGTTATACTACCTGAAAAATTGGAATTTGGCACCTACTTGGAACCAGTTTACTCTAGACTTACTGTTATATCCCTGGACAGACATCTTACTGTTATTTTCCTGGACAGACTCATAAAATAGTCAAAGAAGTTTGAAAAGGTGTAACTTCCTTTCCAAAATCCTCTATGTCGCCCTTCCCACAAATACTCGTATTTCTCCAGGCTTACAGTACAAAGGGCAGCAATGCCTGAGTTCTTGGAGACCTCCTTCTTCGGCCGGTCTACGGTCTACTCCATTTCTATCTATCTATCTATCTATCACATCATTTGATACAAATAAGGAACTAAGTAATAATTTCACCAGAAATTAACTGTTATACCATATGAGCAATCTAAGGAGGTAGAGTGCCTGGAGATTAACTGTTATACTACTTGGACAAATTGGGTGTTTAACCTTCCTAAACATTAACTGTTACATCACTTGAGCAAAATACAGATTGAATGCTATATAACTTAAGAACTCTGAAGGGTTACCAGTTTCCTTGGCGTTCACTGTTATATCACCTTGGCAAAGAGTGGCCAAACCCAAAGTAGCTCAGTGACATGTTTCATGTAGTACCACAGAACCACTTTTATATGAATGATTCCGCTTTTGTTGACTGTTATAATTATGCCATATCTGATTCTTCCATTGCAGGAGGCTATCAAGGCATATTTTAAACTAGACTGAAGATGTCTCATCACCACTGAAGGAAGAAGGCCGCCCCCAGCTGCCATCTTGAGACTCAACAGAGAACCTCAGCTTCTTTCTAGCATGAACGTTTCTTTGCCTACGCTGGGCTCCCACTATGGGCGGCATTCCAGCCAAGCGTTAAAACCCAAATTACCCGCACTTTCAATTGTCAACAACTGCGCAAATGCCTTAAGTGCCAGGCAAACAAATCCTTGCCTCAAGTGTGCGCGGTAGCTGCGAAAATAACAAATAGCGCTGCCAGCGAGGATACCCGGTAGCAAGCAGCTGCCCATAAATCGCTCCTCGCACACAATTTGACCATTGACAGGCGATTTTGTGTGGTGTTTGTTTGTTTTGTCCCTTCCCCACAATTCCCTCAGAACACGCCACACACAAAACCAAAGATAAGCGACAGTTGACCTTATTCGTGGCAGCATTGGCATTCACTTCCGACATGACCTTTGCGTATGTTTGGCCAGGCACAACAATCCTTTCTGCCTGCCCAACATTGCCACGACGATGGCTGAGATAGCACGCACACGAACTCACTGCCAGCGGCACAAAAATCACCTGGCGCTCGACCAAGCTACCGAGCAAACGTCAGAGCAATCTTCCGAGCAACCACCACAGAGGAGGCCAGAAGTCGGTGACACATCCTTTCTGCATTTCTCCGCTTATGCCTTCGTGTACAAATATGAATATTCATGCTACGCTTATCGCGGAGAAATCAAATAGTAACAGCCCAGCTCAGTCAGACCAAAGGCACACTCACTCACTCACCCATGGGCCCCTCACCTACCTACCCTTCGCCGACCACTGCCATTGCCACGGCGTTGTGTACGGTGTCTCGCTGGTTGTGCAGGAAATTTGTGTTTGCTTTAATATTGATTGATTGACTCAATTTACCGCCGCCCTGGATAAGGATGTCATTGCACACTCCTTAAGTTTCCGCTGCTCCCTTTTTTCTTTTCCTTTCTATTGAATTTAATTGAATTTCATTGATTTCTTCCTCCGTTCAAAGGTGAGAAATCACTTCAGTATGTTTGAAATTGACCCGCATTAGAGCGGAGGCATCTTTGAATAATTTAATGCCGATACTCTTCCTGTGCGTAATTTATATGCACCTTCCTGCAACCCCAGTAGGGAAACTGTCCTGGATGATGAGGCAGTTTTCCTGTGTGAATTTCCCCTGAGCATGTTAATAGGAAGCGATAATCGATTTGTGATACAGAAAGTAAAGGAATTGTTCAGGATGACCGACCGACCGATCGATCACACAATGGAGTGTGAACGTCCACGAAGAGACTGAATGTGGATGGCGTGATTTCCCAGCCTTCCCAAGGCGGAAACAGTTCTGAAATGAAGCATGAATATTGCTAGGAACATACTGCGGGAGCGGAATCTTGAGAGTCATGCTTCATGATTGAATACTTTTGTTTCATTGGAAATATTTGATCCAAATTACGTTCTGTTGCATAGACAAATATACTTGCTTTCTGCGTTTTCATATATATAATTTGATATATATATATATATATATATATATATATATATATATATATATATATATATATATATATATATATATATATATATATATATATATATATAATATATGTATATAATTGGGTATAAAGAGGTTCTTCACTCTCCTTGACCCATTGCAGAGTATCGTATCAATGCTCTTGGGTAATATTTCTTCTCTTCACATTCAGAAATGCTGCGTCATCCAGAGCGGTTACGGGTCAGGGTCATTATTGTCTTTGTTATCCTGATTATCGTCTTGGTTATCGTGATGCTCGTTATCATCATCAGCATCATGCTTGATGTCGTAATCAACATCTTTATTGTTATCAGTATCCTCATATTCGTTATCGTAGGTTAGGTTAGTTTCGGTTGAATGGCTGTCCTAAGAATCACTTAGGCCTGTTCAAGGCCCATTTTGGCCACTGGAGCTTTTTTCCTACACCACCGTATCCTCCTCGAATCATCCTGTGGATATGATAAAAGTATCCACTTACATTAGCTTCATCCGGGAAACCTCTTCAATACTGTCAAGAATCATTATTGTAACAATCATAATTATTATAGTCATCATCATGTTCGTTATCGTCAGCATCATCTTCATTATCCTCATGCTTAGCTTCATTTTTACCATCATCACAATACGTGTAATTATCATAACCGTTCATCATCATAATTGTCACCACCATCATAGGTGTTGAAATCATCATCATAATTGTCATCATCATCATCATCATTGCTTTCATCATCATCATAGGTGTTGAAATCATCATCATAATTGCTTTCATCATCATAATTCTTGCCATCATCATAATAAGTGTTGTCGTCATCATCATGTCATCATCATCAATGTTTTGATCATCATTGGTACCATCATCATCATTGTAATAATCATCATCATAATTGTTTTCATCATCATCATCCTTGTTTTGATCATCATTGGTACCATCATCATCATTGTTTTCATCATCATCCTTGTTTTGATCATCATTGGTACCATCATCATCATTGTTTTCATCATTATCATCATTGTTTTGATCATCATTGGTACCATCATCATCATTGTAATAATCATCATCATTCTAATTATACTAAAATCCGCGCAAACTGAAGAACTTACGATCGTGACTCAGGCTAAATCATTCGGAATCGGAAGTTGTCTCCATGCCCTTTCAATCTAGTCTTAGGGTATTCCTAATCAGTCCTGTATCAGTTCACAGTTTTTCAAGTCAGTCGTTAGTGAAGTTGATTTCACAATATATGGGAAAGAGGAGAGGATGGGGCCGTGAAAACAGACTCCTGCATGTTCGCCGTATAAAATGCCTTTCTACAGGAATTTGGGATTTCCAGTTCGACATGTTTACTACCGTCCCGTCCCTCCCCCATCAAATTCCAACACTTGAGAACAAACTGTGCTTTGTGACGTAGGTGTGCATAATCGAATTTGAATATCCAACCTCGGATTGGACAATTAATTCTATATAGTATGTTTCGGTTGAACTGGACTCTGGTCTTGCTCTTAAATCGTGCTTAATTCTGGTCATATTCTTTTGAAGCCAGTTGTGAATAGGCAGGAGCTACGCAAAAATTTCCTCAAACCGGAAACCCCGAAGAAAAGCACAACACAAGACTTCAAAATGTGGGTCAGAGGACGTACTGAAGACTCTCTATGATGATCATTAACGCATCCTTCTCCATTTTCAGAAGTCGAGATCTAGATTTCTAGGATGCATCACAAGAACAGTCTGTGTAAAACTGTTCAAATAAATCATTGGATCCCCTACATTCGGCACCTTTACAGCCTGCAAACTTTATAATATCAATAACTGAATCCCCTACATCCAATACCTGTGCCTTCAATATTACTTATCAAGTAAGACATGGAATCCCCTACATCCAGCACCTTTTTGGCTTGTAATAATACAAATAAAAGAAGTCACGGAATACCCTACATCCAGCACCTATAGTTCCTTTAATAATACTAATAATATACTAAATACCCTACTTCCAGCACCTTGGCTCACTGCGAAACTTCTAAAAAATCCATTAAATCCCCTACATTCAGTACCTGTACAACTGGAAAAATACTAATAGAATAAGTGACTTAGCCCCCTACATCAAGCACCTTTGCTGGCTGTGAAAACTCTACAAAAATAAAGTAAGTCCCCTACATTCGGCACATGTAAAGCCTGTAAAGACTCTAACAAAATAAGAGACTGAATCCCCTACATCCTGCACCTTTGCTGGCTGCGAAAATTCTACAAAAATTAAGTAAGTCCCCTACATTCGGTACATGTAAAGCCTGTAAAGACTCTAACAAAATAAGAGACTGAATCCCCTACATCCTGCACCTTTGCTGGCTGCGAAAATTCTACAAAAATTAAGTAAGTCCCCTACATTCGGTACCTGTACAACTGGAAAAATACTAATAAAATAAGTGACTGAATCCCCTACATCCTGCACCTTTGCTGCCTGTGAAAATTCTACAAAAATTAAGTAAATCCCCTACATTCGGTACCTGTACAGACAGGGAAAATACTAATAGAATAAGTGACTGAATCCCCTACATCAAGCATGCCAATGTAGTAAGTAAATGCCTCCCCTACAACCAGCACCTGTACTGCCCACCACCACTCAACTGTCGTTTAAGATTTCATTCCACGCGCACACACACAAATACACACAATTCCAATAATAAAATGGAAATTTTCCCTTTGCAGTATACGCACAATTTTCAATTAAGCGAAACCATAAAAGGACCAAATCGAAGTTGAAAAGTGTCCTTTGCAAAGACAACGGCAAAAAAAATGAAATAATAAAACTTTCTGCAACACACTACAGGACTAATTTACAACTCGCTGTGCTGGTGGATGGCACGAAGAGCGGAGAGAGGAGGAGGCAATTGTTGGCTGTGCGCCGCTCTAAATTCATTACTACGCCATGGCAATTGCCTGCGAGCGGTGCACTTTCGCAGCGTAGCGGCGTAACCACCCACCAATTCACAAGGAATAAGACACGAGATGCAATTACTGCAAATAGCAACAACAACAACGACAACAACAACGACGACTACGAGCACGGCAAATGTTTTGTTGAAAGATTACAAAACACCTCATCCATCATTGCGTAATTTCTTATTTTCTCCCTGAATTGCTTTTGTTCTCTTATTATTCCCTTCTTGCTTGTGTTTGTGCTGCTTACGTGTTGCAGGATGTCACTGGCAAGGATGCATCAAGCCACTTGAATGCGGCAAAGGCAAAATTGTAGCAGCAAAATCGAAAGCAATGCGAGAATTGAGTGAGCGAGCAACACGTTCACAATTCTCTGCTGCTGGCTTCGGTCTGTTTTTTCCACTTTTTTTTGCTTGTGTATTTGGTTTCCTTCGATTCAACTTGCCCTGGTACTGTGTTAAAAAATGATACGCGCAAAGCAATTGCTTAAAGGACCAACGAAGCCAGCAAGCCAGTAGAGCAAGGAAGCAACCAGCACTGAAATGATGAACTGGCTGAGTGTGTATTGTGTGTTGGTTTGTGTGTGTGTCAGTTAGTGTGCTAGTGTGTGTGAGACTGTAGAGGACTGGACTGAAATGACGTAGATAGAATGCGTATGTATGGGTGTGCATCTGTCGCAGGATGTTGAATGAAACTTAAGGAAAAAAAAGCAGAAAAAACACATGTGTAAATAAATAATTGAGAGAAGGACAAACAAGAAGAACAATAAAAACAAGAACAACACAAAATACTACAACAACAACAGCAACAACAACAACAACAACGAACATTACAATAACAACACTACATCACATACTCATGCACACAAACTATCCTTGATCCTTGGCGGAGCCAATGCAGACCAGTAAGAAACCTGTTTGAGAAGCAACAACAAAGAGAACTGAGGCAACAACAACAACAGAGGGAACAACAACAACAACAACAACAACAACAACAACAACTGACGGAACAACAACAACAACAACAACAACAACAACAACTGAGGCAAAGACAACAATAACAGCAACATTCTGAGGGAATAGCAACAAAAACTGAGAGATCAGCAACAACAACTGAGGGAACAACAACAACAACAACAACAACAGCAACTGAGTGAACAACAACAGTAAACAAGGGAATAAAACAACAACAATAACAACGAAGGGAAAGACAACAATAACAACAACAACTGAGGGAACAACAACAACTGCGAGAACAACAATTATTGTGGCAACAACAACAACAACAACTGCGAGAACAACTCAAGGCAACCAACACCAATTGGATATTTAAATGTACCCGCATTGTTGTTGTTGTTGCTTCTGCTGCCGCTGCTGCCACCGCTTCTGCTGCTCTCCTTATTGTACGACTCGTACTTCTTTAAGGACCGCGACTGTACTTGTCCCGCCGTCTACTGACGCGGTTGCCTCGCTGGAGTATCGATTTGCAATGTGGCCCCATGTGAAACGATACGCACGCGCTCGAAATGCAGAGTGCATCCTTCGCCCATCCCTTTGCCTGGCAATTGTTTCTTTCTGTGTTGTTGATTTTTTATGGTTTTATTTGCATTTTGCGTTCCTCTGCGATACAAGTTGCCAATTGCCCATTCCCCATAGCCTCGGCAGCCAGGCAGGACTCTTGCCTTTCACCACGACGTCACTGCTCAGTGCGTTGTTGTTGGCTGTTAACATCTGCCCTCTCGGCTGCTTGGCCGCTCACCCGCTCGGTCGGTTGCCGCGTTGATTGGCATGCAGTTCATTTTATAGCTTTTAACTGACAGTTGTAGGCGCACAGTCGTCATTGGGCATCACTTTGGCACCACTGCATCCACGTAAGCATACGCATGTATGTATATGTTCGCATGTCTATGTTCGCTTATGGGGCGGGCCACATGACGGTATGGCCACAAGGAAGGATATTTTTTAATTTTTGAAGCAATTCTCTCCAATACTGCGTTAGAGTTGGTTCCTCTGGAAGTTCTGGAAGATCTGGAACTTATGGAATATCTGGAAATTCCAAATTCTTAAAGGTCTAAAAGTTCTGGGTAAATCTGAAAGTTCGAAATATCTGGAAGTTCTGGAAGATCTGTAAATTGTGGAAGTTCTGGAAGATATAGAAGTTCTGATAGATCTGGAAGTTATGGAATATCTGGAAATTCTTAAAGATCTAAAAGTTCTGGAATATCTGAAAGTTCCAAAATATCTGGAAGATCTGTAAATTGTGGAAGTTCTGGAAGATATAGATGTTCTAATAGATCTGGAAATAATGGAATATCTGGAAATTGTAAATTCTTAAAGATCTAAAAGTTCTGGAATATCTGAAAGTTCCGAAATATCTGGAAGTTCTGGAAGATCTGTAAATTGTGGAAGTTCTGGAAGATCTATAAATTGTGGAAGTTCTGGAATATATAGAACTTCTGGAAGATATAGAAGTTCTGATAGATCTGGAAGTTGTGGAAAATTTGGAAATTCTGAAAGGTCTGGAAGTTGTGAGAGATCTGGAATTTCTGAAAGTTCTGGAAGATCTAGAAGTCCTGGAGTATCAGAAATTTCTGGAATATTTAGATGTTCTAGGATATCTGGAAATTGTGGAAATTCTAAAAGATCCCTGTAGATCTGTAAGTTATGGAAGATCTGTAAGTACGGGAAGATTTATAAGTACGGGAAGATCTATAAGTCCTGGAAGAGTTGCAAGTTCTGCAGATCGGGAAGTTCTGAAAGTTCTAGAGGATCCGTAAGCTCTCGAAATTTTGAAAAATGTGGAAGTTCTGTAAGATCTACAAGATCTGGAAGATCTGAAAGTTCTGATGATCAGGAAATTCTGAATGTTCTGGAAATTCGGAAGTTCTTCAATACGTCATCAAAATGTTCATGGACTGGGACCATAAAGTGCAATTTCTAACTCTATTATATCAGGTCCTTCTGGGCCTTTAACACCATGTTGACCATCATATTTTACTTACCAAGTAGTCCGAATGTTCCCTCCTAGATGGGGGGCCGTAGAGGCCATCTTCATAGAAATTTTACTTACCAAGTAGTCCGAATGTTCCCTCCTATATGGGGGGCCCTAGAGGCCATCTTCATAGGTTGAAGCACAATGGGCAGTGGGTGTGTGCGCGTTGGAATCTTTAAGATATTGTTGGTACTGACATGGATATTGCTATTCTTTCTATGCCCGTTGACTCAATGTCCGAGTACCCTAAAACAGAAAGGCGGTACTGTATAAAAATTCCCGAGGCTCACTTACGGTTGGATTCTACTACTGAGCCTGGGGTAGGTAGCACCGTCGTATTTTCACTGGCAGATATTAGATCGGGTTCTGGAGTTTTCGTTCAGCTCCCGTACACCCTTGGTCATCAAGCTTCTGTCTTTTAGCCGGATATGAATTCTCCGCTCTTTTTGTGGAGTTACCGGAAGGGCGTGCCTATTCCAAATATTCGTAGACTCATTCATGACAAATTGGAAACTCTCTTGTAACCATCTTGATCTGAAGTTTTGGTACAAAATACTTCCCTTAATGATCTCTCGTCCTTATAGTTACCACACGAGCTAATCAAGTTTGCGTGCTTCTGCGTAGTCAGACAGAATTAGGGTACGCTGGAGAATAACCATAGAAGGAGGTCTCCAAACAGTCAGGTAAGTGATGCCCATTGTATATAAACCTGATAGTAGAAGAGAGATAGAGGATTGTGAAAGGGAAGGGAAGAGAATTTACTCCTTTTCAAACTTATTTGACTTCTTTCTGAAACTCTGAAGTATGTCTAGGAATGACGAATATACGTGGTCCAATCTCATGGGCCCTAATATGCACCTCCTCATTCCGACAAAAAGCAGGACAAACACGGAGAAAATTCTCTGTGCTTCTTTCAGACAAGAAGGAGATGAAGTTCGGACTCTCGATGATGCCTACGCTTGTCACATGATGGCTCCATGGATTGTGCCCCATGACTATTCCAGCCAATGATCGAAGATCTTTCCTTCGTAATGCCAGAAGGGAATCTGCAACTGTCTTGTTGGGGTATCTAGGAAGCACGTTGCTGTTTTTCTGGCAACTGAACTGCACTCGCCATGCTCTCTGGCCACCCATTTGCCAGTCTCTGACACTCTCTCGTCTGCCTTTCGCCTTCCTCTCGCTGCCTCTCGGTTGCCGCTCGCTGCCCTTGCCCTGCCTATCGCCACTCTGTGGGCACTATCTGACGACTCTCTCGCTAACCTCTCGCTACCCTCTCCCCATCATCTCGCCACCCTCTCCCACCATATACATGTGCAATTCGACTGAGTATTCCATTCCATTCGCTGCTTTCAAATGAACGCCAGGCAATCCCGGCCCTGCGAGCTCCTCATATGCAGTCGCGGTCAGAGTCGGTGCTTTGGAGCCACATGAATTCATTTAAAAATCCCGAAAAATGCATTAATTTGTGTTTCATACGAGAACAACAACAACCAAAACATAAATTCAAACTTTCCACCTGGCGTTTTTTTTATTTCTAATGACACTCTGCGCAGCTCCATTCAACTCACTCACTCGCCTCGAATCCTTGCAGTTCCCAAAAATTGCTTACCTTTTGTTGTTGTTGTTGTTGGTGTTGTTCCAATGTGAGCCTATGCACACACATGAGACGAGTTCAACAACAACAACAGCGACATCAGCGACAAAAGTGCCGGCGAGGAGGCAGAAAGAGACGAAGCAGGAAAAAATCAGTAAAATAATCACTATCAAGGTGCAATCCACCTTGATCGTTGACGCGACAAGGCACCACATTCAAAGCAGAAAGGAAAAAACAAACAAAAAAACAACACAAGCAAAAACAACAACGACCAAATTGCATCTGCTGCAATATTTTGAAATTTTTCGGTGGTGCATTTTCAAAAATTCGTTTTCTTCTGTCTTGGCTGCTGGCCTCAATGCTCGAATCTGCAGCGGCGTCTTCCGCTGCTGCCGGTGGTGGTGCTGGTGCTGTTGCTGCTGCTGCGGGGTGATTTATATTTAGGTGCTTCTGTGTTTCTGTGCGGACTGCGAGTATGTGCATGGACTGACAATGGCAACTGTTGCTTCACGATTGCCAACTTACAGTGGTGGCTGTTTCAATGCGAACGTCCACACGGGAGATACGTTGGCTGCGCATCTACTACAGGGGCGCAGTGGAAGTAGTGAAGAAACGTCCAGCTACTGAAGAACTCCGTACACATTTCAGTGTATTTGTGTGCCCAAATTGTAAAAGGAAGTATCTGCTATGATTAAGAGATCCAAGCAGTTTCAAGGCTAAATGAGCTCAAAAGCCAAAGTGTGTCTTCCTTAAAGGGTCTTCCTTAAAGAGTCTCCCTTCAAGAGTCTTCTATTGAAGAGTCTTCTCTAAAGAGTCTTCCTTAAAGAGTCTTCAATTCAAGAGTCTTCTATTGAACAGTCTTCCTTAAAGAGTCTTCCTTAAACAGTCTTCCTTAAAGAGTCTTCCTTAAAGAGTCTTCTATTGAAGAATCTTTCTCAAAGAGTCTTCCTTAAACAGTCTTTCTTAAAGAGTATTCTATTGAAAAGTCTTCCTTAAAAAGTCTTCTATTGAAGAGCTTCCTTAAAGAGGCTTCTATTGAACAGTCTTCTATTGAAGAGTCTAAAGAATCTTCTATTGAACAGTCTTCCTTAAAAAGTCTTCTATTGAAGAGTTTCTTTAAATAGTCTTTTATTGAAGAGTCTTCCTTAAACAGTCTTCCTTAAAGAGTCTTCCTTAAAGAGTCTTCTATTGAAGAATCTTTCTCAAAGAGTCTTCCTTAAACAGTCTTCCTTAAAGAGCCTTCTATTGAAGAGTCTTCTTTAAAGTCTACCACACTCTTTTGTCTACCACGCTTCTATATCTCCCCACGCTTTCTTATCTACCACGGCTTTTTTCCTATCTCCCACACTCTTTCTTATTAATCTCCCATTTTCTATCTATACTTTTTTATCTACCACTCTTTTTTCTATACACCCCACTTTTTTCTTTCCACCACATTATTTTCTATCCACCATACTCCTGTTTTTATCTACCACACTTTTTCTATGTACCACTCTTTTTTTATATACCACGTTTTTTTCTTTTCACCACATTTTTTCCTATTCACCATACTCCTGTTTCTGTCTACCACACTATCAACCCCACTTCTTTCTCTAGCTACCACATTTTTCCCTATCCACCACACTTCTTTCTTTATCCAACACACTTTTTCCGTCTAGTTCCCCTCAGGGGGCATTTGCTTTTCTCCTTTCGACCGCTCTTTGTGTCTGCCCCCCCATTTCTCCTTGCGTCTGCCGACCATTTGAATGCTGCCTAACCTTCCCATTCCGCCAGCCACCACTGTGCCCGCTGTCTGTCGCTGCGGCCGCGCCACTCCGCAGTTGCCGTACATAATCTGCTCAATTGTTGCTTGCAACAATGGAAGCAGCAGCATCTTTCCTGCTCGCCTTCCTTTCATTACGTATGCGAGTGCGTGCGCGTGTGTTCCTGGGCAGGCTTTTTTTGGATGCTGCTCTCCTCGGCGGCGCGCTCCTCAGCTCCTTCGTGCTGGCTATTTTTTGCTCTGAGAGTTGAGTGCGCGTTGTGCAAAGTTGCATCTGCTCTTCTTGTTAAATTTCCTTCACATTGTTTTTGTTGTTTTGTTGTTTCTTGTGCCCTGGTTGGAAGTGCCTTTTTGGGCCTTGGACACATGTCCATGTGGCATTTAAATTTGTTATCAGCTGCAAAAGTTTTGTGCATTAGTGTGTGTGTGAAGGTTTGTATATGTGTGAGTGTTTGTGTGTGCTTGAGTTGTCATTGAGTGTGCCTTTATGGGTCTCTGCCAAATGTGCCCTGACGCCGCCGCCTGTGGCTGTGATATGTGACAGCAGAGAGGCGCGTGTCTATAACTGCCGAGCATCTAAATCTGTAATCCTAAACCTGTCTTCCGTTTGGTTGGCACACCCACACACACACTCACACACACACACACACTCTCTCGCATACTCAAGCGCATCATTCGCCCAGCTAAGTAAGCAAATACTGCCCGGTAAGCGGATTTTCGTTAAGCGGAAAACTGAGACGAACGTGCCCCGTGACTGACTGCCAACTCGTCCTATGTTTGTTTGTACTCGCATTGCGCCTCTCAAGTAGCCTCGGCGTCGTCCTTTGTCATGTGTCCAGTTTAGCAATCGTCATCAAGTGCAGCTCCTTGGTGGGCACTGCTTGCCGAGACGCACGTCAACACTGGCTCCTTGAAGCAATTTCAACTATGCACACACTCTAGTTGACTAGTGTCGAACGAGAGTCCTTCTTTGTCCTTCACTTACTTGAAATAATATTTGTTGTTTTTCTTTTGGTTAGGAAAATCGGAAAATCCTCTTAAGTCCGTTTTGGTCCGTGGGCAAATCCTGCATCCACTAAAAAAACACACAAAATCAAAAGTAATTGTTGCAACAAGCCGGAGAGAGGCTCTGAAGAAGTCACATCCTCAGGCAGGTTAGCAAACAGACGCCAGCAGTAAGTACTCCAGTGCAGCTGTGAACCTTCCTCAAGACTGGCACTCCAAGGTATCTACTCTAAAGTCCACCACCAGGTGGTTAATACATTAGTGGTGTAGTCAGGGAATTTTTGAACTTCATCTCATGACACAGAAAAGGCCTGGCAGATATAGCAGTGAGCTTTTTGAGCTTTCCTACCAACCACTCAGAAAGCTTTTCCCCATGAAAATCACATGTTCACAGCTGTTTTCTTGTTAGATGTCGACGCCTGGATGACATGGTGAAAGTTCCATGCTTTGTAAGCATAAACCTTCCACCTGGAGGATAGATGATTAAACGCTTCTTCTATGTTTTGACCTAAAGGATCCAATCCACTTCCAATCCAACTCCAATCAAATTTCATTCCAGTGCCAATCCAACTCTTGTATGGGTTTCATCGTCGGTGTCCGATCTAGTATACCCTATTGGTTTAGTACCCGTATTTTCCAGTAATGCCATAGCATTTCGTCCGTTTGGGGATGTCAAAGCATCACAATTAAAGTCATCAGGTCCTTTTCTAAAGCCAGGAAGTAGTTGGAAGTCTTGTTCTTCCATTATCTTTTCCGCTTTGTGGATGAAATTGAGAATGCCCATGGCAGGAGCATTTGATTTCCTTCGAATACAGCTGGGCGCGATGAAATATGGCACAATATATGTACTGGGGTCTCACCTACTTCTAGACAGAGCTGGCACTCCGTGTCTCTCAAGAAGGTTGATTTTAGTCAGGTGATATTTCAGGTAGTAGTGACCTGAGAGAAACCCTACTATTTTCCTTATTTTTAATTTTGTTTACAAGGTGTTAAGCAGTCAAAATCCAATGTACTGTGGTGCCTTAACCCACTAAATTCACCCCGATGTCCGGCAGGATTATCCTCTGGGGACTTCACCTATCGGTACTTCGTCGAGAGGGCGTTTCGAGCGTTACCGCTCAATCGTCAGTCTTAGGTCTGCCCACTTTCAGTCCTATCTCGTGTCCCACCCCTATTCAGCATGGCGCTGGCGTAGACGTCTGCTTTGCACACATTGCGGGGTCCCTATTGTAGGTAAATGTCCTTACCAGTGTTTTGAATTGGCGAAGCCCTTATCTCCCTTCACAGTGGGACATTCTGACTCTCAATTCGTTGGCAGAAGTTGGTTGAAAGTCATGGTTGTATTTCCAGGTATAATAATATCCCATATTGCATGTAAATTTGTTTGATCTGATGTTGATATATCGTTATCTCCGTTGTCAATAGATGTCCTCACTAGAAATACCTATTTTTGAGACGTCCTTTCTACTTTGAAAATGCACCACATTTTTGAACATTTTTAACGACCAGATATTAGTCTTCCTGGAGAGGTCGTTATAACCGAATTATACAGTATTTGTCCATAGGAAAAGCGTCTCCACTTCTTATGAGGAACCCGTGGTGAAATTTTCATGCACCCTTTCTGAAGTTTTCTTGATCCTAATGGAGCCACTAAGAGAAGAGGTTTGCGAACCAAGAAAGTTATTCGAACCAAGAAGGAATTATTCAAACCAAGGAAGAGTTATTCGAAGCAAGAAAGAGTTATTCCAAGGAAGAAAGAGTTATTGGAACTAAGAAAGAGCTGTTCAAACCAAGAAAGAGTTTTTCGAAGGAAGAAAGAGTTATTCAAACCAAGAAAGTGTTATTCGAAGGAAGAAAGAGTTATTCAAAGGAAGAAAGAGTTATTGGAGCCAAGAAAGAGTTGTTCAAACCAAGAAAGAGTTATTGGAACCAAGAAAGAGTTGTTCAAACCAAGAAAGAGTTGTTCAAACCAAGGAAGAGTTATTCGAAGCAAGAAAGAGTTATTCAAAGGAAGAAAGAGTTATTGGAGCCAAGAAAGAGTTGTTCGAACCAAGAAAGAGTTGTTCGAAGGAAGAAAGAGTTATTCAAACCAAGAAAGTGTTATTCGAAGGAAGAAAGAGTTATTCAAAGGAAGAAAGAGTTATTGGAGCCAAGAAAGAGTTGTTCAAACCAAGAAAGAGTTGTTCAAACCAAGGAAGAGTTATTCGAAGCAAGAAAGAGTTATTCAAAGGAAGAAAGAGTTATTGGAGCCAAGAAAGAGTTGTTCGAACCAAGAAAGAGTTGTTCGAAGGAAGAAAGAGTTATTCAAACCAAGAAAGTGTTATTCGAAGGAAGAAAGAGTTATTCAAAGGAAGAAAGAGTTATTGGAGCCAAGAAAGAGTTGTTCAAACCAAGAAAGAGTTGTTCAAACCAAGGAAGAGTTATTCGAAGCAAGAAAGAGTTATTCAAAGGAAGAAAGAGTTATTGGAGCCAAGAAAGAGTTGTTCGAACCAAGAAAGAGTTGTTCGAAGGAAGAAAGAGTTATTCAAACCAAGAAAGTTCTTCGAAGCAAGAAGGAATTACTCGGACCAAGAAAGAGTTATTCGCGACAGTTCTTAATCCATGGGGTTGGTAGCTTAGCGACACGCACTAGGTTGCTTAGTTACTGGGCCCTCTAGAGAGAATCGCCTCCACATTTCTCGACGTGCATGATTATGCAGTCTACTAAAAATCCTCCTCCACTTCTCACTTGCTCCCAGATCCCTTGAGATGTAATAGCGCCATTTTGGCAAGATTCCTACCAGCCATGCCAGGATAAATCATTTGATTCTTGAAGCGGAATTGTTTTGTACGAGCAACTTCGGAACACTGCAGCAAGTGTGACTCTGTGAATGGAGAGAATGAGAAGTAACACACCGTCAACATGTGTTTCCTTATCAAGGACTTCTCTAACATCATTTTTGTGCTCTGCTCTGCAAGCAAATTGTGGCCTTTTGATTGAATTGCCTCCTTCCCATTGCGTATCAAGCGTTTCCAGTGTCTTTCATTGACAAATTGGCCCAACTGTGTATCGGCGGAAATTTCTTCAGCGGCACAATGAAAATTCGCACAAGTGTGCTAGGAATCAGTGGCGAAGGCGGCCCTACTTACACAGCGGGGAACTGCTGCGGTACTATGGACAATTTTTGGCCAGTCCAACAGTGGGCGCCAAAAGTGTGCTGCTACGCTTAACTGCACAGCGGCAGAGTTCACGAAAATCAGAGAGAGAGAGAGAGAGAGAGAGAGAGCGAGATATTTATCAACATGCCACATGCAACAGATGCCACAGCAGTTTCACTTCCTTCAACGGCGCAGAGAGCAAAAAGATCACGCCTGGCGTGACAATGACACGGCACCGTGCCATGAGTGTCAAACGCGCACTTGAGCCGGCTGCACTCGCAACCAGGAAGCAGGTGGTTCCTCTGTGCAAACACACAGACGCACATACCCATAGACTCACCAATACACTAAATACTCAGCAGAGCCAGTCGCCGTCGGTGGATGAAGAGATCTTTCCAGAGATCAAAGCAAAATACCAATCAAATTGAAATCTAATTTTTATTACTTTTGAGGAAACCAGCCAAGGCGGGTCAAAGCGCCGACGGAGGGAAAAAACGCTAACAAAGCAACTGGAAATGGAAATGGAACCTACTCAGCCTTGTCGTGTGGACGCACTTCACGAAGAGCGGGAGGGTTCGGCATAAAGGCAGATGTTGGCAAATGATGCCAGTGATCAAGATTTACGCGCTTTGGTGCGAGGTTTGTGTGTGACACAAAATAATCATCAGCGTGCATAAAGAGAGTGATCAAGAACTATATAGCACACTTTCCACAAATCGGTTATGAATTTTTAGCAGCAAAAATCGGTCTTCGGATTACTTGTAATATCCTCCGTAAGGACTCTTAAAGTGTGGACTGTGAAACCGGTGGGATTGGTTGCACTCGAGCTGGCGGAGGTACTAGACTTCAATATTTGAATACTGTAGTGATCGACTATAAGCTGATACTAAATGTTAGTAATGTCTTCCGTAAGGCATGTCACGCTACTGGGATTGGTTGCCCTCGAGAGACATTGGTAGCTTATTAAACTAAAATACACCTGAATACTGTATTGATGGACACTAAGTCTCGACGATCCGATCTACATTTTGGTAATGTCTTCCGTAAGGCATGTCACGCTACTAGGATTGGTTGCCCTCAAGGAATCTCATTGATAGATTATTGGACTTACGTATATCTTAATACAGAACTCGTCGACAATAAGCCTCGTCTAAGAGATCTAAATGTGAGTAATGACTTTCGTAAGGCATGAGGTGATGCTAGTATTGGTTGCACTCGCGGGGGTTCTCTGAAAACTTTATTGGATTATTACACTAAAATATACTTGATTAATTGATCGCATATAAGATGTAAATACTTGTAATGTCTTCCGTAAGGCATGTCACGCTACTGGGATTGGTTGCCCTCGAGAGCCATTGGTAGCTTATTAAACTAAAATACACCTGAATATTGTGTCGATCAACTATGGCTATAAATCTTATAGTCGAGATTAAATTTCAGTAATGACTTCCGTAATGCATGGTGTGATGCAGGGATTGGTAGCTCTCCAGAGGGTACTCTGTACTCATTGCTACACAACTACACCACGGCACCATGCCATGAGTGTCAACTAGGCTACAAATATGCCTTCATATTGTGTGCTTGTAAGTCTCAACTGACATTTAAATCTTAGTAATGTCTTCCGTAGGGATCAAATTGGTTGCTCTCGAGAAGGTTCTCTGTACTCATTGTTGGATTATTAGAATAAAATATACCAAAATTGATCAACTAAAGAGACCTAAATTTGTGTAATGACTTCCGTAAGGCATGTCACGCTACTGGCATTTTGAACCGCACTCAACATTATCTCTCAACTTTGATTCCGACAAGGGAACCTATGCCATACTTACGGTCGAACCAGAATTCTCCAAGCTGTTCGATAGTTTCCCGATCCGAATTTTAAAGCTGCAGCTCGCAGAGCTCGCAGGACTCTCACATTATCAGACACCACTTTTCCACTTAGTCCACTTATTGATCCAATGGAGAGTTGATCAGCCTACTTTGTTTTAAGCGAACTCTTGTATGCTAAGAATCCCCCCATTATATAAGAATCCCCACCTTACATAAGAATCCCCTAATTATAGCAGAATCCCCCCACTTCTTGCATACTTACCTTTATATCGGTGATCGGTGATCGGTGATCGGTGATCGGTGATCGGTGTTTCTGCTATGAATCTTCCCTTGCTGTGATGGGTTTCATCATCCTGCTACCAATCCATGATTGAGTTTTTGTAAGGACTCTATGGAGTCATAGTGCTCAGGTATTTTTTTCATTTTATTTGTCATTTTATGTTTTTTTTTTAATTTTGTATCGTTATTTTTTCCTGGAAATTATTTTATTTTAATTAATTTTGTTTCTTTATTTTTTTAAAATTTTTTAAAATTTCTTTTTATTTTTTTTTTATTAATTTTGAAAATATTTTTAGCATATTATGTTTTTTTTACTATTTTTAATTATTTTATTTTATTTCTATTTTTATATCTTTTACATTTTATTCATGATTTTTTTAGTTTTTTGTCATTTTACTAAAAAAATTTGTTTTAATATGTTGAAATTTTTTTTTTTCTATTTATATCTTAATCAATTTTACATAAATAATTTTTTTGTTATTTGTATTTTATTAAAATAATAATCATAAATAAATCATTTTTTAATGTTTTATTTCTAATTAATTTTTATATAAATTATTTTTTATATTTTTTTATGTATTCTAGAAGTTATTTTTTAAGTTTTATTTTTTTATTAATTTTTATATAAATTATTTTTTGTTATGTATTTTAGAAGTTATTTTTTATGTTTTATTTCTTAATAATTTTTATATAAATTATTTTTATATTTTTTGAGTATTTTTATACAAATTTTTTTTATGTTTTTAGAAGTTATTTTTTATGTTTTATTTCTTATTAATTTTTAAATAAATTATTTTTATATTTTTTAAGTATTTTTATATAAATTTTTTTGTGTGTATTTTAGAAGTTTTTTTCTGTTTTATTTCTTATTAATTTTTATATAAATAAATTATTTCCTTTTTTATTTATTTTAGAAGTTATTTTTTTTTTTACTTCTTATTAATTTTTATATAAATAATTTTTTTTATTTTTTCTTAGTAGTATTTATTCCTCTTATATAAATTTTATTTATTTTTAAAATAACATTTTTTTAATTTTTTATTCATGTTTTTAATTTTGTATACATTTTTAAAATATTTTTTTAATTTGCTTATTTATTTAAATATTTTTTTTATTTGCTTCAAATTAATTTTTATAATTTTTATATAAAATTTTGTTATGTATTTTTTAATTATATATTTTTTTCTTTATTTTGTTTTATAAATTTTTAAAATGTTAGTTTTTATTTTTTATTTATGTTTTTCTCACTCTTTTAAAAATTATTTAAATTTGTTTATTTTTTCTAAATTTGTTAAATTATTCTTTAATTAATTTCTAAAATTATTAAGTAAACTTAAATTTTTTAATTTATATTTTATTAATTTTGAAAATTGTTTTTACATTTTATTTATTTTCAATCATATTTCAATTTTGTTTAATATTAAACAAACAAATTTTTTTAAATATTTGTATCTTTTTTTAAATTTTTTAATACTATTTTTTGTTAATCATTTTAACAATTTAAGAAAACAAATTTTGTATAATATTTTTGTTAATTTTTATTTATATTTCATTAATTTTCAAAATTTTTTTATTGTTAATGTAATTTTTAAAACTTTCTTTAAGTTTGTTATTAACCTTTTTTAAATTTAGTTGTTAAATTGATTTTTTATTGATTTTAGAAATTTGTTAAAAAACCCATTTTTTATTTATGTTTTATTACTTTATAATTTTTTTAATTTATTGTTTTTTTTAATTTGTTTATTAGTATTTTTTTAAATTCATTTTAAAAAAAAAATTATTTGACATTCATTAATTTCAGAAATTTGTTTATATAAATTTTCAGTTTTTTTTTAAATTATTAATGATATTTTTGGTACATTTTATTATTCGTTTTTTAATTTTTATTGTCATTTCTTAAAAGTTTATTTTCATTTGTTTATTTTTGTTTAATCAGTTATTATTTTTTATTAAAATTGAAAATTTTTTTAAACTAATGTTTTTTAATATTTTATATACTTTAATACATTTATCTTTATTTGTATTTTTTTATTATTGGAAAAAGAATTATTTTTTAGTTTGATTATTTTTTATTTATATTTTATAAATTTTTAAATTTTTTTATTTTTATTCATCCTTTTTTATGTTTTATATTTTTCATCTTAAATTTTTTTTATTGTTTATTTTTTAGCTTGTTAACATTTAATTTTGTTAATGTTTAGAATTTTAAAAAATAATTTTTTTTTAAATTTTTAATTTTTTTCTTTATATTTATATTCACAATTTTTTTTTATTTTCATTCATGCTTTTTATAAATTTTTTAAATTTTTTAATTAATTTTCGCATGTTTTTTTATAATTTAAAAAAAAACTTTTTCATACCTTTTATTGTTAATTTAAACTTTTTTTGTTGTTAAAATTACTTTTAAATTTTTTAAAATCATTTTTGTTATTACGTTTTTAAGTTTTTAAAAAATATGTTGCTCATATATATATATATATATATTTTTTTTTTATATTTCTGTTAATTTGCTTTTTTGTTTACAGTTTTATTTTTGAAAATTAAAAATTTTTTTTTTTAATTTTGTAATTTTTTTATTTATATTTTATTAATTTTCAAATTCTTTTTATTTTGTTTATATTTTTGTTAATTTTTTTGTATTTATATTTTATTACAATATTAATTTTTAAATAGAAACAAAATTTTTTATTTATTAGTTTTATTTATTATTTCTTTATTTTTATTATTTTTTGTTAATTTTGTTAATTTATATTTTATTAATTTTCAGTTTCTTTTTATTTTGTTTATATTTTTTGTAATTTTTTTATTGATATTTTATTAATTTTCAAATTCTTTTTATTTTGTTTATATTTTTGCTAATTTTTTTGTATTTATATTTTATTATAATATTAATTTTTAAATAAAAACAAAAATTTTTTATTTATTAGTTTTATTTATTATTAATTCTTTTATTTTTATTATTTTTTGTTAATTTTGTTAATTTATATTTTATTAATTTTTAGATTCAAGCATTTTTTATGTTGTTGATTTTTTTTTAATTTTTTTGTATTTATATTTTATTATAATATTAATTTTAAAATTAAAACCATTTTTTTTTTGTTGATTTTTTTATATATTTTTTATTAATTTTTAATTTAAAATATTATTTTTTAATTATATTTCTGTTAATTTGTTTTTTGTTTTAAATATTTTTATTATTATTATATTAGTTTTGAAATGAAAACGAATTTTTGCGTGATTGTTTTTTTGTGGTTTTTATTCGTGACTCCGCATCTTTGTCCATAAAATAGAATACAATAAAATTTACATCTGATGTGGACTTGTTGGTGACTTAATTTACGTACGATTCTCTGTGAATACGATATTTGAATGTGAGTAATGGCTTGCCCCGCCCTTCCACCTTCCGCCCCCTTTGTTGTTTTTCAATACTTTCATGGAATAATTGGTGGAATAACAAATTTAAACGCACACACACACGTGCAAGTTGCTACGATTGGATCGGTCGTATATATACATGCATATAACGTTCTTTATCTGGGCCCTTAATTGTGAATAATGTTGCTTAAATTTAAACATGTCTTCCTCAAGCTTTGTTTCAAACTATTTTTTTGTTCATTTGTGATCTTAATTTATATAATTTAATAGACACAAAATGTTTGCTCTTAATAATAATTTTAGCCGATTAATTGTTTATATTTTAGTTGCCAATCGGTCTTTAATTTACTTCGAATAAGATAATAAATAATTTTTAATTGATAAGATTGCTGAAAATGCTCGAAAAGAATTTGCGATAATTTTGTTAAATTAACTTTTTTATAGTTGACAGAATTGTTTAAGTTAAATATCTTTAGTTTTATATACAGCAGTGTGCAAATTGGCAATAACTCAAACACTGAAGAAACGACCACAACAACGAAGGGGGTGTGGACTACGAAATTATTGAACCACTCTTCGGAGAAGTGGTGTCCAAGTCTTCCAAAATATGAAATGAAATCTGCCGAAATCCAAAATGAACTCCAGCAAATTACGAAATTAATACTCCGGAACTCTATTATGGAATCTATCAAAATATAGTATGAAATCTTCCTAATTCCAATCTGGACTTAATTAAATTGCGAACTGAAATATATCAAAGTCGAATATGAAACCTTCCGAACGGGACTCCATTGAATTACCAGATGATATCTACAGAACTACATTATGAAATCTTCTGCACTCGAAAATGAACTGAAGTCCAAATAGAAATCTCCCGAATTCCCACATGAAATCCCCTAAATTACGAAATTCAATTTGACTGAGTTCCAAAAGGAAGTTAACCGTGTTAAGGAACTATTTATAGAGCAGTTCTATGGCTTCCCACAGCTCTATAAAAGGTACTCTTTTATGTGGAAATCTACCACAATTTATTTTGAAATCTACCACAACTTCTGTTCAAATCTGCTAGAATTTTTGTTAAAATTCACCACAATTATGCCTCAAATCTACCACAGTTGTTGTTGAAATCCACCACAATTTCTGTTCAAATCTGCTAGAATTTTTGTTAAAATTCACCACAATTATGCCTCAAATCTACCACAGTTGTTGTTGAAATCCACCACAATTTCTGTTCAGATCTACCAGAATTTTTGTTGAATTTCACCACAATTATGCCTCAAATCTACCACAGTTGTTGTTGAAATCCACCACAATTTCTGTTCAGATCTACCAGAATTTTTGTTGAAATTCACCACAATTATGCCTCAAATCTACCACAGTTGTTGTTGAAATCCACCACAATTTCTGTTCAAATCTACCAGAATTTTTGTTGAATTTCACCACAATTATGCCTCAAATCTACCACAGTTGTTGTTGAAATCCACCACAATTTCTGTTCAGATCTACCAGAATTTTTGTTGAATTTCACCACAATTATGCCTCAAATCTACCACAGTTGTTGTTGAAATCCAGCACGATTTCTGTTCAGATCTGCCAGAATTTTTGTTGAAATTCACAAAAAGTTTTTCGAAATCCGCCACAATTTTTGTTCAGATCCACCACAATTTTTGGTTCAATTCTACCACAATTTTTGTTGAAATTCACAAAAAATTTTTCGAAATCCCCCACAATTTTTGTTCAGATCCACCACAAACAAACTGAAATCCTGGGCCACGAGATATGGACTAGGTGTGAATCCGGAAAAGACAGAATTGATACTCTTCACTAACAAGAGCAAAATTCCGATCTTTAAGCTTCCGACTCTTAATGGACGACAGCTAAAACTTGCAGAGAAGGCCTCATACTTATGTCTTATATTGGATGCCAAGCTAAATTGGAGAAACAATATAGAGTTATGGGTCCGGAAGGCCCATGTAGCCTTCTACTCATGCAAAAGAATGTTCAGGAAAAAATGGGGACTACGCCCCCATATCACTCATTGGATGTACGAAGCAATACTCACTTACGGCTCAAGGGTTTGGTGGCCGGCGCTAGAGAAAGACTATATTGTTCAGAGACTCAGTAGAGTCCAAATAGCAGCGGGCGCTCGCGACAAGTCCTTCGGAGGCACTCAATGCTATGTTACATCTTCTCCCCATTGACCTTCACATTAAAAATTTGGCCTGCAATAGTCCACTAAGGCCAAAAGCGACAGATTGCTGGGCTGAGCTAGGCTTGCCGGTCATGGTAGCGTGCTATACGCAATGCCGAGGGAACTAACAACAGACTACATAGCACCACAGCTAGGCTTTAGAAAGGACTTCACGGTTAGATTTCCTTCAAGAGAAGAGTGGTCTAGGCGAAAATTTGAAACGGAATACGATATACCCATTTATACAGACGGGTCCAAAATGGATCTGGGGGTAGGCGCTGGGGTATTTTCAACATACGCCAACATCAATTACTGCACCCGCCTACCTGATGAGGCTACAGATTTCCAGGCAGAAGTACTCGCAATAAGGGAGGCGTGTCGGCAAATTATCCAATACATTAGTGAAGGATGGAAGCAATTTTTGTGGACAGCCAGGCTGATATAAAAGCTCTACAGTCAAACACCATCAGCTCCAGGTTAGTCAGACAGTGTGGGGATGAACTTAGAGCGCTAAGTCTGGATGTTGACATCCCAATCATCTGGGTTCCAGGCCATAGGAATATCGATGGGAATGAGAAGGCTGATGAATTAGCGCGCAGGGGGCCTCTCTCGAGCTATTCTATGCGGAACTAGTATCTGAGGGCCATCTACCTGCACCGTCTCTCCTTGGCGGGCAGAAGATGTGGGGCACTTACAACGTGCAATACATCCCGGGCGTCTTAGCCAGTCTACAATATAGCTGGGTCAAGGGATCTTATAAACAGGGAGCGTAGAGACACCAGTCGACTCAAGGCGGTTTTTACAGGTTATTGGGAACACATGCGGAGAAAATGCATAGACCGTTCAATAGCTATTGTAGAAGTTGTAAAGACTCGGACGAGAGGGAAGCAATTCCTCCATTTCTTTGCAAATGCCCATCTCTGGCGGCCGCAAGAAATAGAGCCCTGGGAAACTATTTGCCAGCAGGACTCTCCGACCTCTCAGGTGCAAATCCGAAGGATCTTCTAAAATACCCAAATTCCACAAAGTGGATCTAGATAACAACCCATCTTTTCCAGCCTTTAGGGGGGGTAGCGGGGAAGCGCTACTTGTGACTCATGCAAAGATGCCGTGGATCAGCCACCGGAACCAACCATCCATCAGCATAGCCTTGGAATGATAAACTATTGCTGTGTTATTTCACCAATAGTTCCTCTATTACTATCCTCCACATCAGTGGTGACAGCACACCCCCCGGTGGGCACCCTCGTCTGATGTTCGCAATTATACTTCCTGTTCTGGTCGGTATCTCTACTACCAACCAACCACCTCAATTTTTCTTCGAATGAGGCATTTTGTCCACCACTGCTGTTGAATAGTGGGGAATTGAAACTGTAAGAGTCTGGACAGGAAGAAGGTAGGTAGGGCAGCCGCATCACCAATACACCAGTGATGCCACTTAGACCACCAGTTGGATCCATTGTGAGGACAGGACCCGCTGGTGCAATGGGTTCAACTTTTGTTACTATATAATATGATTCCTTATATAATATGATTCTTGAATATGTTCTTGTTATGTTTCTTTAAATTGATTCATTTTGCAATTTTCGCATAAATTATTTTCATAATTTGAGTCAACATTTTGCACACTACTGTATATGACGTCACTGCCAGCTGCGAATAAACTTTTTTGCATTTTTTCCCTTTGTTTTTTATTTTAATTCTTACTTTTAATGCGTTTGTTTTGCTTCTTCCCTTTGGTTTTGTTTTGTTTTTGTTTTTTTATATTTGTTTTTCCTTTTTGTTTTTTTTTTTGTTTTTTCTTTATTTTCATTTAATTTTATTTACGCATTTGTTTTGTTTTCAGTTTGTTTTTCCACGCATTTCTATCTTTGGTCTTAAATAATTACATACCTTAAAACAATTAGTTATGTGTTTATTGTTTTAAATATTTTTCAAATTTTTTAAAAATTTCTTTTAAAAGTTTTTTTTAATTTTCTAAAATTTTTTAAAATTTTTAAAATTTTTTTTTCTTTTTTTTCATTTGTTTTGAAATTTTTTGTTAAAATTTTTTTGGAAAATTTTTTCCAATTGTTTTTGTTAATAATTTTTTTAAATTTCTTACACATAATTTTTGTTCAAATTTAATTTTATTCCATTTTTGCATTTTGTTTATTTAATTTTTATTCTTTGGAATTGTTTTTCCTTCTAAAATGCTTTTGGAGTTCCAGCGGAAATGCAGCAGAAAATTTTTAAAAACAATTCATTTTTATTGGAATAGTAAAGAAATTTTGTCTCACTTTGTTTAGTTTTAACTATTTTTTTGTTTAAACTTTTTAAAAAAATAAAATAACAATTTTGTTGAACTATTTCCGGCATTTGGTGTGCTGACTCGCAACTCCCCTGCTCTGCTGCTCTCAACTCCCCTGCTCTGCTGCTCGCAACTCCCCTGCTCTGCTGCTCTCAACTCCCCTGCTCTGCTCTCTGCTGGAGTATACTAGCCAGCAAGCCTCTTCCTGCTCCGGTGCTGTGAATCAGTCAGTACGCTGAGCCAGGCGCCCAGTCACTCAGTCAGTCACCAGTGCTCCAGTGCGACTCCCGCCCTGACCCCGCTCACTGCGACACAGTCAGCACGCGAAACAAGTCGAGACTTGCGCTCCAAGCAGCGTTGCCGCCACTCGCATGGAAGCAATAAACAAACAGCCAGCAAAGATAAACAACAAACAAAGCCACCACAACCAAACCTCTTGGAAGTGAGTAATCTGCAATAATGGGCACAATGACTCCGAGCTGGAGAGAGTGGAGTCGGGCTCGCCGCTGATTTTCAGCGTGTGGTGAAATTACGAACTTTGGGTTTGAACGCTATGGAACGATTGCCTGCACAATTGTGAGAATTTTCATCAATGACGCTTAACTATGACGGGCAATTCTCTGTGGAGCTACTTCCTGCTAATGTTGTATGAAGGAAGCGAATTGACGCTTAAAAGAGAAACAAATATATATATATATATATATATATATATATATATATATATATATATATATATATATATATATATATATATATATATATATATATATATATATATATATATATATATATATATATATATGTATATATGTAGCAGATTGTGACTTAGACCGACTCGTGGGTTTCGTGCATTTCGCTCTTCGCACACTTTCCAACCACAATCCGACACTTTCCAATAAAGACTCCTCAAATATTCCCAGCGAGCCTGCGTGAATGTTTTGCTTTTAGCTCCGTTTGAACGCAGAAAGAGAAGGGAGATAAATGGAACGATTACGATTGGAATGCCGTCACTAACAAAGGAACAGATCATTCCTTCTACTCCATATCGCTCTATACCGCTCAATACTCGTCAATGAAGCTCAATACCGCTAAATATTCGTCAGTGAAGCTCTATATATATCTCAATATTAGCTCAATACAGCTCAATAACGCTCAATACTCGTCAATGAAGCTCTATATTTCTCAAAATTTACTCAATACAGCTCAATACCGCTCAATACTCGTCAATGAAGCTCTATATTTCTCAATATTTACTCAATACAGCGCAATACCGCTCAATACTCGCCAATGAAGCTCTATATTTCTCAACATTCCCTCAATACAGCTCAATACTGCTCAATACTCGTCAATGAAACTCTATATTTCTCAATATTCACTCAATACTGCTCAATACTCGTCAATGAAGCTCTATATTTCTCAAAATTTGCTCAATGCGGCTCAATACCGCTCAATACTCGTCAATTAAGCTCTATATTTCTCAACATTCCCTCAATACAACTCAATACCGCTCAATACTCGTCAATGAAGCTCTATATTTCTCAAAATTTACTCAATACAGCTCAATACCGCTCAATACTCGTCAATGAAGCTCTATATTTCTCAATATTTACTCAATACAGCGCAATACCGCTCAATACTCGCCAATGAAGCTCTTTATTTCTCAACATTCCCTCAATACAGCTCAATACTGCTCAATACTCGTCAATGAAACTCTATATTTCTCAATATTCACTCAATACTGCTCAATACTCGTCAATGAATCTCTATATTTCTCAAAGTTTGCTCAATGCGGCTCAATACCGCTCAATACTCGTCAATTAAGCTCTATATTTCTCAACATTCCCTCAATACAACTCAATATCGCTAAATATTCGTCAATGAAGCTCTATATTTCTCAACATTTACTCAATACAGCTCAATTCAGCTCAATACTCGTCAATGAAGCTCTATATTTCTCAACATTCCCTCAATACAGCTCAATACTGCTCAATACTCGTCAATGAAACTCCATATTTCTCAATATTCGCTCAATACTTCTCAATACTGCTCAATATTGCTTAATATATTTCAATGCTTGTCAAAAAAGATCAATATAACTCAATACTGCTCAATATCCCTCAATACTGCTCAATAGATCTGTTCCTTGATCGTCACAGTTCTATTCTTTTTTGTAGCAAATCTCCTCTCTAGGCTTGAGCAAAGCAGTTCAATTCCATGGGTGGAAACGAATGAACATGGAACGTTTCTTCATAATTTCTCCATTCCGTTTCAACTTCCAAATTATCTCTTCAATGAGTTTGTATATCTAGGCTCATAAATCCATGGAAGAACAATCTTAGGTATGCAACCTGCAATTGTATTCACTCAAGATAATTGCACTTTTTCTACGTAAAGTGTCGAAAACTAAGAGCCGAAATGTTAGTGGAGTTGTTGTAGATTTATAGCCAGGAAGAAGAATTCATTTGGATGTTACACATCCAGGAAGCTGTTCCCTTCTCGGTGAAGTTGTTACCTTCTCGGTGGAGTTGTTACCTTCTCATTTTGGTTGTTATCTTCTCGGTGAAGTTGTTACCTTCTCAATGAGATTGTCACCTTCTCAGTGAGGTTGCTACCTTCTCAGTGAGTTTGTCACATTCTTAGTCAGATTGTTACCTTCTCAGTGAGGTTGCTACCTTCTCAGTGAGTTTGTTACATTCTTAGTCAGATTGTTACCTTCTCAGTGATGTTACCTTCCCAGTGATGTTACCTTCTCAGCGATGTTACTTTCTTATTTAGGTTGTTACCTTCTCGGTGAAGGTGTCGCCTTCTCAATGAAATTGTTACCTTCTCAGTGAGGTTGCTACGTTCTCAGTGAGGTTGCTACGTTCTCAGTGAGGTTGCTGACTTCTCAGTGAGGTTGCGGCATTCTCAGTGAGGTTGCGGCATTCTCAGTAAGGTTGTTACCTTCTTAGTCAGATTGTTACCTTCTCAGTGATGTTACCTTCTCAGTGATGTTACCTTCTCAGCGATGTTACTTTCTCATTTAGGTTGTTACCTTCTCGGTGAAGTTGTTATCTTCTCAATGAGATTGTCACCTTCTCGGTGCGATTGTTATCTCCTCGGTGAAGTTGTTACCTTCTAATTTCGGTTGTTACCTTCTCGGTGAAGTTGTTACCTTCTAATTTCGGTTGCTACCTTCTCAGTGAAGTTGTCGCCTTCTCAGTGAGGTTGCTACCTTCTTAGTGAAGTTGTCCTAACCATTCAGTAGATTGGAGCACATGATACGATCACACTCCCAATGAGTTCGCCCTCTACGAATTTAAACTCGTGGGTTTTGGTGCTACTTTTAGGAGGTGACATTTTATCATGCCCAGTTCGCTAACATACCAACGAAGCAATCAAGCAAGGCAAGCATTTTCTTCTCAGTAGAAGGAACCGGTTGGCGGCATTTTGTTTTTTGCACATTTTCTTTTTTCATCTGACTCGGCCTTCTGTTCCCTTTTCTCACATGTCATTTTTTGCCTTCCTTGTGTGATTGCTTGCAGGCACTTCGTTGTTAGATGTGCTACGCTTGGGTATTTTTATTGTTCTGTTGTCTCAGCTTAAAAGTGTTTCTTTGAACAAAAATATTGTTAAGTGTTCTTTTCAATTAATTGCAAGGATTTGGCAGGAACCCGGAAGGAATTCGAAAGAGGATTTCATATATTTCGCTTCATAACGTTTCTCTTCATAGCTTCAAACCCAAAGTTTATTAGCGGTGTCTCTTCGGACACCTTTCATATAGCTATCCACTCCACCACGCCCCTCTGCATAATTGTGTCAAGCTGAAACCGTGGCTAACTTACATGCATATAAATCTATATAATTCGGTATTCGTTGGGACTAAAGTAATGCGTGCATATATTTCTCTAAAATCTTTGTTTTCATAGTGGGTATCTAAGATAGGAGGTACTTGTTTGTTTCCTCGGGAGGTTCTCATGCTAAGGGTCTATAACATAACATACTGTAATATAACATAAGTCTAACAGAGATCTGCAAGAGTACATGCGTTTATTCCCGTTATTTTTGTAGTTAAGTCTCTCAGCCAGTGTTATTCTGATATCAGGCAATCAATTCAAAGAGTATGAAATGTTCAGAAAGAAAGAGAGATAGAGAGAGAAATACAGCTCTAACGAGTCTTTGAAGAATGTACTCTTGCACATCTCTGGCGTCCAAGTCTGACAAAACGGTTGGAAATGGTTATTGCAGGCTTCACTTGTGCAGAACTCAGAACTACTTCGGAAATGAAACGAGAAATATTTCCCATTGCCAAGTAAAAAAATCATAATCGAGAAGTTTGTGTACAGGTAGAAAAACCCAGATGCGTTCTGCTTCACCTTCACTCACTTTCACTACCTATCGTCTGCCATCTGGGTTTTGTAAAGGAACTGCTGAGGAACTGTGGAAAACTCTTTGGTATCTAAACTTAAAATTTGTGCTGTCTTTTTACTGTGAAAATCAGGCATTTGAAAAGTTTGCATTGAAAGTCAGTTATCGGATTTCTCTCTGGGCTTAAGATTGATCATCGTCGTCATCATCTTCCATTTCGTATTCCAGCTCCTCCTCAACAATGGGATTTTTGTCGTCCATCTTGCGTCCGATGAAACGTTGAAAGACGGTCTTCTTGGCACTGCCCAGGCCTAAGCCGAACCCAGCCCCAGTGGCGCCCCAATGCGACTTGCCAGCTTCCGAGGAGGTCATTAGCATGGAATACGACGAACAAGCTTCGCCCTCTTTGCTGTGATGTATGCCATAGAGAAAGTAGATGAGCATGCCGAGCGATACCCAGATGAAGAAACGCAACCAAGTCAAAGCGCTCAAATGGACCATGAGGACGATGTTGCAGAAAATACTGAGAGCCGGCACAAATGGCACCAAGGGCACCTTGAAATTGAGACCACGTGTATTTTGATGGTGGACAGCAATGACCGCCACGCATGCGGCAAGAATGAAAATCAGAAATCCGTACAGCAAGAGAGCCCACCAAGTGCCGGTGTACAGTTCGGACCAGGACACCTCCAGCTGAAAGCAAATGCCAAAGCTGAGCACGGTAAAGACGAAGACCGATGCCGATACGGCGGAGCCGGGCTCAAACCGACCCAGCAGTGGCTCCAGCCAACGGAACTGTGGCTTCAAGCGGCCGGCCAAAGCGCCCTCAATGAGATCGCTCGTGGGAGACGCCGTCTCAATGCTGGACTGCGAGGTGTTGTCGTCGTCATCCTCTTCGGGGGTATCGGGCGCATAGATGGCATTCTCTTGAGTGGCCAATGGACGGTAGCGCAGTATGATGACGCTGGCCGACACAATTGTGTACGCCAACAGCGTCCCAATCGACATGAACTCCACCAGCTTCTCGAGGTCGAAGAAAAGCGCCAACAGAGCACTCAGTATCCCCGATATTGCCAAATTCAGCACGGGCACCTGAGTGGTCGAGTTGATTTTGCCAAAGCAACTGAAGAGCAGACCATCCGCAGCCATGGCATACATGCAGCGCGGAAGCGCGAAAAGTGAACCCAACAGAGTTGTCGTCATGCCGCAAAGAGCCCCAATCGAGATCACATACTTCGCCCAGGGCAAATCCAACTGACCGAAAGCCTCCGGCAATGAGGCGGCGGGATTGATCTCCCGTATGGGTATCATCAGAGTTAGAGCGGCGCTAACCAGAATGTAGCCCGCAGTAACCGCACATAGCGACAATATCGTAGCGATCGGTATCGAGGTGGCCGGATTCTTGGCCTCCTCCCCCGAAGTCGCAATAGAATCGAAACCTACAAAAGCATAGAAGCAAGTAGCTGCACCTGCGATAACTCCACCAAAACCGTACGGCAGAAAACCACCCTCCGCTTCGGACCAATTCTTCGGGTCGGCATACCAGAAGCCCAGACAAATGACCAGAATCATGACGGCAATATTGACCAGTGTCAAGAAACTGTTGAACATGGCCGTGGCCTTGACGCCGATGCCCAACGCGGCCGCATACACCAGGCAAACGAGGAAGGCCAACACGTCCGGGTAGCGGGCAAACAGCTGCTCATGCATTTCTCCGGTCAGCTCCAAGGTGGTGTTGCCAATCCAGCCGCCCAGCATCGAGTCCACATAACCGCTCCAGGCGCGTGCCACCGAAGCGGCGCCCAACATGTGCTCCAACAGGATATTCCAGCCGATGACGAAAGCCCAGAACTCACCGATCGAGATGTAGGTGTAGACGTAGGCGGAGCCCGCCTTCGGGACACGAGTACCAAACTCTGCGTAGCAAAGCGCCGCCAGCATGGACACAAAACCGGCCAACACAAAGGAGAGTACTATGCCGGGACCGGCCATGTCCTTCGCCACGGTGCCGGTGAGCACATAAATGCCGGCGCCCACCATGTGCCCGATACCTGTGCGGGAAAGAAAACATAAATTGGGTGGTCTTAGGATATATAAAATTTTGATATAATATAAAATAGTTCCCAGCCAACCTGAGGTGACTCCCTGCGGACCAAAGAGGAACATTTTGCTTGACCACCACGATCTCATAAGGATCAAATTCCTCCTTCAAGATCCCTAACCTTAGTAGACATTTGCTGCGCCCCTACATAAATGTCGCATACTCTCGTGGAGCATGGAAAATAGTTGCCTCATGCTCACGCAGAGCACCCATAATAATCTCTTCAGCAAATAATATTCCGAGTGATTTTGTCTAGTATCGCTTCCACTTGCCTTCGGACACGCCCTTGTGCACCCATTTATACGTGTCGAGTGGGTGTCGGACATGCGGCGAACAGTTCGAGGCTACTCGCCTCTGCTCGTTCACTTCGTTCAAGGCCTTGCCAAATGCGGGAAAGTTTTCCAGCGCGTTGCTGCGAAGCTTTTAAACTCCCATTAATGGAATAAAAATTAATTGCAAAATTAAATTGGCCCAGAATGAAGTGGAAAAGCCTTTGTCCACTTTTACCGAGCAGAAGCTGGAACACATTTTCCCACACCCACTCGCACAGTGCTATGAGTGATGATTGAGAGCCGTCACAGCAACAGGCGACCAAGAGGACGAGGCACACATACGCAAAGCGGCCACCTTGTTGCCCACCTTCCTCTCTCTGCTCCTCTGGCGTGTGCATACACGACTCATAGAAAGCGCAGGAAGTGAAAGAGGTTAGCCAGGTAATGGAAAATGCTAAGGCCGAGTTCACATCTTCAGTCATCAATTAACAAATTCTCTTTCTCTGCAACTTTGTGTATTTCTTTTCTTTATGACTTTTTCTTTTGTTCTTATTTTCTTTTCTTCCTTTTATCTTTATTTTTTACTCACATTCTATCCTTTATTTTGACCAGAAGGGTCCATAGTGAAACTACTTTCTATGGTGATGAAGTTTTGAGCACGACAAATTCGATATACGTTCTCTCTAGTCCTGGCTCAGGTTGATACTCGTAGGAGGGATATTTGTAGAAAGGAAACAAGTGGTGAAATAAAAGTATAAAATAAGGAGATTCGTTGAATTGTGAGCGTATTTAAAACTCAATTCAAAAGAGATCCTCAGTGAACTGAATGAAGCCTTTATTTATTCTCCCTCACAGGCTCGCGCGAGCATTTCTGTTCAGTTTCACTTGTGTAAGAAAGCCCATTATAAAAGTTAACTCTTGTTAACTGACTGCTGATGTAAACTCGACCTTATGTAACGCTCTTCCTTTCCTCGTAATCTATTTTGTACGCCACCCCCTCTCCCTCTCAACACTTGAAAAGAAGAGAAAAGCTTTGTACAAGAATTATGTATGCATATGGACGGAATGGGCATGGGGGGTTTGCGCACACAGTTGCGTAGACAACATGTTAAAGTGATTTGTGTGTACAAAGGCAGCGCAATATATAAAATTGCTTTGGCATGCTCTGGAGTGAGTACGAGTGTGCTCACTGACTGCAGTGCAGTGCTTCTAAAACTGCAGCGATTGTCATTGCTTGCACCTGTGCTGTTCACTGCAGTTGTGGTACGGCCTCCCAACCACCCACTGTAAATTAAAAATTAACTTATTGAGTACACTTTTCAAGCGTAACAATTGGTGGGGAGGGTCAAGAGTCCTTGAGGTTTGTACGCCCAAATAGAAAAGCTTCATTATATGCAAAATTTTTTTGCAAGTGATTTATTTAGGCCTTGATATGAATTTTTGTACCAATTTAGAAACTTACCCAGCAAAGTTATGTCGAAGGTGTTCAGGCAGCGCTTTAGCGGCGTTTCCATCACATCAGCTGGCACGGGCTTATTTCGATTCATTTTGGCACACAGGCCGGACACGACATGGCCCAGAATTTTGCGGCGTGTGCTGGGCATATTGAACAGATTCCTCCCACTCTTCGAGTTGGTGTTTCCTTTTTGCAATTTTAAATTAAAATTCAGACACTTGTATGTATTTATTTTATCTTTTTTTTGTGCTCTTGCGCGGCAATTAACGAGTTCTCCAAAATCGCTTCACACAAAGTTAACCACACAGAGCGAAAAGTACGCGTTGCGTTATGCAAAACTTTTCAACATATGTGCGAAAATGTGTAGCATACTTTTGGGGTCGACGGGAAAATTGCTTCGCAGTAATGTTGGCATTTACCGCACCCGGATATCGAATTCACATGCAACGCCCCCGAAACCGAAACTTTTATTTATATTAACTTTCCTGATTTGTTGCTGGGTTGTTTTCAATTTATTTCCCCACAAATTATGTGCAATTTTTCCTTTATTTAAGCACGGACGGTCCACTCTGTAATGAATGCGTGTGCGTTAACTGTAAAAATTTTTCGCAACTGACATCAAAATGTCAGAAGTGGTCATGATTGCTTCCAAGTAAATACGCATGCGTTTGTGGAGGCATGTGTGTGTGGGACCAGGGCCTCCCCCAACCGGGTGCACACTGTTTACACACTTGTTGAGTTGTTCTTTTTGGTTCACCCTACCTAACAGCACAGAGGCAGCGTTGACTGTGACGCAACTGGTGTCTTCGGCGGCCAAGGGACTCAATTGATCATCGCCATTTGGCTATGCGTCCATATTGTCTACCAACAGAGCTTTCAGGTGCCTCCATCTCAAATGTGGTTCGTAGACAGGTCTGGATCCAATTTCGTGAAAATTTCCGTATATTAAAAGAGGACATAAAAATGTTTTCCTGTCTCGGTCCACAATAGTCTATTTTTGCTTTATGAGAGTGGAAATGATGGAGGGATGAAGAGAGGCAGATAGGGAGCAAGAGAGGGAGTGATACAGGAAGCGAGAGGTGGAGACAAATAGCGTGGGAGATAGTAAGGGAGGCAGGGAATGAGAGAGAGAGAGAGACTGGGAGGGAGAGAGGAGGATGGAGAGAGGAAGAGGAAGAGAGGAAAAAGAGGAAGGAGAGAGGAAGAGGAAGAGAGAAAGAGGGAAAGAGGAAGGAGAGAGGAAGAGGAAGAGAGGAAGAGAGTAATAGGGCGATGGAGTGCTTTTATGGAGTGAGGGAGTGATGAAGAGCGGGAAAGAGAGAGGGGTAGATTAAGTGAGGGGCGACAGGGTAGAAGAAAGAGAGTGAGACAGATAGTGGATGAAGATAGTAAGACAGAAAGCAAGGGAGAAAGTAAGGGATCGTAAGGGAGATAGTAAGGGATCATAAGGAGGCAGGGAGGAGAAATGAAGCGAGAGAGACAGAGAGAAATAGAGAAAAAGAGAAATAGAGAAAAAGAGAAATAGAGAAAAAGAGAAATAGAGAAAAAAAGAAAAATAGAAAGAGAGAGAGAGAGAGAAAGGGAGAAAGGGAGAGAGAAAGATAGGGAATGAGACTGAGAAAGAGGGACGAAGATAATGTGGGAGACTGGATGAAAAAAAGAGAGAGAGAGGGAGAGTGGACGAAGATAGTAAGGCAGATAGTAAGGGAGAAAGTAAAGGAGATAGTAAGGGATAGTAAAGGAGGCAGGGAGGGAGAAAGCGAGAGAGACACACAGAAAGAGAGAGCTAGATAGAGAGAAAGCGAATTAAAGATTGAGAGAGAAAGAGAGGGAAAAAGGGATAGAGAGGGAAAAGAAGGAGAGACAGGGAAAGAGCTAGAGAGAGGGAGTGGGGAAAGAGAGGGACGAAGATAGTAAGCGAGCAAGTAAAGGATAGTAAGGGAGGTGGGGAGGGAAGATCAGAGAGAAAGAGAGAGAGAGAAGGGGACAGAGAGAGAAACGAAGAGAGAGAGAAAGAAAAAGAGACAAAACTAGAGAGCAAGAAAGCGTGAAAGAGGGGGGAGAACGAGATGCAGAGAAAGTAGGAGAAAGATATAGGGAGACATACACACTCACAGAGGGACAGAGAGAGTGAGTAGGATAGGGAATGATATTGGGAGAGAAAGAAAAATAATGATATTGGGTGAGATAGAGAGGGAAAGATATCGGGTGGAAGAAGGAAGTAGAGAGAGAGAGGGAGAGAGAACGAGAGAGGGATGAATAGAGAGCGAAAGTGAGTGAGTGAGGTAGGAACATTGATAAGGAGATATACTGAAGGGAAAGAGGTGGTAGAGAGAAGGCAGGAAAAAGGCAGGGACATATAAAAGGAGATATAGTGAGATATAAAGCAGTACATAAAGGAGATAAAGAAGAAGATAGAGGATAAGATAAAGATGAAGATAAAGGATAATATATAGAAGGAAATGAAGAGAGAGATAGTACTATAAAAACTTCCTCGTATACATTTTGTTTTTGGATAAATTCTGTGAACTCGAAAATTCCAGTGATTGGTTAGATATGATGCAGCACTGTAAATCTCGATATTAATGATACGTTCGTTTATTACAAGATAATTGTGCATCCTAATGTAATCGGAAATGAATTTAAGGAATGCGACTAAATTTTTCACTGAAAGCTACACAATTGATTGCCTGCTTTTAGGGTCTAAACAGATTCGTACTCATATAGTTTCCGTACCCAAGATACCGGCAAATAGTTTCAAGCAGTGCCATATTCCATTATTTAGACATAAAATTATTCAACAGTGTTTATAATTCCCTTCATAAGAGTTGGGAAAGTACTTACAACTACTCGTTATAAGGTTTACTACTTTATACTAAACTCAAAATGGTCGAATATAATTCTTAAACAGTCAATAAAAAGTTGATTTTCAAAGGCCTTACATTGTTACCCTTATAAAGGGTTTAACTGTGTAACAAATATTTAAGAATATAAATAAATTATATTGTGAAATACTAAATCTTGTGTCTAAATCGAACCTTATTTGAAATAAATACATTATTTAAGCGCGGAATTGGATATGGAACAGCAAAAATTAGTATCCAGAGATAATGCTCAAGATTTAACAAGCATACCAACTTTAGCCAGCACAGAAATCGAATGTAGTCAATCTAAGTGAGCCCCTTCCTCACCTCCATCTTAAACCGAGGCGATAAATTCATTATGCTTAGTTTAATCATAATTTGTGCTTCGACACATTCTACTAGACTAGTTATACCACTTTTCCATTTATTGCAATACTATTTGCATACTTTTAGGGATTACACTGTCTGTACGTTGTGATTTGTCACCAGTGGCGCAGTATAAACCGAACCGAAACATTGTAAACCCAACCGAACCTTCGTGCTTATAGTATCAGACGAAAATGGCGCCCCTAAAAGTATGCCGTAACTTTATGTTATCTTTTACGTATGCCAGTATGAAATAAGAATTTGTAGGCAAATTTTGTACTAAATAGCCTCATATAGAGAAAGACTCCTTTTAGGACACAGTCCATAAATACGAATTTGAATATTGAGTACATTTTTAAGTTGCTTCTGATATCTTAACTATAAATTTAATATTTAATACTAAGTTTATAATTATAAGTAAGCCGATAGCTAGTGTTTAAATATTGATTATAATTGGTAATTGTGTTTAATAAATAAATGATAATAATTAAGGTCTGTAATAATATTGATAATAAGTTCCTTCTGTGCCTCTACAGTATTGTTAAATTCCCAATCAATTCTTCGTATTCTAAAGGGTGTTTGCAGTCATAAAACTATTCACTGCGCTTAGCAAAGAGAGAAGTTCACATAAGAAACTGTTCGATAAGTCCAGATTGGACCCCAGTCTGCGTTTCCTTTCAATCCCGTCGACTATTGGGAGGCGAGCAAAACCTTGCGGCATTTTAAGTACTCCATGGCAATTGTAACACCAAAATCAAACTGAGATTATGCTTGAATTCGGCCACTACCACAACACAGCATTCCAACTCTTATCTTGTACCTGAGACTGTCAGTTCCTCCGCCCTAGAATGGACAGAGATGTAAATTTCGTTGAACACGTTTTAGTTTAGTATACAGTTTAAGAGCTTATATAGCACCTTTGTAAGACTACTCAGTTCTTATGCACACTTTTGTGACTAATCTAAAAAAAAAACTTTCGTTGTATTGCTGCTCCTTCCAGTCTACTTTTGCATGGCCTGTAAACCAAAACAGATTTTATACAGTTAACTTTTAGACCTTATATAGCAGCTTTATAAAACCATTCAGTTGTCATGCAGACCACAGGCCACTACTCCCACTTCTGTAGAAGTGGAGCCCCTTTCCATCCCGCTCTACTTTAGCCAACCTAAAGTTTCCAACAGTATTTATTCACACAGGAAATTCACAATTTAAATAACTTACTGTAGCGCTCATCTCAGTTATAATGGTGTTGCGTCCGCATGAAGCCACCTCCAACTCTTGCAATCAAATCAGTGTCGTGTGCTCATGTGGTAAGGAGGCGTGTATTAATGGCTCGCTGTGGCCGTGGCTCGACGTGCGTCACAATCAACTTTGAACTTTTTATTGTGCGCGCACACACACACGTTAATACAAAAGGACGAAAAAGCACATTCCCGATTCACAGACTCACTAATAGCATTGATTAAGCGATAAAAAGCTTTCGCTATTATATATTTGCGTACGTTTCTCTCTCTCTCTCTCTCTCTCTATATATATATATATATATATATATATATATATATATATATATATATATATATATATATATATAGCTAGCATAAAAGCACTTATAAGCAATCACAAAGGATATTGCAGTTAATTATTTAACAAATTTTACATTCATATTTTCCCATAAATTAAAATTTTATACAAAAGTGTGAATTTCAATTGCAAGAAATTTGTATTTGCCACTTTAAATAACTTTCTATATACACATACAGAAGACTTGAGCATAACTATATAACAATTTTGCCCCCGAGACGGACCCGATTATGCAATATAAAACGTTTCACACTGAATTGCTCCTTTTGACAATTTCATACGCTTCGAATGTCGGTATTATGCACGGCGAACGAATCATATGCCATCATTTTCACTTTATACTACGAAATTGAGAGCGTATTTCCAAATATTCTTGCAATTTGTGTGGCATGTAATGAAGATTAAAGTGACATGGATTCTTCGAGCGTAGTTTTACGTGTTGAATACTCCTGCGTATTTCATTATAGTCCCTTCGGGAAGACAATGCCGCATACACATGGACTAAGACAACGTATCACGACACCCCACTAACAAATGAGAAGCGCTTCACATAGCATAATCGGCACTGCCAGCCTTTTAGGCTCCAGAGTTCGTAGTTTAGGAGCTAAACTGCAAAAAATTCGTTGCCAAGACAATAAACAGGAAATATAAACTAAATTGAAACATTCTTTTAAACTTAAGTTTTAAGTATTTAACACATTTTGCAGAAGTCACAGGAAAACAACTTCCACAAAAAGTGTAAAAGACCTCGGACAAAAAAAATGCCTTGACAATTAAAATTTCACACTTTCTTCTAAATTTAATTGCGCTATTCACTTATTCGCTGCCGTCGGTCTGGCGTTTCTTCAATATGCTCGATATGAAGTATTCTCCCGCCTTGTACGAGCTGCGCACCAGCGGCCCACTAGCAGTGTACAGAAAGCCCAGCTCACCGCCACGCTTCTCCCAGTAATTGAATTTCTCCGGCGTCACATATTCGATTACCTTCAGATGCTTCTTGGTCGGCTGCATGTACTGGCCCAAGGTCAGGCATTCCACACCAGCCGCTCGCAAATCCTGCATTGTTTGTTCGACTTCGGCATCGGTTTCGCCCAGCCCCAGCATTATGGAGGTCTTGGTGATGAGTTTCGGATTGAAACGCTTCGCCTCGCTTAAAACGTGCAACGTCTGACGATACCGAGCACGTCGGTCACGCACAAACGGTGTCAGCTTCTCCACGGTCTCGATATTGTGGGCATACACATCCAGGCCGGAGCGGGCAATGGTCTCCACACAATTCAGATCGCCACGGAAATCGGGCACAAGACACTCCACAAATATGTTGGCATTTCTGCAAGTAAATTCTCTATGAAATTAGTTGATCATAATTGGAGACTAGCTAGGCAAGCACCTCTCTTTGATCTCGCGCACCGTCTCGGCAATGTGTGCGGAGCCACCATCCGGCAAATCTGCAATTGAATGCCACATGCTAATAACATAAATGTTTATATAAAATAATCAGTCAAAAAAATACCATCACGATCCACCGAAGTCAACACAATGTAGTCCAAACCCCAGGAGGCTATGGCCTTGGCAGTATTCACAGGCTCTGCCGCATCAAGCGGTGGAGGATTACGGGCAGTCTTAACCGAACAGAAACGACAGCCGCGTGTACATGTATCGCCCATGAGCTGTGGAAAAATTTCGTCATTTCATTTACTAACAACCAATAAAAACCATGCGACGACACACAAACTGAGAGGTTATCAGTGAAGGTCATGGCGTGAGCACGCAATAGCGCAGAAAAACTGCGCCGAGTGATTTTAAAGAAAACAAAACAATGAAAATTTCAGTGTAATCATTTTTGAGTACCACTCCAACCACTGTAAACTCCTCTTAGCCATAACTTAACCTTAACTTACCATAATCGTGGCGGTTTGTGTGCCATGCTCGCCACCACCCCAGCATTCGCCTATGTTCGGACAGCGCGCCTCCTCGCATACTGTTGCCAACTTCAGCTCCCGCAACTGTGACTTGATTTTAGCGTAATTCTTACCAATTGGTATTGTGGTCTTCAGCCAGGGCGGCAAACGCAGTCGTTCATTTTCGCCCTTTTCGCGACGCAGTTTACCCTCGTACTCGGCCCATTCTTCCTTCGAGTAATTGGGATTTTGCACGAAGTCTTGGAAATTGGGTCCTTTGGTCAAACGATCGCGTATCTCCTCGATCTTCTCGGTACCTGCTGGCACTGTGGCATTCGAAGCGACGCTGCGTATGGCCGCGGAGTGCTGAAAGGGAAAATACGTCGTTATAGTCAGTTTCTTTATTTAGTCGAGCACCACATCTTCTTGCCACTTACCACGCGCACTGGGGACTTTTGCACACACTGGCGCAGCATTTCAAGCAATTTGCGTCCTTAATAACTTATACAAATTTTTATAATTCTTCCCGTTTGCAAAAATTAAATAAGCACAAACTTGTTCAGCTGATTTTGACAGCTTGCGAGTGGCTGCGCCAGTGTCGCCATTTCCCACGGCAGAAACGAAACATGGAAATGCAATGCAAGGCAGCGGCAGCAACAATTCTCTTATTAATTGGATTCACGCCACTCAGCAGGTGAATTATTTATTTCTCAGAATTGAGTGGCCCATTACAATTATTTATTAAGTATTTGTTAACTGCTAAATATCACTTAAGCTGATCTAATTACTGATTAAATATATTAGCATAAACCATCAATGAAATAAAATTCATAAGCGGCAAATGAACTCCTTTGACCACAATGATATAAAGAATACACGGTATACAATTTGCAACATCCATTACTCAACAGTGTAGAATAAATATAATATATAGAATTAGGGTAGGCCGGAGAACCTGCGTAGAAGAAGATCTCCAATCACGCAGGATAGTGATTCCCATTGTACTATAAGCCTGGTACTAGAAAGGGTAAGTTAGAGGATTTGTGAAAGGGTAGTGAAGGGAAGTTACACATTTCAAGTACCGTTGAGTGCAAACAAAACCTTTCTTATAGCAAAGTTATTAGATTCAGATGAAATTCAAAGTTATACTTGTTTGTTTTTATAGTATATAAACAAAAAGGGGGTAAATGAGTCAATCAGAGCGAATTCATATGCAATTGGTCTTTTGCTATTAGTTTGTTCCTTTTGGCCTAATTTTGACATCAATTCAGCTTAGGGTGGAGTATTCGCTGGCTTTTATTTAGTCAAGAATTGTCATGGGCGTAATTGCCTAATGTATAATCCGGCTTTAGTTTATATTACACTCATGTAGGGGCAAAGAAATATTTGTTAATAACACTGAAAAAACGCCACAAAGGCCTGCAGCATTTTGAATAGTTTACAATTTTTTGTTACCTGTTTTTGAGACCCAATTCCACACCCCTCACAACCGAAGACAAATCGAACCGCTCAGTTGTGAGAGAATATAGAACGGTAAACATTTTTGCACAGATGTGAAATATTTTATTTTATTTAAATTTTATTTCAGATTTTTTCAAACACTTTATAAATCTATTTTTAAATTTTATTCCATATATTTTCAAAAACTTTATAAATAAATTTTTAAAATTATACATTGATGCTTAATTTTATTATATTATTTTTGATGGTTATCTTATACAATAATTTCCACTAAAAATATTGAGTAATTAAAGAGAATATACGTAAGAAAATGTTTGTATTCCAGATCTCTTTTGTCTTTCTTTGTAAGTTACATGAATTTTGATCAGCTGCTTGAACGCTTCATATTGTTTTGACAGTTCAAGAGGGAATTACTCATTGGTGCATACACTTTACAACTGCAGATACAATTTGAATACAAAGCTATTTTGATATTTCTTTCAATTGTATTTGTTGTTATTATGTGTAAGCAGCAACTCGGGCATGCTTCAAGCGAAAAATCAAAAGAGGACCTGATTGAATTTTTGTTTATGAGTTTTTTTCCTGCTTCAATAGAAGCGAAATCCTCCTGAGGCTTCACTTTTCAAAGCCAAAGTTCTGCAAAAAGGGTAACCTTTAAGCACAGTAGTTATTCACCTATTCAAATTACAATATAAATTGTAGTCAACAAACAAAATGAAGAATTCTATTCAATTAAATAAAATTACGCTTTTAGAGGAAACAATTTTATCTTTCTATCTACATATGACAGTGCAAAGCTTAAATTCCTCAGAGTTCTCAGAGTACTCAACTAAGCAAATAAATGAAAACACCTACAGATAGAGGAGAAAAGAATCAGGTGATCTATCATGTTCTACATTTCGTTCGTTGTTTCGTTCGTTGTTTCGTTCATCGTTCGTCTTTCGTTCGTTCGTTAATTATTCTGCCGCAGTCGGTATTTGAATTTAGTAGAAGGTTGTGCTCATATTGTGCATCTATAATCCTTTGTGATTTTTTTTATTTTTTTATTGGGTATGCAATATTGGTAATCGAATAAAAGATTTATTTTTATAAAATTTCTTTTATTTTATAGATGGACCTCGATACTGGCACCGCAACTTGAACTGAAATTAGCCAATTGGTGATATACATATTTAGAAATGTAAGTAAAAATATGCACTATTTTGTTAAATTTAATATTTATGGTGGAATTTAATTACTTTTTATATGTTAAATTGGTTTCTTTAAAACTTCTTAAGTTTCTGATTCATAATAGTAAAATGTGCTGCCGGCAAATGCTTTCGAATGTTTTTGCTATGATGTCATAATAAAACGGTAAATTTTTCTCTTTGCTTTCAGGTTAATGAGAAGGCATAACCAAACATTTAGCGAATTGCAGTACTTCCAAGTGAGTTACTTATTTGCTTAGGCAGTATTTTTATTTATGTTCTATTTCCTCCCACTATGTTCCTAGGAACTCGTAATACTCGGATGAACCTGCCATGTGATGCATCTTGAACGTCAATATTTATGAGTATATTCCGGAATAATGCTGCTGTTCAGACAGACACTCAAGTAAGTCGAACTTAACTATTGCATATTAACAAACGTTAAATATATGTTGGTCATTGGTGTGGTCCGAAATGCACCCAGACAGTAACGGGCAGCTGCATTATAAATTGAATTTATTTTCCTCAGTTGTGATTGTGGTGCGTGTCCAAATATAGGTGGTGCGTAGTCTATTTTCGACAATAATACAGCTTTTAGGACGTTTATGTTGCAATTTGGGTGTGCTTGGCTATTGTAACTGCTTATGCATTTAATTAGATTTAATCTATTATTGAGAGGTACTTTTAAATAATCAATATGTGAAGACCATCTACATATATCTATTGTTAAATATAATAACAAAGTATACGGATATTATTTACATTTTCTGTTTGTTTTTTTGATTAAATTGAACTAGCGATTAGATAGTCTCGGTATAGTAGGACGTCAATTGTTCCTTTTTGTGGTTTAAATGCTACTTGTTTTGGATTTATGAGCTTTTTCCTGGTAAGTAACCAATTGAGGCGTTTTGAAATGATATTTTCCAATGTCTTTGATGTGCAGGAAACTAGGGAAATAGGTCTGTATCCTTCAAATGAGTTTCCTTTTTATTGGGTTTCGGTAGTGGTGTAACAGTTACTGGTTTCCAAATTTGAGGATAATGCTGTTGTTGAAAATGTGGTTGAGAAGGTTGTGTTTGCCAGAGATAGGTAGGTTTTTTAGCATCTGGTAAGAGACTTTATCATAGCCTGGTGTAGTACCTTTTGCTGATGATAAAGCTGCGTTGATCTCAATTAGTGTTATTTCGTTTTCTCTCGATTTTGTTATTGTATCTATTGTGTATGATATGGTGTTGGAATTTGTATTAAAATTGGAATCATTTGAGTAATCGGACCACAATTTTGCAAAATGGTTGGCCATGTCGATTGGTTCATTTAAAACGGTACCATTAGGTAGAACGAGGGTGCTCCGTTTTCGATAACTTTCATTTCCATAAAGTCGGTGTACATTTTTCCACAGAATTCGAGTAGGAGTATTTGGATTGATGGTAGATGTGCAGTCTTGAAATGATTTCCTTTTTGCTCTCTTAGCTTCAAATTTAAATTTCGCATTCGATTTTCTGTAAAGTAACCTATTTTCTGGTGTTAGATTATTTTTTTGTTTAGCTTTTTGAAATTTAGACAATTCATCGTGCCACCAGTTGGAATATTTATGAAGAGTTTTTCCTAATGTCTTGCGGATGGATTCGTTAGCAGAAGCGATGATAGATTTTTGAAAGCGAGCAGCATCTTTACTATATTGCCAGTTATTTGCACGGTTTTTTTTACTGACCAGTTTTTGGAATCTACTCCGATCAGCTTTATCCATTATATATTTATAATTAGAGTTTCTATATTATATTGATCTAGTTTGGTTATTTGTAATGGACCAGATAATCGGAAAATGGTCGCTGCTGTGTAGTTGTGGTTGAATATGCCATGAAATTAAAGGGAGTAAATTTGCAGAACAAAATGAGAGGTCAATATTTGTGAAAGTGGAATGGGTGGATAGATGGGTTGGTGAGCCGTTGTTTAAAAGTGTTTAATTATTGTGGTGCATGAATTGTTCCATTTCTTTACCTCTGGAGTTTGTTTTATTGGACCCCAGATGGTATTGTGTGCATTAAAGTCGCCTAAGAGGATAAGTGGAGAGGAAATATTGTTAACAAGGAGTAAAATATCACTGCATGACGCTCTTATGTTTGGTGGCAAATAAATTGAGATTATTTTGTTAATTTAATTTCTGTTTGTATTTCAATGATTGTTCTGCAAAGATTGGTGGTGGTGCCAATTGGTGGTAATCTATGCATTTTTTTTATGAATATAGCTGTACCTCCTTTGGCTTACATTGTGTGGTAGTGTTGGTTATAATACTGTTGTATCCGTTTTGGTTTATTTGTGTGGTTGTGAGGTGAGTTTCTTGTATGGCTATAATGTGTGCTGAATGATGATAAACTAATATTTGGAGCTCATGTAAGTTATTGTAGTAGCCGTTTAAATTCCATTGCAGAATTTTTGGGACTATAACAATCAGAGATTATTGCTTAATATTATTATTAGTCTAATAAAAATAAAAGCATCAATGCATCTCTCTGTGACTAGACGAGGGGCTAGTGCTTCCAGATAAAATTGAATTATGGGGCGAGCTGAGGTGAATCTGAATCGCTTACATGTGTTTGAATTTTATCGTATATAATAAGTGCTGGTTTTAATATTGGGTTTGATATAGTTTTGGTGGTAGTTGAATCTGTGTTTTTCTTTTGGTTATGTGTGAGTGTTTGATCTAAAGTTGACTGATTACTGTGTTTCGCTATTGTATTGAACAAAGAGGATTAATCTACAAGAGCTTGCAATTCGCTCACCAAAAATGCACAGTTATAAAACCACGGTAAGTGTAGTAGGTATCCAACCATTTGTTCGATTCAAACCCACAGACTAAGTTCGTAGACGATTAATGCTATCGAGTTGTTGCTTCGGCTTCGAACCAATATGCGTTAGTCAAACATTTCATTCTTGTTGTTGTTGTCTGGTTGGTTGCTACTGGCATTTATTTCCAAATTTTAGCTTTGGTTTTTCTGAGTTTTGTTGATAATAAACAGAACCAATTGCAGGCATTGCTTAAATTGTTTTGGTATATATTTCAATTCATACATAAATACATACATTGTATGTATGAACTACGTTACAGGGAAAATTAATTCTCTTTGTATTGAATGATTGAAAGTTGTTTGTATTGAGTGGAGTTGGGAGAGTAGAGATCGGTTTCTTGTTAAAATTTGTTATTGTTTGTGAAGTTTAGGGTAGGGGGGATTCAGCCTTTGCTGAATTTGAAATTGTGGAAGAGAGAGGTTTTTGGAAAGAGAGACGAGACGTTTACATCTTTCTTCAATCGCTTTTTCTAGTGTTTCTACTGGAATTTCGTAATTTTGTGGTTTTGCATTTACAGTTTGTGCGGCATTTTGTTGTTGTTTTTATTTTTAGAAGTTCTTGCCTTTGCTTGATGCTTGGGCAGTTTCTGTTGTTTGCTCTGTGAGCATGTTTGCAGTTTATGCATTCGACCTTGGTGCATGGTGTTGGGTCATGGATTGCAGACGCGCACACTTCACACTTTGCTTCACTTTTGCAATATTTTTTGGTGTGTCCGAACTTCAGACAACTTTTACATTGCAGAGGAGCTTGAATGCATGCTTCTACTTTGTATTTAAGGCACCCTATATTTACCTCTTTTGGGAGTTCCTATTTATTGAATGATATAATGTGAAGAGAGATATTCACAGTTTTACCATCAATAAATTTTTTAATTTTTTGGCACTACTACATCTTGATTAATTAGTCCGTCAAGAATTTCTGTTTATTGCTCTACGGTCACCGATCCGTGCGTTATGCGGATGAGCCCCTCGGTCGGTTGGGCGGGTAAGAGAGGGTCCGTTGGAAATCGTACTGTTGTGTATACTAAGCTATTGTCGGGTAGGTTTTTCGAGAACTTTTGTATGGTGCCAATATTGCTTCTTGCTGTAAAATGTTTGCAATTTAATTCTTTAAAGTTTCAATGTTATCCTGGAAAGTGCTAGTTACATTTTCATTCAAGAAGTTTTTGTGTTGGAGAATTTTTCTCGTTTCAGCTGACGAACGCTCTTAATTCCTTCAACTTTAGCTGCTGGAAAGTGGAGTGTTTCATTCCATGCAGTCCCACTGTGCCGCCTTTAGACAGGTCTGTTCTATGTTGGGAGTTCTGTGCTCTGATCTTTGCCGCGATTCTGTGTGTTGATCCGATCACTTGTGATTTTGTAATAGAGAAGAGAATTCAACTTTAATGGCAACTTTCCACAAAACAAAGATGTCTAGGTGTATGTCCATGTATGGGGCTCATTCTTTATCCTTATTGGTGCTGGTCCTCTGAGCACTTGGCACTTGCAGTTTGCCTCTCAATTCAAAACTATAACACATTAGCACATACATATTAAAATCTGATCAAGACTTGATCCATGCATTATTACAACGAAATAAAAATGATTTTCTTTTAAATAATAAAATCGTGTAAAAGAGTTACTAACCGTTCAACGGACTTCCAAGAAAATCATGGTCACTGCAGCATAAAATGGCCTCGCAGACCAAGCCCGGGCAGGGTTTAAACCAGCGACCCCCGAGTGTTGGTCTCGGCGGCTAAAATTATAGAAATTTTAGCTTCATTTGTCTGTACAAAAACGGAAAAAATTACTCAATCTGATTTGATCCGATTGGAAATGAATTCAAATTAATTTCCTCTGCCAATGAATTCGTTTTCATTGTCGGCGTGGTAGGGGAATTTTATGGTTTTCTAAAGAAAACTGAATTTTTTTAAATGGATTGCATCTCTAAACGAAGCAGTTGGTTTTTATGCATGCGTGGTATGACCCCATTCCTCCTTGAAATAGTTTCTCATTTATATTTCTGCTAGGAGTTCAACTAAACCCATTTATTCTTCAATTTTTCTTTTCAATTTGCTTCCGAAAATCGTTCGAAGAAGACAGAAAATGAAGAAACCCAAATCAAGATTTAAAATATTCCCTTTCCCTGCGCTTGACCAATTTCAAAGCAGATCTTCAGCATAATGTTCTGTGGAGTATATTTGATTGATACAGGGAAGGTCTTTTCTGTGGAATCTACCTTCCAATAATGAGCAGTTTAGCCTGGATTTCTTTTCATTTGTGCATCTGCGCTTCTTGGTCTCGCAGTTTTATCATATTTTCAGTAGGTCCTGCAGCGTTATTGGATGGTTATTAGGCGAGATTTCACTGATGAGGAGTTCAATATAATTTATATTGTTACGTAAACTAATTTGATTACGGTTCGAATCGCGAGATTGTGTCCAGTCAAACAAAATTCCTAATTTTATACAAATATTTTTCAAAAAGTTAAAATCTAATTCAACTTTGCTTTTCAATTAATGCCCCCTTCGCTACTCCGTTCGTTTTCGGAATACCACTTCCGATTTTTCGGCCACAGCCCAAGGAATTAGCTAAGGAGGGTGTTTTATAAAAAAATCATCCAATCGGATCGAAACGTGCTTCTAATTAGGTTTCTTTGTACAATGTGTTTATTGTATAGCGATGGCATAGTCTGCTCAAAATTCTCCCCTCTTTCACATACGATTTCCCAGCTTCCCAGTCAGTATACCTGGTATACCGACTACTATACCAGGGGGTTCTTCAGGCATAAAGGAAGAACACACCAGAGCCCCACAGTTATTTTGTATATGAATGTAGGGCGCGCCATCTGTTGTTTGAAATGACAATGAAAATTGTATGGTAAATGGCTACAAACCACGGCACACCTACTAGGTACGAGGTAGTCGCAAGAGACATGTGCTCTTCTTTTTGTTTGTTCTGACGTTGCTCATTTTGATGGTCGACGTTTTTGTTTGTTTATTCCAGTTTTGGTTTGTTGATTTCACAAATGGATATGGGGCTTGATGTATGCATCGTATGATTTTGACAGCATGCGAGTGGCTGCGCCAGTGTCGCCATTTTCCTCCACAGCAGAAACGAAACATGGAAATGCAATGCAAGGCAGCGGCAGCAACAATTCTCTTTGAGTGGTCCATTACAATTATTTATTAAGTATTTATTAACTGCCAAATATCACTTAAGCTGATCTAATTACTGATTAAATATATTAGCATAAACCATAAATGAAATAAAATTTCATAAGCGGCAAATGAACACATTTGACCACAATGATATAAAGAATCTCCAGGGTATACAATTTGCAACATCCATTACTCAACAGTGTAGAATAAATAGAATATATAGAATTGGGGTAGGCCGGAGAACCTGCGTAGAAGAAGATCTCTAATCACTCAGGATAGTGATTCCCATTGTACGATAAGCCTGGTACTAGAAAGGGTAAGTTAGAGGATTTGTGAAAGGGTGTAGTGAAGGGATGTTACACATTTCAAGTACCGTTGAGTGCAAACAAAACCTTTCTTATAGCAAACTTATTAGATTCAGATGAAATTCAAAGTTATACTTGTTTGTTTTTATAGTATATAAATAAAAAGGGGGTAAATAAGTCAATCAGAGCGAATTCATATGCAATTGGTCTTTTGCTATTAGTTTGTTCCTTTTGGCCTAATTTTGACATCAATTCAGCTTAGGGTGGAGTATTCGCTGGCTTTTATTTAGTCAAGAATTGTCATGGGCGTAATTGCCTAATGTATAATCCGGCTTTAGTTTATATTACACTCATGTAGGGACAATGAAATATTTGTTAATAATAATAACACTGAAAAAACGCCACAAAGGCTTGCAGCATTTTGAATAGTTTACAATTTTTTGTTACCTGTTTTTGAGCCCCTATTCCACACCCCTCACAACCGAAGACAAATCGAACCGCTCAGTTGTGAGAGAAGATAGAATGGTAAACATTTTTGCACAGATGTGAAATATTTTATTTTATTTAAATTTTATTTCAGATTTTTTCAAACACTATAAATCTATTTTTAAATTTTATTTCATATATATTCAAAAACTTTATAAATAAATTTTTAAAATTATACATTGATGCAAATTTTATTATATTATTTTTGATTATCTTATCATGCAATAATTTCCCCTAAAAATATTGAGTAATTAAAGAGAATATACGTAAGAAAATGTTTGTATTCCAGATCTCTTTTGTCTCTCTTTTTAAGTTACATGAATTTTGATCAGCTGTTTGAACGCTTCATATTGTTTTGACAGTTCAAGAGGGAATTACTCATTGGTGCATACACTTTACAACTGCAGATACAATTTGAATACAAAGCTATTTTGATATTTCTTTCAATTGTATTTGTTGTTATTATGTGTAAGCAGCAACTCGGGCATGCTTCAAGCGAAAAATCAAAAGAGGACCTGATTGAATTTTTTTTTATGAGTTTTTTTCCTGCTTCAATAGAAGCGAAATCCTCCTGAGGCTTCACTTTTCAAAGCCAAAGTTCTGCAAAAAGGGTAACCTTTAAGCACAGTAGTTATTCACCTATTCAAATTACAATATAAATTGTAGTCAACAAACAAAATGAAGAATTCTATTCAATTAAATAAAATTACGCTTTTAGAGGAAACAATTTTATCTTTCTATCTACATATGACAGTGCAAAGCTTAAATTCCTCAGAGTTCTCAGAGTACTCAACTAAGCAAATAAATGAAAACACCTACAGATAGAGGAGAAAAGAATCAGGTGATCTATCATGTTCTACATTTCGTTCGTTGTTTCGTTCGTTGTTTCGTTCATCGTTCGTCTTTCGTTCGTTCGTTAATTATTCTGCCGCAGTCGGTATTTGAATTTAGTAGAAGGTTGTGCTCATATTGTGCATCTATAATCCTTTGTGATTTTTTTTATTTTTTTATTGGGTATGCAATATTGGTAATCGAATTAAAAGATTTATTTTTATAAAATTTCTTTTATTTTATAGATGGACCTCGATACTGGCACCGCAACTTGAACTGAAATTAGCCAATTGGTGATATACATATTTAGAAATGTAAGTAAAAATATGCACTATTTTGTTAAATTTAATATTTATGGTGGAATTTAATTACTTTTTATATGTTAAATTGGTTTCTTTAAAACTTCTTAAGTTTCTGATTCATAATAGTAAAATGTGCTGCCGGCAAATGCTTTCGAATGTTTTTGCTATGATGTCATAATAAAACGGTAAATTTTTCTCTTTGCTTTCAGGTTAATGAGAAGGCATAACCAAACATTTAGCGAATTGCAGTACTTCCAAGTGAGTTACTTATTTGCTTAGGCAGTATTTTTATTTATGTTCTATTTCCTCCCACTATGTTCCTAGGAACTCGTAATACTCGGATGAACCTGCCATGTGATGCATCTTGAACGTCAATATTTATGAGTATATTCCGGAATAATGCTGCTGTTCAGACAGACACTCAAGTAAGTCGAACTTAACTATTGCATATTAACAAACGTTAAATATATGTTGGTCATTGGTGTGGTCCGAAATGCACCCAGACAGTAACGGGCAGCTGCATTATAAATTGAATTTATTTTCCTCAGTTGTGATTGTGGTGCGTGTCCAAATATAGGTGGTGCGTAGTCTATTTTCGACAATAATACAGCTTTTAGGACGTTTATGTTGCAATTTGGGTGTGCTTGGCTATTGTAACTGCTTATGCATTTAATTAGATTTAATCTATTATTGAGAGGTACTTTTAAATAATCAATATGTGAAGACCATCTACATATATCTATTGTTAAATATAATAACAAAGTATACGGATATTATTTACATTTTCTGTTTGTTTTTTTGATTAAATTGAACTAGCGATTAGATAGTCTCGGTATAGTAGGACGTCAATTGTTCCTTTTTGTGGTTTAAATGCTACTTGTTTTGGATTTATGAGCTTTTTCCTGGTAAGTAACCAATTGAGGCGTTTTGAAATGATATTTTCCAATGTCTTTGATGTGCAGGAAACTAGGGAAATAGGTCTGTATCCTTCAAATGAGTTTCCTTTTTATTGGGTTTCGGTAGTGGTGTAACAGTTACTGGTTTCCAAATTTGAGGATAATGCTGTTGTTGAAAATGTGGTTGAGAAGGTTGTGTTTGCCAGAGATAGGTAGGTTTTTTAGCATCTGGTAAGAGACTTTATCATAGCCTGGTGTAGTACCTTTTGCTGATGATAAAGCTGCGTTGATCTCAATTAGTGTTATTTCGTTTTCTCTCGATTTTGTTATTGTATCTATTGTGTATGATATGGTGTTGGAATTTGTATTAAAATTGGAATCATTTGAGTAATCGGACCACAATTTTGCAAAATGGTTGGCCATGTCGATTGGTTCATTTAAAACGGTACCATTAGGTATAACGAGGGTGCTCCGTTTTCGATAACTTTCATTTCCATAAAGTCGGTGTACATTTTTCCACAGAATTCGAGTAGGAGTATTTGGATTGATGGTAGATGTGCAGTCTTGAAATGATTTCCTTTTTGCTCTCTTAGCTTCAAATTTAAATTTCGCATTCGATTTTCTGTAAAGTAACCTATTTTCTGGTGTTAGATTATTTTTTTGTTTAGCTTTTTGAAATTTAGACAATTCATCGTGCCACCAGTTGGAATATTTATGAAGAGTTTTTCCTAATGTCTTGCGGATGGATTCGTTAGCAGAAGCGATGATAGATTTTTGAAAGCGAGCAGCATCTTTACTATATTGCCAGTTATTTGCACGGTTTTTTTTACTGACCAGTTTTTGGAATCTACTCCGATCAGCTTTATCCATTATATATTTATAATTAGAGTTTCTATATTATATTGATCTAGTTTGGTTATTTGTAATGGACCAGATAATCGGAAAATGGTCGCTGCTGTGTAGTTGTGGTTGAATATGCCATGAAATTAAAGGGAGTAAATTTGCAGAACAAAATGAGAGGTCAATATTTGTGAAAGTGGAATGGGTGGATAGATGGGTTGGTGAGCCGTTGTTTAAAAGTGTTTAATTATTGTGGTGCATGAATTGTTCCATTTCTTTACCTCTGGAGTTTGTTTTATTGGACCCCAGATGGTATTGTGTGCATTAAAGTCGCCTAAGAGGATAAGTGGAGAGGAAATATTGTTAACAAGGAGTAAAATATCACTGCATGACGCTCTTATGTTTGGTGGCAAATAAATTGAGATTATTTTGTTAATTTAATTTCTGTTTGTATTTCAATGATTGTTCTGCAAAGATTGGTGGTGGTGCCAATTGGTGGTAATCTATGCATTTTTTTTATGAATATAGCTGTACCTCCTTTGGCTTACATTGTGTGGTAGTGTTGGTTATAATACTGTTGTATCCGTTTTGGTTTATTTGTGTGGTTGTGAGGTGAGTTTCTTGTATGGCTATAATGTGTGCTGAATGATGATAAACTAATATTTGGAGCTCATGTAAGTTATTGTAGTAGCCGTTTAAATTCCATTGCAGAATTTTTGGGACTATAACAATCAGAGATTATTGCTTAATATTATTATTAGTCTAATAAAAATAAAAGCATCAATGCATCTCTCTGTGACTAGACGAGGGGCTAGTGCTTCCAGATAAAATTGAATTATGGGGCGAGCTGAGGTGAATCTGAATCGCTTACATGTGTTTGAATTTTATCGTATATAATAAGTGCTGGTTTTAATATTGGGTTTGATATAGTTTTGGTGGTAGTTGAATCTATGTTTTTCTTTTGGTTATGTGTGAGTGTTTGATCTAAAGTTGACTGATTACTGTGTTTCGCTATTGTATTGAACAAAGAGGATTAATCTACAAGAGCTTGCAATTCGCTCACCAAAAATGCACAGTTATAAAACCACGGTAAGTGTAGTAGGTATCCAACCATTTGTTCGATTCAAACCCACAGACTAAGTTCGTAGACGATTAATGCTATCGAGTTGTTGCTTCGGCTTCGAACCAATATGCGTTAGTCAAACATTTCATTCTTGTTGTTGTTGTCTGGTTGGTTGCTACTGGCATTTATTTCCAAATTTTAGCTTTGGTTTTTCTGAGTTTTGTTGATAATAAACAGAACCAATTGCAGGCATTTCTTAAATTGTTTTGGTATATATTTCAATTCATACATAAATACATACATTGTATGTATGAACTACGTTACAGGGAAAATTAATTCTCTTTGTATTGAATGATTGAAAGTTGTTTGTATTGAGTGGAGTTGGGAGAGTAGAGATCGGTTTCTTGTTAAAATTTGTTATTGTTTGTGAAGTTTAGGGTAGGGGGGATTCAGCCTTTGCTGAATTTGAAATTGTGGAAGAGAGAGGTTTTTGGAAAGAGAGACGAGACGTTTACATCTTTCTTCAATCGCTTTTTCTAGTGTTTCTACTGGAATTTCGTAATTTTGTGGTTTTGCATTTACAGTTTGTGCGGCATTTTGTTGTTGTTTTTATTTTTAGAAGTTCTTGCCTTTGCTTGATGCTTGGGCAGTTTCTGTTGTTTGCTCTGTGAGCATGTTTGCAGTTTATGCATTCGACCTTGGTGCATGGTGTTGGGTCATGGATTGCAGACGCGCACACTTCACACTTTGCTTCACTTTTGCAATATTTTTTGGTGTGTCCGAACTTCAGACAACTTTTACATTGCAGAGGAGCTTGAATGCATGCTTCTACTTTGTATTTAAGGCACCCTATATTTACCTCTTTTGGGAGTTCCTATTTATTGAATGATATAATGTGAAGAGAGATATTCACAGTTTTACCATCAATAAATTTTTTAATTTTTTGGCACTACTACATCTTGATTAATTAGTCCGTCAAGAATTTCTGTTTATTGCTCTACGGTCACCGATCCGTGCGTTATGCGGATGAGCCCCTCGGTCGGTTGGGCGGGTAAGAGAGGGTCCGTTGGAAATCGTACTGTTGTGTATACTAAGCTATTGTCGGGTAGGTTTTTCGAGAACTTTTGTATGGTGCCAATATTGCTTCTTGCTGTAAAATGTTTGCAATTTAATTCTTTAAAGTTTCAATGTTATCCTGGAAAGTGCTAGTTACATTTTCATTCAAGAAGTTTTTGTGTTGGAGAATTTTTCTCGTTTCAGCTGACGAACGCTCTTAATTCCTTCAACTTTAGCTGCTGGAAAGTGGAGTGTTTCATTCCATGCAGTCCCACTGTGCCGCCTTTAGACAGGTCTGTTCTATGTTGGGAGTTCTGTGCTCTGATCTTTGCCGCGATTCTGTGTGTTGATCCGATCACTTGTGATTTTGTAATAGAGAAGAGAATTCAACTTTAATGGCAACTTTCCACAAAACAAAGATGTCTAGGTGTATGTCCATGTATGGGGCTCATTCTTTATCCTTATTGGTGCTGGTCCTCTGAAAACTTGGCACTTGCAGTTTGCCTCTCAATTCAAAACTATAACACATTAGCACATACATATTAAAATCTGATCAAGACTTGATCCATGCATTATTACAACGAAATAAAAATGATTTTCTTTTATATAATAAAATCGTGTAAAAGAGTTACTAACCGTTCAACGGACTTCCAAGAAAATCATGGTCACTGCAGCATAAAATGGCCTCGCAGACCAAGCCCGGGCAGGGTTTAAACCAGCGACCCCCGAGTGTTGGTCTCGGCGGCTAAAATTATAGAAATTTTAGCTTCATTTGTCTGTACAAAAACGGAAAAAATTACTCAATCTGATTTGATCCGATTGGAAATGAATTCAAATTAATTTCCTCTGCCAATGAATTCGTTTTCATTGTCGGCGTGGTAGGGGAATTTTATGGTTTTCTAAAGAAAACTGAATTTTTTTAAATGGATTGCATCTCTAAACGAAGCAGTTGGTTTTTATGCATGCGTGGTATGACCCCATTCCTCCATGAAATAGTTTCTCATTTATATTTCTGCTAGGAGTTCAACTAAACCCATTTATTCTTCAATTTTTCTTTTCAATTTGCTTCCGAAAATCGTTCGAAGAAGACAGAAAATGAAGAAACCCAAATCAAGATTTAAAATATTCCCTTTCCCTGCGCTTGACCAATTTCAAAGGAGATCTTCAGCATAATGTTCTGTGGAGTATATTTGATTGATACAGGGAAGGTCTTTTCTGTGGAATCTACCTTCCAATAATGAGCAGTTTAGCCTGGATTTCTTTTCATTTGTGCATCTGCGCTTCTTGGTCTCGCAGTTTTATCATATTTTCAGTAGGTCCTGCAGCGTTATTGGATGGTTATTAGGCGAGATTTCACTGATGAGGAGTTCAATATAATTTATATTGTTACGTAAACTAATTTGATTACGGTTCGAATCGCGAGATTGTGTCCAGTCAAACAAAATTCCTTATTTTATACAAATATTTTTCAAAAAGTTAAAATCTAATTCAACTTTGCTTTTCAATTAATGCCCCCTTCGCTACTCCGTTCGTTTTCGGAATACCACTTCCGATTTTTCGGCCACAGCCCAAGGAATTAGCTAAGGAGGGTGTTTTATAAAAAAATCATCCAATCGGATCGAAACGTGCTTCTAATTAGGTTTCTTTGTACAATGTGTTTATTGTATAGCGATGGCATAGTCTGCTCAAAATTCTCCCCTCTTTCACATACGATTTCCCAGCTTCCCAGTCAGTATACCTGGTATACCGACTACTATACCAGGGGGTTCTTCAGGCATAAAGGAAGAACACACCAGAGCCCCACAGTTATTTTGTATATGAATGTAGGGCGCGCCATCTGTTGTTTGAAATGACAATGAAAATTGTATGGTAAATGGCTACAAACCACGGCACACCTACTAGGTACGAGGTAGTCGCAAGAGACATGTGCTCTTCTTTTTGTTTGTTCTGACGTTGCTCATTTTGATGGTCGACGTTTTTGTTTGTTTATTCCAGTTTTGGTTTGTTGATTTCACAAATGGATATGGGGCTTGATGTATGCATCGTATGATTTTGACAGCATGCGAGTGGCTGCGCCAGTGTCGCCATTTTCCTCCACAGCAGAAACGAAACATGGAAATGCAATGCAAGGCAGCGGCAGCAACAATTCTCTTTGAGTGGTCCATTACAATTATTTATTAAGTATTTATTAACTGCCAAATATCACTTAAGCTGATCTAATTACTGATTAAATATATTAGCATAAACCATAAATGAAATAAAATTTCATAAGCGGCAAATGAACACATTTGACCACAATGATATAAAGAATCTCCAGGGTATACAATTTGCAACATCCATTACTCAACAGTGTAGAATAAATAGAATATATAGAATTGGGGTAGGCCGGAGAACCTGCGTAGAAGAAGATCTCTAATCACTCAGGATAGTGATTCCCATTGTACGATAAGCCTGGTACTAGAAAGGGTAAGTTAGAGGATTTGTGAAAGGGTAGTGAAGGGATGTTACACATTTCAAGTACCGTTGAGTGCAAACAAAACCTTTCTTATAGCAAACTTATTAGATTCAGATGAAATTCAAAGTTATACTTGTTTGTTTTTATAGTATATAAATAAAAAGGGGGTAAATAAGTCAATCAGAGCGAATTCATATGCAATTGGTCTTTTGCTATTAGTTTGTTCCTTTTGGCCTAATTTTGACATCAATTCAGCTTAGGGTGGAGTATTCGCTGGCTTTTATTTAGTCAAGAATTGTCATGGGCGTAATTGCCTAATGTATAATCCGGCTTTAGTTTATATTACACTCATGTAGGGACAATGAAATATTTGTTAATAATAATAACACTGAAAAAACGCCACAAAGGCTTGCAGCATTTTGAATAGTTTACAATTTTTTGTTACCTGTTTTTGAGCCCCTATTCCACACCCCTCACAACCGAAGACAAATCGAACCGCTCAGTTGTGAGAGAAGATAGAATGGTAAACATTTTTGCACAGATGTGAAATATTTTATTTTATTTAAATTTTATTTCAGATTTTTTCAAACACTTTATAAATCTATTTTTAAATTTTATTTCATATATTTTCAAAAACTTTATAAATAAATTTTTAAAATTATACATTGATGCAAATTTTATTATATTATTTTTGATTATCTTATCATGCAATAATTTCCCCTAAAAATATTGAGTAATTAAAGAGAATATACATAAGAAAATGTTTGTATTCCAGATCTCTTTTGTCTCTCTTTGTAAGTTACATGAATTTTGATCAGCTGTTTGAACGCTTCATATTGTTTTGACAGTTCAAGAGGGAATTACTCATTGGTGCATACACTTTACAACTGCAGATACAATTTGAATACAAAGCTATTTTGATATTTCTTTCAATTGTATTTGTTGTTATTATGTGTAAGCAGCAACTCGGGCATGCTTCAAGCGAAAAATCAAAAGAGGACCTGATTGAATTTTTTTTTATGAGTTTTTTTCCTGCTTCAATAGAAGCGAAATCCTCCTGAGGCTTCACTTTTCAAAGCCAAAGTTCTGCAAAAAGGGTAACCTTTAAGCACAGTAGTTATTCACCTATTCAAATTACAATATAAATTGTAGTCAACAAACAAAATGAAGAATTCTATTCAATTAAATAAAATTACGCTTTTAGAGGAAACAATTTTATCTTTCTATCTACATATGACAGTGCAAAGCTTAAATTCCTCAGAGTTCTCAGAGTACTCAACTAAGCAAATAAATGAAAACACCTACAGATAGAGGAGAAAAGAATCAGGTGATCTATCATGTTCTACATTTCGTTCGTTGTTTCGTTCGTTGTTTCGTTCATCGTTCGTCTTTCGTTCGTTCGTTAATTATTCTGCCGCAGTCGGTATTTGAATTTAGTAGAAGGTTGTGCTCATATTGTGCATCTATAATCCTTTGTGATTTTTTTATTTTTTTATTGGATATGCAATATTGGTAATCGAATTAAAAGATTTATTTTTATAAAATTTCTTTTATTTTATAGATGGACCTCGATACTGGCACCGCAACTTGAACTGAAATTAGCCAATTGGTGATATACATATTTAGAAATGTAAGTAAAAATATGCACTATTTTGTTAAATTTAATATTTATGGTGGAATTTAATTACTTTTTATATGTTAAATTGGTTTCTTTAAAACTTCTTAAGTTTCTGATTCATAATAGTAAAATGTGCTGCCGGCAAATGCTTTCGAATGTTTTTGCTATGATGTCATAATAAAACGGTAAATTTTTCTCTTTGCTTTCAGGTTAATGAGAAGGCATAACCAAACATTTAGCGAATTGCAGTACTTCCAAGTGAGTTACTTATTTGCTTAGGCAGTATTTTTATTTATGTTCTATTTCCTCCCACTATGTTCCTAGGAACTCGTAATACTCGGATGAACCTGCCATGTGATGCATCTTGAACGTCAATATTTATGAGTATATTCCGGAATAATGCTGCTGTTCAGACAGACACTCAAGTAAGTCGAACTTAACTATTGCATATTAACAAACGTTAAATATATGTTGGTCATTGGTGTGGTCCGAAATGCACCCAGACAGTAACGGGCAGCTGCATTATAAATTGAATTTATTTTCCTCAGTTGTGATTGTGGTGCGTGTCCAAATATAGGTGGTGCGTAGTCTATTTTCGACAATAATACAGCTTTTAGGACGTTTATGTTGCAATTTGGGTGTGCTTGGCTATTGTAACTGCTTATGCATTTAATTAGATTTAATCTATTATTGAGAGGTACTTTTAAATAATCAATATGTGAAGACCATCTACATATATCTATTGTTAAATATAATAACAAAGTATACGGATATTATTTACATTTTCTGTTTGTTTTTTTGATTAAATTGAACTAGCGATTAGATAGTCTCGGTATAGTAGGACGTCAATTGTTCCTTTTTGTGGTTTAAATGCTACTTGTTTTGGATTTATGAGCTTTTTCCTGGTAAGTAACCAATTGAGGCGTTTTGAAATGATATTTTCCAATGTCTTTGATGTGCAGGAAACTAGGGAAATAGGTCTGTATCCTTCAAATGAGTTTCCTTTTTATTGGGTTTCGGTAGTGGTGTAACAGTTACTGGTTTCCAAATTTGAGGATAATGCTGTTGTTGAAAATGTGGTTGAGAAGGTTGTGTTTGCCAGAGATAGGTAGGTTTTTTAGCATCTGGTAAGATCTTTATCATAGCCTGGTGTAGTACCTTTTGCTGATGATAAAGCTGCGTTGATCTCAATTAGTGTTATTTCGTTTTCTCTCGATTTTGTTATTGTATCTATTGTGTTATGGTATGGTGTTGGAATTTGTATTAAAATTGGAATCATTTGAGTAATCGGACCACAATTTTGCAAAATGGTTGGCCATGTCGATTGGTTCATTTAAAACGATACCATTAGGTAGAACGAGGGTGCTCCGTTTTCGATAACTTTCATTTCCATAAAGTCGGTGTACATTTTTCCACAGAATTCGAGTAGGAGTATTTGGATTGATGGTAGATGTGCAGTCTTGAAATGATTTCCTTTTTGCTCTCTTAGCTTCAAATTTAAATTTCGCATTCGATTTTCTGTAAAGTAACCTATTTTCTGGTGTTAGATTATTTTTAAAAATTGTCCAGCTTTTTTGTTTAGCTTTTTGAAATTTAGACAATTCATCGTGCCACCAGTTGGAATATTTATGAAGAGTTTTTCCTAATGTCTTGCGGATGGATTCGTTAGCAGAAGCGATGATAGATTTTTGAAAGCGAGCAGCATCTTTACTATATTGCCAGTTATTTGCGCGGTTTTTTTTACTGACCAGTTTTTGGAATCTACTCCGATCAGCTTTATCCATTATATATTTATAATTAGAGTTTCTATATTATATTGATCTAGTTTGGTTATTTGTAATGGACCAGATAATCGGAAAATGGTCGCTGCTGTGTAGTTGTGGTTGAATATGCCATGAAATTAAAGGGAGTAAATTTGCAGAACAAAATGAGAGGTCAATATTTGTGAAAGTGGAATGGGTGGATAGATGGGTTGGTGAGCCGTTGTTTAAAAGTGTTTAATTATTGTGGTGCATGAATTGTTCCATTTCTTTACCTCTGGAGTTTGTTTTATTGGACCCCAGATGGTATTGTGTGCATTAAAGTCCCCTAAGAGGATAAGTGGAGAGGAAATATTGTTAACAAGGAGTAAAATATCACTGCATGACGCTCTTATGTTTGGTGGCAAATAAATTGAGATTATTTTGTTAATTTAATTTCTGTTTGTATTTCAATGATTGTTCTGCAAAGATTGGAGGTGGTGCCAATTGGTGGTAATCTATGCATTTTTTTATGAATATAGCTGTACCTCCTTTGGCTTACATTGTGTGGTAGTGTTGGTTATAATACTGTTGTATCCGTTTTGGTTTATTTGTGTGGTTGTGAGGTGAGTTTCTTGTATGGCTATAATGTGTGCTGAATGATGATAAACTAATATTTGGAGCTCATGTAAGTTATTGTAGTAGCCGTTTAAATTCCATTGCAGAATTTTTGGGACTATAACAATCAGAGATTATTGCTTAATATTATTATTAGTCTAATAAAAATAAAAGCATCAATGCATCTCTCTGTGACTAGACGAGGGGCTAGTGCTTCCAGATAAAATTGAATTATGGGGCGAGCTGAGGTGAATCTGAATCGCTTACATGTGTTTGAATTTTATCGTATATAATAAGTGCTGGTTTTAATATTGGGTTTGATATAGTTTTGGTGGTAGTTGAATTTGTGTTTTTCTTTTGGTTATGTGTGAGTGTTTGATCTAAAGTTGACTGATTACTGTGTTTCGCTATTGTATTGAACAAAGAGGATTAATCTACAAGAGCTTGCAATTCGCTCACCAAAAATGCACAGTTATAAAACCACGGTAAGTGTAGTAGGTATCCAACCATTTGTTCGATTCAAACCCACAGACTAAGTTCGTAGACGATTAATGCTATCGAGTTGTTGCTTCGGCTTCGAACCAATATGCGTTAGTCAAACATTTCATTCTTGTTGTTGTTGTCTGGTTGGTTGCTACTGGCATTTATTTCCAAATTTTAGCTTTGGTTTTTCTGAGTTTTGTTGATAATAAACAGAACCAATTGCATGCATTGCTTAAATTGTTTTGGTATATATTTCAATTCATACATAAATACATACATTGTATGTATGAACTACGTTACAGGGAAAATTAATTCTCTTTGTATTGAATGATTGAAAGTTGTTTGTATTGAGTGGAGTTTAGGAGAGTAGAGATCGGTTTCTTGTTAAAATTTGTTATTGTTTGTGAAGTTTAGGGTAGGGGGGATTCAGCCTTTGCTGAATTTGAAATTGTGGAAGAGAGAGGTTTTTGGAAAGAGAGACGAGACGTTTACATCTTTCTTCAATCGCTTTTTCTAGTGTTTCTACTGGAATTTCGTAATTTTGTGGTTTTGCATTTACAGTTTGTGCGGCATTTTGTTGTTGTTTTTATTTTTAGAATTTCTTGCCTTTGCTTGATGCTTGGGCAGTTTCTGTTATTTGCTCTGTGAGCATGTTTGCAGTTTATGCATTCGACCTTGGTGCATGGTGTTGGGTCATGGATTGCAGACGCGCACACTTCACACTTTGCTTCACTTTTGCAATATTTTTTGGTGTGTCCGAACTTCAGACAACTTTTACATTGCAGAGGAGCTTGAATGCATGCTTCTACTTTGTATTTAAGGCACCCTATATTTACCTCTTTTGGGAGTTCCTATTTATTGAATGATATAATGTGAAGAGAGATATTCACAGTTTTACCATCAATAAATTTTTTAATTTTTTGGCACTACTACATCTTGATTAATTAGTCCGTCAAGAATTTCTGTTTATTGCTCTACGGTCACCGATCCGTGCGTTATGCGGATGAGCCCCTCGGTCGGTTGGGCGGGTAAGAGAGGGTCCGTTGGAAATCGTACTGTTGTGTATACTAAGCTATTGTCGGGTAGGTTTTTCGAGAACTTTTGTATGGTGCCAATATTGCTTCTTGCTGTAAAATGTTTGCAATTTAATTCTTTAAAGTTTCAATGTTATCCTGGAAAGTGCTAGTTACATTTTCATTCAAGAAGTTTTTGTGTTGGAGAATTTTTCTCGTTTCAGCTGACGAACGCTCTTAATTCCTTCAACTTTAGCTGCTGGAAAGTGGAGTGTTTCATTCCATGCAGTCCCACTGTGCCGCCTTTAGACAGGTCTGTTCTATGTTGGGAGTTCTGTGCTCTGATCTTTGCCGCGATTCTGTGTGTTGATCCGATCACTTGTGATTTTGTAATAGAGAAGAGAATTCAACTTTAATGGCAACTTTCCACAAAACAAAGATGTCTAGGTGTATGTCCATGTATGGGGCTCATTCTTTATCCTTATTGGTGCTGGTCCTCTGAAAACTTGGCACTTGCAGTTTGCCTCTCAATTCAAAACTATAACACATTAGCACATACATATTAAAATCTGATCAAGACTTGATCCATGCATTATTACAACGAAATAAAAATGATTTTCTTTTAAATAATAAAATCGTGTAAAAGAGTTACTAACCGTTCAACGGACTTCCAAGAAAATCATGGTCACTGCAGCATAAAATGGCCTCGCAGACCAAGCCCGGGCAGGGTTTAAACCAGCGACCCCCGAGTGTTGGTCTCGGCGGCTAAAATTATAGAAATTTTAGCTTCATTTGTCTGTACAAAAACGGAAAAAATTACTCAATCTGATTTGATCCGATTGGAAATGAATTCAAATTAATTTCCTCTGCCAATGAATTCGTTTTCATTGTCGGCGTGGTAGGGGAATTTTATGGTTTTCTAAAGAAAACTGAATTTTTTTAAATGGATTGCATCTCTAAACGAAGCAGTTGGTTTTTATGCATGCGTGGTATGACCCCATTCCTCCATGAAATAGTTTCTCATTTATATTTCTGCTAGGAGTTCAACTAAACCCATTTATTCTTCAATTTTTCTTTTCAATTTGCTTCCGAAAATCGTTCGAAGAAGACAGAAAATGAAGAAACCCAAATCAAGATTTAAAATATTCCCTTTCCCTGCGCTTGACCAATTTCAAAGGAGATCTTCAGCATAATGTTCTGTGGAGTATATTTGATTGATACAGGGAAGGTCTTTTCTGTGGAATCTACCTTCCAATAATGAGCAGTTTAGCCTGGATTTCTTTTCATTTGTGCATCTGCGCTTCTTGGTCTCGCAGTTTTATCATATTTTCAGTAGGTCCTGCAGCGTTATTGGATGGTTATTAGGCGAGATTTCACTGATGAGGAGTTCAATATAATTTATATTGTTACGTAAACTAATTTGATTACGGTTCGAATCGCGAGATTGTGTCCAGTCAAACAAAATTCCTTATTTTATACAAATATTTTTCAAAAAGTTAAAATCTAATTCAACTTTGCTTTTCAATTAATGCCCCCTTCGCTACTCCGTTCGTTTTCGGAATACCACTTCCGATTTTTCGGCCACAGCCCAAGGAATTAGCTAAGGAGGGTGTTTTATAAAAAAATCATCCAATCGGATCGAAACGTGCTTCTAATTAGGTTTCTTTGTACAATGTGTTTATTGTATAGCGATGGCATAGTCTGCTCAAAATTCTCCCCTCTTTCACATACGATTTCCCAGCTTCCCAGTCAGTATACCTGGTATACCGACTACTATACCAGGGGGTTCTTCAGGCATAAAGGAAGAACACACCAGAGCCCCACAGTTATTTTGTATATGAATGTAGGGCGCGCCATCTGTTGTTTGAAATGACAATGAAAATTGTATGGTAAATGGCTACAAACCACGGCACACCTACTAGGTACGAGGTAGTCGCAAGAGACATGTGCTCTTCTTTTTGTTTGTTCTGACGTTGCTCATTTTGATGGTCGACGTTTTTGTTTGTTTATTCCAGTTTTGGTTTGTTGATTTCACAAATGGATATGGGGCTTGATGTATGCATCGTATGATTTTGACAGCATGCGAGTGGCTGCGCCAGTGTCGCCATTTTCCTCCACAGCAGAAACGAAACATGGAAATGCAATGCAAGGCAGCGGCAGCAACAATTCTCTTTGAGTGGTCCATTACAATTATTTATTAAGTATTTATTAACTGCCAAATATCACTTAAGCTGATCTAATTACTGATTAAATATATTAGCATAAACCATAAATGAAATAAAATTTCATAAGCGGCAAATGAACACATTTGACCACAATGATATAAAGAATCCAGGGTATACAATTTGCAACATCCATTACTCAACAGTGTAGAATAAATAGAATATATAGAATTGGGGTAGGCCGGAGAACCTGCGTAGAAGAAGATCTCTAATCACTCAGGATAGTGATTCCCATTGTACGATAAGCCTGGTACTAGAAAGGGTAAGTTAGAGGATTTGTGAAAGGGTAGTGAAGGGATGTTACACATTTCAAGTACCGTTGAGTGCAAACAAAACCTTTCTTATAGCAAACTTATTAGATTCAGATGAAATTCAAAGTTATACTTGTTTGTTTTTATAGTATATAAATAAAAAGGGGGTAAATAAGTCAATCAGAGCGAATTCATATGCAATTGGTCTTTTGCTATTAGTTTGTTCCTTTTGGCCTAATTTTGACATCAATTCAGCTTAGGGTGGAGTATTCGCTGGCTTTTATTTAGTCAAGAATTGTCATGGGCGTAATTGCCTAATGTATAATCCGGCTTTAGTTTATATTACACTCATGTAGGGACAATGAAATATTTGTTAATAATAATAACACTGAAAAAACGCCACAAAGGCTTGCAGCATTTTGAATAGTTTACAATTTTTTGTTACCTGTTTTTGAGCCCCTATTCCACACCCCTCACAACCGAAGACAAATCGAACCGCTCAGTTGTGAGAGAAGATAGAATGGTAAACATTTTTGCACAGATGTGAAATATTTTATTTTATTTAAATTTTATTTCAGATTTTTTCAAACACTTTATAAATCTATTTTTAAATTTTATTTCATATATTTTCAAAAACTTTATAAATAAATTTTTAAAATTATACATTGATGCAAATTTTATTATATTATTTTTGATTATCTTATCATGCAATAATTTCCCCTAAAAATATTGAGTAATTAAAGAGAATATAAGAAAATGTTTGTATTCCAGATCTCTTTTGTCTCTCTTTGTAAGTTACATGAATTTTGATCAGCTGTTTGAACGCTTCATATTGTTTTGACAGTTCAAGAGGGAATTACTCATTGGTGCATACACTTTACAACTGCAGATACAATTTGAATACAAAGCTATTTTGATATTTCTTTCAATTGTATTTGTTGTTATTATGTGTAAGCAGCAACTCGGGCATGCTTCAAGCGAAAAATCAAAAGAGGACCTGATTGAATTTTTTTTTATGAGTTTTTTTCCTGCTTCAATAGAAGCGAAATCCTCCTGAGGCTTCACTTTTCAAAGCCAAAGTTCTGCAAAAAGGGTAACCTTTAAGCACAGTAGTTATTCACCTATTCAAATTACAATATAAATTGTAGTCAACAAACAAAATGAAGAATTCTATTCAATTAAATAAAATTACGCTTTTAGAGGAAACAATTTTATCTTTCTATCTACATATGACAGTGCAAAGCTTAAATTCCTCAGAGTTCTCAGAGTACTCAACTAAGCAAATAAATGAAAACACCTACAGATAGAGGAGAAAAGAATCAGGTGATCTATCATGTTCTACATTTCGTTCGTTGTTTCGTTCGTTGTTTCGTTCATCGTTCGTCTTTCGTTCGTTCGTTAATTATTCTGCCGCAGTCGGTATTTGAATTTAGTAGAAGGTTGTGCTTTGTGATTTTTTTTATTTTTTTATTGGGTATGCAATATTGGTAATCGAATTAAAAGATTTATTTTTATAAAATTTCTTTTATTTTATAGATGGACCTCGATACTGGCACCGCAACTTGAACTGAAATTAGCCAATTGGTGATATACATATTTAGAAATGTAAGTAAAAATATGCACTATTTTGTTAAATTTAATATTTATGGTGGAATTTAATTACTTTTTATATGTTAAATTGGTTTCTTTAAAACTTCTTAAGTTTCTGATTCATAATAGTAAAATGTGCTGCCGGCAAATGCTTTCGAATGTTTTTGCTATGATGTCATAATAAAACGGTAAATTTTTCTCTTTGCTTTCAGGTTAATGAGAAGGCATAACCAAACATTTAGCGAATTGCAGTACTTCCAAGTGAGTTACTTATTTGCTTAGGCAGTATTTTTATTTATGTTCTATTTCCTCCCACTATGTTCCTAGGAACTCGTAATACTCGGATGAACCTGCCATGTGATGCATCTTGAACGTCAATATTTATGAGTATATTCCGGAATAATGCTGCTGTTCAGACAGACACTCAAGTAAGTCGAACTTAACTATTGCATATTAACAAACGTTAAATATATGTTGGTCATTGGTGTGGTCCGAAATGCACCCAGACAGTAACGGGCAGCTGCATTATAAATTGAATTTATTTTCCTCAGTTGTGATTGTGGTGCGTGTCCAAATATAGGTGGTGCGTAGTCTATTTTCGACAATAATACAGCTTTTAGGACGTTTATGTTGCAATTTGGGTGTGCTTGGCTATTGTAACTGCTTATGCATTTAATTAGATTTAATCTATTATTGAGAGGTACTTTTAAATAATCAATATGTGAAGACCATCTACATATATCTATTGTTAAATATAATAACAAAGTATACGGATATTATTTACATTTTCTGTTTGTTTTTTTGATTAAATTGAACTAGCGATTAGATAGTCTCGGTATAGTAGGACGTCAATTGTTCCTTTTTGTGGTTTAAATGCTACTTGTTTTGGATTTATGAGCTTTTTCCTGGTAAGTAACCAATTGAGGCGTTTGCAGACGCGCACACTTCACACTTTGCTTCACTTTTGCAATATTTTTTGGTGTGTCCGAACTTCAGACAACTTTTACATTGCAGAGGAGCTTGAATGCATGCTTCTACTTTGTATTTAAGGCACCCTATATTTACCTCTTTTGGGAGTTCCTATTTATTGAATGATATAATGTGAAGAGAGATATTCACAGTTTTACCATCAATAAATTTTTTAATTTTTTGGCACTACTACATCTTGATTAATTAGTCCGTCAAGAATTTCTGTTTATTGCTCTACGGTCACCGATCCGTGCGTTATGCGGATGAGCCCCTCGGTCGGTTGGGCGGGTAAGAGAGGGTCCGTTGGAAATCGTACTGTTGTGTATACTAAGCTATTGTCGGGTAGGTTTTTCGAGAACTTTTGTATGGTGCCAATATTGCTTCTTGCTGTAAAATGTTTGCAATTTAATTCTTTAAAGTTTCAATGTTATCCTGGAAAGTGCTAGTTACATTTTCATTCAAGAAGTTTTTGTGTTGGAGAATTTTTCTCGTTTCAGCTGACGAACGCTCTTAATTCCTTCAACTTTAGCTGCTGGAAAGTGGAGTGTTTCATTCCATGCAGTCCCACTGTGCCGCCTTTAGACTCTGTTCTATGTTGGGAGTTCTGTGCTCTGATCTTTGCCGCGATTCTGTGTGTTGATCCGATCACTTGTGACTTTGTAATAGAGAAGAGAATTCAACTTTAATGGCAACTTTCCACAAAACAAAGATGTCTAGGTGTATGTCCATGTATGGGGCTCATTCTTTATCCTTATTGGTGCTGGTCCTCTGAGCACTTGGCACTTGCAGTTTGCCTCTCAATTCAAAACTATAACACATTAGCACATACATATTAAAATCTGATCAAGACTTGATCCATGCATTATTACAACGAAATAAAAATGATTTTCTTTTAAATAATAAAATCGTGTAAAAGAGTTACTAACCGTTCAACGGACTTCCAAGAAAATCATGGTCACTGCAGCATAAAATGGCCTCGCAGACCAAGCCCGGGCAGGGTTTAAACCAGCGACCCCCGAGTGTTGGTCTCGGCGGCTAAAATTATAGAAATTTTAGCTTCATTTGTCTGTACAAAAACGGAAAAAATTATTTTTTCTTCTGCCTTTACTCAATCTGATTTGATCCGATTGGAAATGAATTCAAATTAATTTCCTCTGCCAATGAATTCGTTTTCATTGTCGGCGTGGTAGGGGAATTTTATGGTTTTCTAAAGAAAACTGAATTTTTTTAAATGGATTGCATCTCTAAACGAAGCAGTTGGTTTTTATGCATGCGTGGTATGACCCCATTCCTCCATGAAATAGTTTCTCATTTATATTTCTGCTAGGAGTTCAACTAAACCCATTTATTCTTCAATTTTTCTTTTCAATTTGCTTCCGAAAATCGTTCGAAGAAGACAGAAAATGAAGAAACCCAAATCAAGATTTAAAATATTCCCTTTCCCTGCGCTTGACCAATTTCAAAGCAGATCTTCAGCATAATGTTCTGTGGAGTATATTTGATTGATACAGGGAAGGTCTTTTCTGTGGAATCTACCTTCCAATAATGAGCAGTTTAGCCTGGATTTCTTTTCATTTGTGCATCTGCGCTTCTTGGTCTCGCAGTTTTATCATATTTTCAGTAGGTCCTGCAGCGTTATTGGATGGTTATTAGGCGAGATTTCACTGATGAGGAGTTCAATATAATTTATATTGTTACGTAAACTAATTTGATTACGGTTCGAATCGCGAGATTGTGTCCAGTCAAACAAAATTCCTAATTTTATACAAATATTTTTCAAAAAGTTAAAATCTAATTCAACTTTGCTTTTCAATTAATGCCCCCTTCACTACTCCGTTCGTTTTCGGAATACCACTTCCGATTTTTCGGCCACAGCCCAAGGAATTAGCTAAGGAGGGTGTTTTATAAAAAAATCATCCAATCGGATCGAAACGTGCTTCTAATTAGGTTTCTTTGTACAATGTGTTTATTGTATAGCGATGGCATAGTCTGCTCAAAATTCTCCCCTCTTTCACATACGATTTCCCAGCTTCCCAGTCAGTATACCTGGTATACCGACTACTATACCAGGGGGTTCTTCAGGCATAAAGGAAGAACACACCAGAGCCCCACAGTTATTTTGTATATGAATGTAGGGCGCGCCATCTGTTGTTTGAAATGACAATGAAAATTGTATGGTAAATGGCTACAAACCACGGCACACCTACTAGGTACGAGGTAGTCGCAAGAGACATGTGCTCTTCTTTTTGTTTGTTCTGACGTTGCTCATTTTGATGGTCGACGTTTTTGTTTGTTTATTCCAGTTTTGGTTTGTTGATTTCACAAATGGATATGGGGCTTGATGTATGCATCGTATGATTTTGACAGCATGCGAGTGGCTGCGCCAGTGTCGCCATTTTCCTCCACAGCAGAAACGAAACATGGAAATGCAATGCAAGGCAGCGGCAGCAACAATTCTCTTTGAGTGGTCCATTACAATTATTTATTAAGTATTTATTAACTGCCAAATATCACTTAAGCTGATCTAATTACTGATTAAATATATTAGCATAAACCATAAATGAAATAAAATTTCATAAGCGGCAAATGAACACATTTGACCACAATGATATAAAGAATCTCCAGGGTATACAATTTGCAACATCCATTACTCAACAGTGTAGAATAAATAGAATATATAGAATTGGGGTAGGCCGGAGAACCTGCGTAGAAGAAGATCTCTAATCACTCAGGATAGTGATTCCCATTGTACGATAAGCCTGGTACTAGAAAGGGTAAGTTAGAGGATTTGTGAAAGGGTAGTGAAGGGATGTTACACATTTCAAGTACCGTTGAGTGCAAACAAAACCTTTCTTATAGCAAACTTATTAGATTCAGATGAAATTCAAAGTTATACTTGTTTGTTTTTATAGTATATAAATAAAAAGGGGGTAAATAAGTCAATCAGAGCGAATTCATATGCAATTGGTCTTTTGCTATTAGTTTGTTCCTTTTGGCCTAATTTTGACATCAATTCAGCTTAGGGTGGAGTATTCGCTGGCTTTTATTTAGTCAAGAATTGTCATGGGCGTAATTGCCTAATGTATAATCCGGCTTTAGTTTATATTACACTCATGTAGGGACAATGAAATATTTGTTAATAATAATAACACTGAAAAAACGCCACAAAGGCTTGCAGCATTTTGAATAGTTTACAATTTTTTGTTACCTGTTTTTGAGCCCCTATTCCACACCCCTCACAACCGAAGACAAATCGAACCGCTCAGTTGTGAGAGAAGATAGAATGGTAAACATTTTTGCACAGATGTGAAATATTTTATTTTATTTAAATTTTATTTCAGATTTTTTCAAACACTTTATAAATCTATTTTTAAATTTTATTTCATATATTTTCAAAAACTTTATAAATAAATTTTTAAAATTATACATTGATGCAAATTTTATTATATTATTTTTGATTATCTTATCATGCAATAATTTCCCCTAAAAATATTGAGTAATTAAAGAGAATATACATAAGAAAATGTTTGTATTCCAGATCTCTTTTGTCTCTCTTTGTAAGTTACATGAATTTTGATCAGCTGTTTGAACGCTTCATATTGTTTTGACAGTTCAAGAGGGAATTACTCATTGGTGCATACACTTTACAACTGCAGATACAATTTGAATACAAAGCTATTTTGATATTTCTTTCAATTGTATTTGTTGTTATTATGTGTAAGCAGCAACTCGGGCATGCTTCAAGCGAAAAATCAAAAGAGGACCTGATTGAATTTTTTTTTATGAGTTTTTTTCCTGCTTCAATAGAAGCGAAATCCTCCTGAGGCTTCACTTTTCAAAGCCAAAGTTCTGCAAAAAGGGTAACCTTTAAGCACAGTAGTTATTCACCTATTCAAATTACAATATAAATTGTAGTCAACAAACAAAATGAAGAATTCTATTCAATTAAATAAAATTACGCTTTTAGAGGAAACAATTTTATCTTTCTATCTACATATGACAGTGCAAAGCTTAAATTCCTCAGAGTTCTCAGAGTACTCAACTAAGCAAATAAATGAAAACACCTACAGATAGAGGAGAAAAGAATCAGGTGATCTATCATGTTCTACATTTCGTTCGTTGTTTCGTTCGTTGTTTCGTTCATCGTTCGTCTTTCGTTCGTTCGTTAATTATTCTGCCGCAGTCGGTATTTGAATTTAGTAGAAGGTTGTGCTCATATTGTGCATCTATAATCCTTTGTGATTTTTTTATTTTTTTTATTGGATATGCAATATTGGTAATCGAATTAAAAGATTTATTTTTATAAAATTTCTTTTATTTTATAGATGGACCTCGATACTGGCACCGCAACTTGAACTGAAATTAGCCAATTGGTGATATACATATTTAGAAATGTAAGTAAAAATATGCACTATTTTGTTAAATTTAATATTTATGGTGGAATTTAATTACTTTTTATATGTTAAATTGGTTTCTTTAAAACTTCTTAAGTTTCTGATTCATAATAGTAAAATGTGCTGCCGGCAAATGCTTTCGAATGTTTTTGCTATGATGTCATAATAAAACGGTAAATTTTTCTCTTTGCTTTCAGGTTAATGAGAAGGCATAACCAAACATTTAGCGAATTGCAGTACTTCCAAGTGAGTTACTTATTTGCTTAGGCAGTATTTTTATTTATGTTCTATTTCCTCCCACTATGTTCCTAGGAACTCGTAATACTCGGATGAACCTGCCATGTGATGCATCTTGAACGTCAATATTTATGAGTATATTCCGGAATAATGCTGCTGTTCAGACAGACACTCAAGTAAGTCGAACTTAACTATTGCATATTAACAAACGTTAAATATATGTTGGTCATTGGTGTGGTCCGAAATGCACCCAGACAGTAACGGGCAGCTGCATTATAAATTGAATTTATTTTCCTCAGTTGTGATTGTGGTGCGTGTCCAAATATAGGTGGTGCGTAGTCTATTTTCGACAATAATACAGCTTTTAGGACGTTTATGTTGCAATTTGGGTGTGCTTGGCTATTGTAACTGCTTATGCATTTAATTAGATTTAATCTATTATTGAGAGGTACTTTTAAATAATCAATATGTGAAGACCATCTACATATATCTATTGTTAAATATAATAACAAAGTATACGGATATTATTTACATTTTCTGTTTGTTTTTTTGATTAAATTGAACTAGCGATTAGATAGTCTCGGTATAGTAGGACGTCAATTGTTCCTTTTTGTGGTTTAAATGCTACTTGTTTTGGATTTATGAGCTTTTTCCTGGTAAGTAACCAATTGAGGCGTTTGCAGACGCGCACACTTCACACTTTGCTTCACTTTTGCAATATTTTTTGGTGTGTCCGAACTTCAGACAACTTTTACATTGCAGAGGAGCTTGAATGCATGCTTCTACTTTGTATTTAAGGCACCCTATATTTACCTCTTTTGGGAGTTCCTATTTATTGAATGATATAATGTGAAGAGAGATATTCACAGTTTTACCATCAATAAATTTTTTAATTTTTTGGCACTACTACATCTTGATTAATTAGTTCGTCAAGAATTTCTGTTTATTGCTCTACGGTCACCGATCCGTGCGTTATGCGGATGAGCCCCTCGGTCGGTTGGGCGGGTAAGAGAGGGTCCGTTGGAAATCGTACTGTTGTGTATACTAAGCTATTGTCGGGTAGGTTTTTCGAGAACTTTTGTATGGTGCCAATATTGCTTCTTGCTGTAAAATGTTTGCAATTTAATTCTTTAAAGTTTCAATGTTATCCTGGAAAGTGCTAGTTACATTTTCATTCAAGAAGTTTTTGTGTTGGAGAATTTTTCTCGTTTCAGCTGACGAACGCTCTTAATTCCTTCAACTTTAGCTGCTGGAAAGTGGAGTGTTCCATTCCATGCAGTCCCACTGTGCCGCCTTTAGACTCTGTTCTATGTTGGGAGTTCTGTGCTCTGATCTTTGCCGCGATTCTGTGTGTTGATCCGATCACTTGTGACTTTGTAATAGAGAAGAGAATTCAACTTTAATGGCAACTTTCCACAAAACAAAGATGTCTAGGTGTATGTCCATGTATGGGGCTCATTCTTTATCCTTATTGGTGCTGGTCCTCTGAGCACTTGGCACTTGCAGTTTGCCTCTCAATTCAAAACTATAACACATTAGCACATACATATTAAAATCTGATCAAGACTTGATCCATGCATTATTACAACGAAATAAAAATGATTTTCTTTTAAATAATAAAATCGTGTAAAAGAGTTACTAACCGTTCAACGGACTTCCAAGAAAATCATGGTCACTGCAGCATAAAATGGCCTCGCAGACCAAGCCCGGGCAGGGTTTAAACCAGCGACCCCCGAGTGTTGGTCTCGGCGGCTAAAATTATAGAAATTTTAGCTTCATTTGTCTGTACAAAAACGGAAAAAATTATTTTTTCTTCTGCCTTTACTCAATCTGATTTGATCCGATTGGAAATGAATTCAAATTAATTTCCTCTGCCAATGAATTCGTTTTCATTGTCGGCGTGGTAGGGGAATTTTATGGTTTTCTAAAGAAAACTGAATTTTTTTAAATGGATTGCATCTCTAAACGAAGCAGTTGGTTTTTATGCATGCGTGGTATGACCCCATTCCTCCATGAAATAGTTTCTCATTTATATTTCTGCTAGGAGTTCAACTAAACCCATTTATTCTTCAATTTTTCTTTTCAATTTGCTTCCGAAAATCGTTCGAAGAAGACAGAAAATGAAGAAACCCAAATCAAGATTTAAAATATTCCCTTTCCCTGCGCTTGACCAATTTCAAAGGAGATCTTCAGCATAATGTTCTGTGGAGTATATTTGATTGATACAGGGAAGGTCTTTTCTGTGGAATCTACCTTCCAATAATGAGCAGTTTAGCCTGGATTTATTTTCATTTGTGCATCTGCGCTTCTTGGTCTCGCAGTTTTTTCATATTTTCAGTAGGTCCTGCAGCGTTATTGGATGGTTATTAGGCGAGATTTCACTGATGAGGAGTTCAATATAATTTATATTGTTACGTAAACTAATTTGATTACGGTTCGAATCGCGAGATTGTGTCCAGTCAAACAAAATTCCTTATTTTATACAAATATTTTTCAAAAAGTTAAAATCTAATTCAACTTTGCTTTTCAATTAATGCCCCCTTCACTACTCCGTTCGTTTTCGGAATACCACTTCCGATTTTTCGGCCACAGCCCAAGGAATTAGCTAAGGAGGGTGTTTTATAAAAAAATCATCCAATCGGATCGAAACGTGCTTCTAATTAGGTTTCTTTGTACAATGTGTTTATTGTATAGCGATGGCATAGTCTGCTCAAAATTCTCCCCTCTTTCACATACGATTTCCCAGCTTCCCAGTCAGTATACCTGGTATACCGACTACTATACCAGGGGGTTCTTCAGGCATAAAGGAAGAACACACCAGAGCCCCACAGTTATTTTGTATATGAATGTAGGGCGCGCCATCTGTTGTTTGAAATGACAATGAAAATTGTATGGTAAATGGCTACAAACCACGGCACACCTACTAGGTACGAGGTAGTCGCAAGAGACATGTGCTCTTCTTTTTGTTTGTTCTGACGTTGCTCATTTTGATGGTCGACGTTTTTGTTTGTTTATTCCAGTTTTGGTTTGTTGATTTCACAAATGGATATGGGGCTTGATGTATGCATCGTATGATTTTGACAGCATGCGAGTGGCTGCGCCAGTGTCGCCATTTTCCTCCACAGCAGAAACGAAACATGGAAATGCAATGCAAGGCAGCGGCAGCAACAATTCTCTTTGAGTGGTCCATTACAATTATTTATTAAGTATTTATTAACTGCCAAATATCACTTAAGCTGATCTAATTACTGATTAAATATATTAGCATAAACCATAAATGAAATAAAATTTCATAAGCGGCAAATGAACACATTTGACCACAATGATATAAAGAATCCAGGGTATACAATTTGCAACATCCATTACTCAACAGTGTAGAATAAATAGAATATATAGAATTGGGGTAGGCCGGAGAACCTGCGTAGAAGAAGATCTCTAATCACTCAGGATAGTGATTCCCATTGTACGATAAGCCTGGTACTAGAAAGGGTAAGTTAGAGGATTTGTGAAAGGGTAGTGAAGGGATGTTACACATTTCAAGTACCGTTGAGTGCAAACAAAACCTTTCTTATAGCAAACTTATTAGATTCAGATGAAATTCAAAGTTATACTTGTTTGTTTTTATAGTATATAAATAAAAAGGGGGTAAATAAGTCAATCAGAGCGAATTCATATGCAATTGGTCTTTTGCTATTAGTTTGTTCCTTTTGGCCTAATTTTGACATCAATTCAGCTTAGGGTGGAGTATTCGCTGGCTTTTATTTAGTCAAGAATTGTCATGGGCGTAATTGCCTAATGTATAATCCGGCTTTAGTTTATATTACACTCATGTAGGGACAATGAAATATTTGTTAATAATAATAACACTGAAAAAACGCCACAAAGGCTTGCAGCATTTTGAATAGTTTACAATTTTTTGTTACCTGTTTTTGAGCCCCTATTCCACACCCCTCACAACCGAAGACAAATCGAACCGCTCAGTTGTGAGAGAAGATAGAATGGTAAACATTTTTGCACAGATGTGAAATATTTTATTTTATTTAAATTTTATTTCAGATTTTTTCAAACACTTTATAAATCTATTTTTAAATTTTATTTCATATATTTTCAAAAACTTTATAAATAAATTTTTAAAATTATACATTGATGCAAATTTTATTATATTATTTTTGATTATCTTATCATGCAATAATTTCCCCTAAAAATATTGAGTAATTAAAGAGAATATACATAAGAAAATGTTTGTATTCCAGATCTCTTTTGTCTCTCTTTGTAAGTTACATGAATTTTGATCAGCTGTTTGAACGCTTCATATTGTTTTGACAGTTCAAGAGGGAATTACTCATTGGTGCATACACTTTACAACTGCAGATACAATTTGAATACAAAGCTATTTTGATATTTCTTTCAATTGTATTTGTTGTTATTATGTGTAAGCAGCAACTCGGGCATGCTTCAAGCGAAAAATCAAAAGAGGACCTGATTGAATTTTTTTTTATGAGTTTTTTTCCTGCTTCAATAGAAGCGAAATCCTCCTGAGGCTTCACTTTTCAAAGCCAAAGTTCTGCAAAAAGGGTAACCTTTAAGCACAGTAGTTATTCACCTATTCAAATTACAATATAAATTGTAGTCAACAAACAAAATGAAGAATTCTATTCAATTAAATAAAATTACGCTTTTAGAGGAAACAATTTTATCTTTCTATCTACATATGACAGTGCAAAGCTTAAATTCCTCAGAGTTCTCAGAGTACTCAACTAAGCAAATAAATGAAAACACCTACAGATAGAGGAGAAAAGAATCAGGTGATCTATCATGTTCTACATTTCGTTCGTTGTTTCGTTCGTTGTTTCGTTCATCGTTCGTCTTTCGTTCGTTCGTTAATTATTCTGCCGCAGTCGGTATTTGAATTTAGTAGAAGGTTGTGCTCATATTGTGCATCTATAATCCTTTGTGATTTTTTTATTTTTTTTATTGGATATGCAATATTGGTAATCGAATTAAAAGATTTATTTTTATAAAATTTCTTTTATTTTATAGATGGACCTCGATACTGGCACCGCAACTTGAACTGAAATTAGCCAATTGGTGATATACATATTTAGAAATGTAAGTAAAAATATGCACTATTTTGTTAAATTTAATATTTATGGTGGAATTTAATTACTTTTTATATGTTAAATTGGTTTCTTTAAAACTTCTTAAGTTTCTGATTCATAATAGTAAAATGTGCTGCCGGCAAATGCTTTCGAATGTTTTTGCTATGATGTCATAATAAAACGGTAAATTTTTCTCTTTGCTTTCAGGTTAATGAGAAGGCATAACCAAACATTTAGCGAATTGCAGTACTTCCAAGTGAGTTACTTATTTGCTTAGGCAGTATTTTTATTTATGTTCTATTTCCTCCCACTATGTTCCTAGGAACTCGTAATACTCGGATGAACCTGCCATGTGATGCATCTTGAACGTCAATATTTATGAGTATATTCCGGAATAATGCTGCTGTTCAGACAGACACTCAAGTAAGTCGAACTTAACTATTGCATATTAACAAACGTTAAATATATGTTGGTCATTGGTGTGGTCCGAAATGCACCCAGACAGTAACGGGCAGCTGCATTATAAATTGAATTTATTTTCCTCAGTTGTGATTGTGGTGCGTGTCCAAATATAGGTGGTGCGTAGTCTATTTTCGACAATAATACAGCTTTTAGGACGTTTATGTTGCAATTTGGGTGTGCTTGGCTATTGTAACTGCTTATGCATTTAATTAGATTTAATCTATTATTGAGAGGTACTTTTAAATAATCAATATGTGAAGACCATCTACATATATCTATTGTTAAATATAATAACAAAGTATACGGATATTATTTACATTTTCTGTTTGTTTTTTTGATTAAATTGAACTAGCGATTAGATAGTCTCGGTATAGTAGGACGTCAATTGTTCCTTTTTGTGGTTTAAATGCTACTTGTTTTGGATTTATGAGCTTTTTCCTGGTAAGTAACCAATTGAGGCGTTTGCAGACGCGCACACTTCACACTTTGCTTCACTTTTGCAATATTTTTTGGTGTGTCCGAACTTCAGACAACTTTTACATTGCAGAGGAGCTTGAATGCATGCTTCTACTTTGTATTTAAGGCACCCTATATTTACCTCTTTTGGGAGTTCCTATTTATTGAATGATATAATGTGAAGAGAGATATTCACAGTTTTACCATCAATAAATTTTTTAATTTTTTGGCACTACTACATCTTGATTAATTAGTCCGTCAAGAATTTCTGTTTATTGCTCTACGGTCACCGATCCGTGCGTTATGCGGATGAGCCCCTCGGTCGGTTGGGCGGGTAAGAGAGGGTCCGTTGGAAATCGTACTGTTGTGTATACTAAGCTATTGTCGGGTAGGTTTTTCGAGAACTTTTGTATGGTGCCAATATTGCTTCTTGCTGTAAAATGTTTGCAATTTAATTCTTTAAAGTTTCAATGTTATCCTGGAAAGTGCTAGTTACATTTTCATTCAAGAAGTTTTTGTGTTGGAGAATTTTTCTCGTTTCAGCTGACGAACGCTCTTAATTCCTTCAACTTTAGCTGCTGGAAAGTGGAGTGTTTCATTCCATGCAGTCCCACTGTGCCGCCTTTAGACTCTGTTCTATGTTGGGAGTTCTGTGCTCTGATCTTTGCCGCGATTCTGTGTGTTGATCCGATCACTTGTGACTTTGTAATAGAGAAGAGAATTCAACTTTAATGGCAACTTTCCACAAAACAAAGATGTCTAGGTGTATGTCCATGTATGGGGCTCATTCTTTATCCTTATTGGTGCTGGTCCTCTGAGCACTTGGCACTTGCAGTTTGCCTCTCAATTCAAAACTATAACACATTAGCACATACATATTAAAATCTGATCAAGACTTGATCCATGCATTATTACAACGAAATAAAAATGATTTTCTTTTAAATAATAAAATCGTGTAAAAGAGTTACTAACCGTTCAACGGACTTCCAAGAAAATCATGGTCACTGCAGCATAAAATGGCCTCGCAGACCAAGCCCGGGCAGGGTTTAAACCAGCGACCCCCGAGTGTTGGTCTCGGCGGCTAAAATTATAGAAATTTTAGCTTCATTTGTCTGTACAAAAACGGAAAAAATTATTTTTTCTTCTGCCTTTACTCAATCTGATTTGATCCGATTGGAAATGAATTCAAATTAATTTCCTCTGCCAATGAATTCGTTTTCATTGTCGGCGTGGTAGGGGAATTTTATGGTTTTCTAAAGAAAACTGAATTTTTTTAAATGGATTGCATCTCTAAACGAAGCAGTTGGTTTTTATGCATGCGTGGTATGACCCCATTCCTCCATGAAATAGTTTCTCATTTATATTTCTGCTAGGAGTTCAACTAAACCCATTTATTCTTCAATTTTTCTTTTCAATTTGCTTCCGAAAATCGTTCGAAGAAGACAGAAAATGAAGAAACCCAAATCAAGATTTAAAATATTCCCTTTCTCTGCGCTTGACCAATTTCAAAGGAGATCTTCAGCATAATGTTCTGTGGAGTATATTTGATTGATACAGGGAAGGTCTTTTCTGTGGAATCTACCTTCCAATAATGAGCAGTTTAGCCTGGATTTATTTTCATTTGTGCATCTGCGCTTCTTGGTCTCGCAGTTTTTTCATATTTTCAGTAGGTCCTGCAGCGTTATTGGATGGTTATTAGGCGAGATTTCACTGATGAGGAGTTCAATATAATTTATATTGTTACGTAAACTAATTTGATTACGGTTCGAATCGCGAGATTGTGTCCAGTCAAACAAAATTCCTTATTTTATACAAATATTTTTCAAAAAGTTAAAATCTAATTCAACTTTGCTTTTCAATTAATGCCCCCTTCACTACTCCGTTCGTTTTCGGAATACCACTTCCGATTTTTCGGCCACAGCCCAAGGAATTAGCTAAGGAGGGTGTTTTATAAAAAAATCATCCAATCGGATCGAAACGTGCTTCTAATTAGGTTTCTTTGTACAATGTGTTTATTGTATAGCGATGGCATAGTCTGCTCAAAATTCTCCCCTCTTTCACATACGATTTCCCAGCTTCCCAGTCAGTATACCTGGTATACCGACTACTATACCAGGGGGTTCTTCAGGCATAAAGGAAGAACACACCAGAGCCCCACAGTTATTTTGTATATGAATGTAGGGCGCGCCATCTGTTGTTTGAAATGACAATGAAAATTGTATGGTAAATGGCTACAAACCACGGCACACCTACTAGGTACGAGGTAGTCGCAAGAGACATGTGCTCTTCTTTTTGTTTGTTCTGACGTTGCTCATTTTGATGGTCGACGTTTTTGTTTGTTTATTCCAGTTTTGGTTTGTTGATTTCACAAATGGATATGGGGCTTGATGTATGCATCGTATGATTTTGACAGCATGCGAGTGGCTGCGCCAGTGTCGCCATTTTCCTCCACAGCAGAAACGAAACATGGAAATGCAATGCAAGGCAGCGGCAGCAACAATTCTCTTTGAGTGGTCCATTACAATTATTTATTAAGTATTTATTAACTGCCAAATATCACTTTAAGCTGATCTAATTACTGATTAAATATATTAGCATAAACCATAAATGAAATAAAATTTCATAAGCGGCAAATGAACACATTTGACCACAATGATATAAAGAATCCAGGGGTATACAATTTTGCAACATCCATTACTCAACAGTGTAGAATAAATAGAATATATAGAATTGGGGGTAGGCCGGAGAACCTGCGTAGAAGAAGATCTCTAATCACTCAGGATAGTGATTCCCATTGTACGATAAGCCTGGTACTAGAAAGGGTAAGTTAGAGGATTTGTGAAAGGGTAGTGAAGGGATGTTACACATTTCAAGTACCGTTGAGTGCAAACAAAACCTTTCTTATAGCAAACTTATTAGATTCAGATGAAATTCAAAGTTATACTTGTTTGTTTTTATAGTATATAAATAAAAAGGGGGGTAAATAAGTCAATCAGAGCGAATTCATATGCAATTGGTCTTTTGCTATTAGTTTGTTCCTTTTGGCCTAATTTTGACATCAATTCAGCTTAGGGTGGAGTATTCGCTGGCTTTTATTTAGTCAAGAATTGTCATGGGCGTAATTGCCTAATGTATAATCCGGCTTTAGTTTATATTACACTCATGTAGGGACAATGAAATATTTGTTAATAATAATAACACTGAAAAAAACGCCACAAAGGCTTGCAGCATTTTGAATAGTTTTACAATTTTTTGTTACCTGTTTTTGAGCCCCTATTCCACACCCCTCACAACCGAAGACAAATCGAACCGCTCAGTTGTGAGAGAAGATAGAATGGTAAACATTTTTGCACAGATGTGAAATATTTTATTTTATTTAAATTTTATTTCAGATTTTTTTCAAACACTTTATAAATCTATTTTTAAATTTTATTTCATATATTTTCAAAAACTTTATAAATAAATTTTTAAAATTATACATTGATGCAAATTTTATTATATTATTTTTGATTATCTTATCATGCAATAATTTCCCCTAAAAATATTGAGTAATTAAAGAGAATATACATAAGAAAATGTTTGTATTCCAGATCTCTTTTGTCTCTCTTTGTAAGTTACATGAATTTTGATCAGCTGTTTGAACGCTTCATATTGTTTTGACAGTTCAAGAGGGAATTACTCATTGGTGCATACACTTTACAACTGCAGATACAATTTGAATACAAAGCTATTTTGATATTTCTTTCAATTGTATTTGTTGTTATTATGTGTAAGCAGCAACTCGGGCATGCTTCAAGCGAAA